>JACEVL010000437.1:690000-887500 GCA_020284085.1 Aporrectodea caliginosa | reverse complement strand
ATGATGATGATGATGATGACAAAGATGATGACGACTACGACGATGATGATGATTATGATGATGATGATGACAACGACGATGATGACGATGATGATAAACGGCTACATCTAGATAAACAAGGTGTGCCATATGCAAGAGAGACATTCATGTAGGAATCTTTGCCTCTAACATTGTTTCAGTAGCTGCATAATGTTCCATACATTTATCAACTGCCAAATAGGTTCCTCTTCATACTGGTTCCTACCATCTTCCATTGAAAATACACCTGTTGCATACACTTCCATCCTACCATAGATCTCTTCCCCTACTCTTTCCTACTGTCTCCCATTGAAAATACACACACTTCTCTCCTGTACATAAATCTTGTTTTTACTGCTGTTGACAGCATAATCGTTCCCTGCCATTGGCCGAATGATAAATAAAAAATGAATACAATAGCGTAGAGAATGAACGTCTCTTCAGAGCGGCATTGAAGATCTCTCAGAAGTAACTGTAATAGCAAACCACCAAGGACCACATATTAATGGGACACTTGGTTGAATGGTTAGAGTGCTTGCCCTGTAACTCAGAGAGCACGAGTTCGAGCCCCCATTGAGACAGTTACTGTGTAGGGACATTGAGCACGTTCTTCACTCATAATTGCTCAGCGTCATCGATTGCTATTTGGTCATCAGATAGTGCAGTTTAATAAATGTGCAATAATAATAAATTCAAAGGATAAATATTTTGATAATACCAAGCAAATTCACGGCATCTCCCATGCAAAAAAGCCATGTACTTGACATTAATATTCGCATTAGAATTTGTTAAGCTGTTAATGACAAACTAACTGTTCAGGAATTATTCTTCCTCCATTCTTCGTCTGCCGTTGGCGAAGTGGCTCCGACACGCAGCCCCTCGCATCATAATATATCTCGTTACACGACTTTACACTACTGAGCTTCCCACTAAACGGCTTCACACTACAAAAAGCTATACGCTAAACTATAATTATAATACGCTAGAATACACAACCTTATGGTATGCTAAACTATGCACTGCACAACATTACGCACCACTACACTAGGCTACACTATAATACATTAAGCCACATTATACATTAACCTACGCTATAAACTACACACTCTAACACATACACTACACAAAATCCTATTCTGGTTGTTACACTATACCAGACGCTGCACTACATACAACTTTTCACAATTTTGCTTTGCAACACACTACAATTATACACAACACACCAAGCTACTTCATACAACAATTATAGATTGTAGGTTACTGCAATTTGTAGTGTTGCATGCGTTGCATTAGTCCGCATCGACAACAGTGACGACGAAAGACAATGTTTAGAGAACAATGAAAGCAGTCGAATGATATTAATGATATTTCTCTGGCAAATACTGATCAGCCTTCTCTGATGTATCGACGAATGACCTCCACGCTCTGAAAAGCTGTTCGTCATTCGATATCGTTTTCAAATTATGTCACTATGCTCGGACACGTACAATAAGGTGATGAATGACCTCGTTTCGTAAATCTCGCTTCGTCATTCATCAATTTATTGTCACGATAATCCACCCTTCTCTTCATAAAGGCGTTTCGTTTTCATCGCAACGCATCGACCATATCCATACCAGTCACCAGCTGAACATGCTACATTGTACAAACATGAAATTGGTAACGCAAAAGGCAAATCGATCTCGATGTAAGTGCGATTAAAGTTATATTAAGAGAAGAAGAGCAGTCTTTTAGCAGCTATTATCTCAAAGGCAGACATGGGTATAAAGTGTTAGCGACATCATTTCCTTAACCTGGGCATAATGATGGATGGGTGAGACTAGGCCTCTCCCTCGCCGTCTCATCTTCCTACCGACAGTGTACGGCCAGTGTATCATTATAGCTGAGTGGAGCCAAAATGTCGAAACAAATTTCTGCCTTGGCGGGGATTTGAACCCCAGACTCATCGGTTAACAGTGCAGCATGCTAACCACTATCATGCACAACTCAAATCTGTTTAAACGAATCCGAAAATATACATCTAAGCTATAAAGAAAATGAAAAATGTATGAGGGTGTCAGTAATTTACTTCATGTCATAGATTTATAATTAAAGCCCAGTTCAAAGAGAAGCTGGTCAGAGGTGCTCTGTGTAACCCATTTGTTGTTCTACTCCTCCATGGAAATTCTAATAACGAGCGCCTTAATTAGAAGAAGGTTGGATATAAGAGACGACCCAGTGTCAATGATCATCAGAATGAAACGAGATCTCTTCCGTTCATATGTCCAAGATTAAACGAGGAGAAGATCAAAAGCGTGATGTTGGGTTTTGTGGATTGCACTCTTAGAAGAGGAGGAATATGCGGAAAAAAATGAAACAGAAAATGATCGAATTACACAAAAGACTTCTGCTTAACAAACGAAACTCGCCTTAACTCTGGCAGCACGCGACAGACAAGTCTTAAGAATAAAGGAAACTAATTAAAATTAATTAGCAGTGGACACTTACAAAGGTCATCCGATGACGATGATAATGATGATGATGATGACGACGACGACAGTGATTACATTGACGATGACGATGACGATAATGACGATGACGATGATGATGATGATAACGATGACGGTGATGCTGATGGCTATGACAATGACGACGACAGAGATTACGATGATGATGATGATGATGATGATGATGATGATGATGATGGTGATGACGATTATGACGACGATGATGATGATGATAATGATGAAAGATAAGGGCAATGATTATGATGATGATGACGATGATGGTGACGATGACGTTGACGACGACGATGATGATAACAGTGATGATAACGACAATGATGATGATGATGGTTGTGATCATGATGATGATGATGAAGATGATGATGGTGGTGGTGGTGGTGTTGGTGGCGATGGTGGTGGTGGTGGTGGCGATGGTGGTGGTGGTGATGGTGGAAACTCAGAAGTCTGGTCCCGAGGTTGAAGAACATTCAGATGATATGCTAAACACTACCAGTGCAGTGCAGCGACTGTTTGGCAGTTACCCTCCGAAACTTCCTACCCTCCCGTTTTGCCTTGGAACTCCTCTAACGACCAGAAATGAATAACGACCTGCGTCGTGCATGAACCCCAGGTGGCAGTGCACTTCAAGGACGGTAATCCTTATAATATCAACTCTCATCGACTGAAATTAACTTCCGCGCATCTGAGTCTGGCTGAAGTTCGCCGTCCGGTAATTGCTCCGAATTATTTTTGAGAGAGGGTTTTTGAGTGGGTGACAGAACAGCATTTCGTTCATTTCGATTAGTCATCGATAGACTAACAATAATTAGTTTTAAAGAAAGAAATAGCTTCTCTAGGCATTCTTCTGAAGGAGTCGATATATAACCACACTTTTTATTGAAACCAATCAAACAAAAACGGTTTTGACAAATGCAATAGGTTACAACGAAGATGGTGAAGAAGGCGAGGTTCGGATCAAAGAGAAAGTCCTAAAAGGCCTAAGCCCCGCTAACAATGGTCACCCTAAAATACTCTTCAAATCAAGCCGTCATAAGAAAGTGATTGGAATACTGTGGGTCTATGTTCGAATACACAGAGATAAGAAAAGTGTCGAAAGAACAACACTTAACTAGTTAACTAAAGGACACGCGAAATGAACTATATGCAGGTTGTTATATTATAGTTATTACATCCATACGAGAAAATTGAGTAGGTCTACAACGCGTACGTCAGAAGTTTTATCTGATGAATGGGGTTCTCTTAGGTTCATATGCAACAGGTCAAACTGTGCTGTAGAACTAAAGGGAACCGATGGGTGCCACGAGCGCCTCTGATTGGTGTGCACTGCGAGAGGCGCTATATAAATTGATAGATACAATACAATAGAATACATATATGCAGTGTTTTAGTTGTCGGGGGGTTGGGGGGTTTAACCCCCCCAGTTCTTTTTCTAACCCCCTCAGCTAAGTAACTGAAAAGATGCTGGGGGGGTTAGGTCTTGACCCCCCCAGCATCTTTTATGTAGAAAAATACGACCATTTCCAATGGAAAACCCCGAAAACTTAAAAGTTAAAACCACCTCTGAAATTTTTTTCCTGGCTATGCCAGATTATGTCATTTTTTTAATGTCGCATAGGCCTATATAAATTTAAAGAAGAAACTAAGATATCTCATGAGTCGTCAGTTGTTTCATATTAACAACATTAAAATTTAATTTAGACCTGTGATCGTGTACTTTCGAAATCAGCAAAATTTTCGACCCCCCCCAGTTAGTTTTTGACAACTAAAACACTGCATATATGACACTCACCCTTTCTGCAATTCATATTTGAACATTTTGGTCGACACCAAGCCAAACGTAATCGCAAACTTCAAATTTTCTAAAGTAGTGCTACTTAAAAGCCAGGCGCATGGTACCAGCTTATTTATGAGCACTACGTCATGTCAGATGGGTTGTCTAATAACGACGACAATAATGATTGCTTTGATCCTGCTGAAAATGTCTACATTTATGCGAACATTCGCAGCAGAACCAAGAGCAAATCCACTATGAATGAAAATGAACCTTGACCTGCTGAATACATGACTAATAATAATCGTAATCGTTAACTATAAATTTCTAAAGCGTTACTCTAAGGCTGAGTGCAGGGCACCAGCTTATTCACGAGCGCTGCGTCGTGTGAGAGGGTTGTCCAGGCTCTATGCTATACGACGTGGTTCGTGCTACAACGGTGGCCCGAATGCTATATATGCTGCTCCGTTTGGTGGGGTTTGCAGGACAACAAGTAAAGAACCGCCTTCAGTCGGCGATGCGGCGTCTGATTCGTCTGCGGTACCTGCCAGAGGACAGTCCATCGTTTGAACGTCTTTGCCACACTGCTGATTCACGCCTCTTCTCTGCGGTCTTGGGAAACCCGAGGCATGTACTCCATGGGCTACTCCCCCCAAACAAAAGCCGCTCCCCTACTCTCTGCGCCCGAGATTGCATGACCGTTTTATTCCACAAGCGGACAATCTCACACGCAGATCGTTTATAATAAGAATGTTATACTCTGTATAAATGTATGTATACCAAAGTGCGGATATGCAGTTGGTTTAGTCAAGAATATACACTTATCTACTTACTTACTTACTTACAGAGATGTAGTCCGCAATTTAGTTTCGGAAACGCAGGTCAAAATCGATCGTTTCATATTAACAAAATTTACACAGGCTTAATGAATATTATTAGCATGCTCACCCTATATTAATTGTTGAAAGAACAACAATTGTTTTCTCACCAGATTGAAAAATAACAACAACAATTGTCTCAGACCAAATTTGAAGAAGAATAACAACAGTTGTCAAGCCAAATTAGTGGAAAATTTTGCGAAGAAACCCCGAGACTACAGAAACTTTGCTATAAATGATAATCAGTCTGGTGCTTGGAGGAGCCTTTATATTTGTTTGCCAAGTGCTGACCTGCTTGAATTCAACACTGTCCAGGTATCCATAGCTTGCTGTGATTGCAAAACAAATCAACTGTTTCGTGACATTGCGGCATCTGACCTACTAGGTGTAATTACAGAAACGACCTCCAGTTGGCAAACGAAATCTTTCCATCGAAAGGTTAGGACCGTGAAAGCCCGAAAACAGCTCGAGAAATTTGATTTCAGTCTAATTTGATTAATTTTGTCTTCAGTATTAACAGAAAAGGTAAAGACTGTGTTACCTCTGTATCCGCACGACGCCGGATTTCGTTCTGTCGCGTCTAAACGTTGATTGCAAGCATCCAGATTAGCAGCGCTCTTATATATACGGTCAATCTCATTAGTCCCGAAACCTGAACTGATAGGTTGCTTGACGACACTGGTTCTTATAGAGCCTCGACGCCAAATGGAGGTCTGTGAAGCCGTCGAAACGCCATGACAGTTGTCTCGGCGCTGCCGACATCAGCAGCAGCTTTTGACAGTGAAGGAAATCTGAATCATTAGCATACGTGTGTTCTGTGCTACTAGAGCGCAGGCCACAGTAATGAATTTCGTTTGATATCTGCGCTAAAGGGCATTCCGCTCAAAATTTAAAAAAAGCAAAATTGGTGATGTGATGAAAGGAAATGATTATTTTAAGTTAATAAGGGATTAAGAATTTGCTCGCAGTTGCTCTTGCCGTTGTCAGATCAAAGACTAGTTCGTGAAGTCACTTGTTGAGACTGACGTCAATTCTGACCCCTGCCCACGTAACCATGCTTTTAGTTAAGAACATATTAATCGCGCCCGTTGAGTCGACCTTTGGGAGGGTAGCTGGAAGTGATCCCGCATCCGTGCTGATCTTCTGCTCTTTGTGCCCTGTGTTACCATTACCCTAAACCTCTGTAGATAAATTTAAACACACTAGGCGTCCCAGATAGGTCCATCACTACAAAGACATGGTGCAGCCATAACATCAGGAAAGCAAACATCGACTACCTATTCACAAAGCTGAAGAGTTGGTCCAGTTGAAGTCAAAGAGACAGCCGGGCTGCATCAGTATATACTTAAAACAGACGGATTGGACACATTTCCGACAATAATTATGGGATGAATCCTTTCCTAGCCCAATCCCCCCTCTCAGGCATGACACACTCGTCCAAACACAACCGAAAACCAAAGACAAAAACACCATCAGCATACGCTCTGATTGAGATTATGCGTGTCATAAAGTCATATAAAGATCAGATGAGCAAAACAAAAGACGGACTGCGTTGGATAATAAACCGAAGAGGCGCAATAGCCATGAGAAGAATAAAAGAGGCGGTCAGGACTCACGGGAAAAATTACTGCGCCAAGTAAACATGCCTGAGAAACACGGCAGATTATGATCCGTGTGATAAAAGAGACTGAGGAGCCTCAGGGACCAAATGTATCTCCTAACTCGAGAGATCTCATTAAGATAAACACATAAAAACCAAAGCCAGCCTCCTGGGTAAAACGTACACTTCAACAGGTAGCAAAAAATGAATAGCAGCAAAATCTCCTTGGGCCAAACAGAACACAGACCAGACAGAAAACAATAGTCTTCTGAAAACTTATAGGGATATAAATATCACGGCAGTTAAAAAATTAAAAATTTTAATTAAGGAGCTTATCATAAACAAGGTATAATAAACCATCAACATGGCCAATATAATAGTCATATAGACGCAGTCATTACGATTGATTCAGACATACACAAGAACACGCAAACTGCACATCTACAGTATAATTATACATGTATATTTAAGAATAACAATAATTATTCGTGTTTATTGACAAGCGCACTGACAAAACGCAGTAAGTAACCTTGAAACACTGTAACATGACGGCACAAACACACGTCCTGGCAGCCTGTTGGGCGCCATTCGTTTTACAGCTGCCCCGTAGGGAGTGGAAGGCTGAGTCGATCTAGAGGAGCTATGGGTATCAAATGAAACTGCGGCTTTCAAGATCTATTTGTTCTTCGAGCAAGTGTGTTACCATTTGACTATGACTGAAAGCGCGGAAATCTATCAAAGATAGGCTATATCTATATCTGAAACCTAGTACGGATTCTACCTGAATCATAGCGACTTAAATTCATTTTGTCCGCTATGTAAATAATAATAATTATGGAAAAGGTTATATCCAAACCACAGCGGTGCGTTTAGTAAGTGGAATTCTCACGAGGGGTCAGATGGCTTCCTGAAACGTAGGAGTAAAGAGTATCAACAGATTGCAGGAACACACAAGAAACGAAGAACATATCCAATCAGTCTTTAATGACTTTGAAACATCAGATGACATGCCCTACATTCACACTATCCGGATGAAAATATCCCAACACTGGTCAAATCAATCAGCAACGTCAAGTTGGATGAAATCCCACCAAGATCGAAATCATTTAGCCTGATCGAGAATTGAAAAAAGGAAATGACGCTCATCTGAAAAGGAACCTATTACAATATCATTGAACCTTAAAATGTCAACGAAAATCAGATAACGCGGATACCTCTAAAAATATAGAAGACTCAGATAAACTGACAAACGCCTATCTCAACCAATAGCAACGTTAATAATGGGATAGCACGCTGTTAGAGGATGTGAAGACTGCCATGAAACCACAGAACACTACATGCAGTGTCATGCACTGCAGAATGTCAAAGAAAAATATCAACAGTTGCGCCACAACTTATGTTGTTGATCCATCTCACGTTGTAACAAAATGGTAATAAAGAAGACATTATAGAAGCGAACTAATGAAGCTATGACTTTGTAGACTGGCTAAATTAGGCTTAATGTTGACAACTGGCCTAGTTCAAGAATAAACAAAGAAAAAAATGAAGTAGAAACATATTAAGAAATGGCATGATGAAAGAAAGAAGCGAGAGCAATATTAGCTTGTTGCTTTCATGAAACTGATGTATGTAGCAAAACAACAAAACATCAGCAGTCCATGTTGTCATGCATCTTCGTTAGACATCAGCATCAGTAAGTCAATCGTCAGCTATGCATTCTCTGTTAGCCAATTTAAGCAGTCTTCAGCCTTGAAAGGCCTATTCAGATAGGGTTAGATCATAGAGATGTATAATATATAAATATATCACTAGAGCGAGCATGTACCATCTATGTTGAGGCTGCCGATTCAAAACGGCCTTGGCCCTTAAGCTAGCCAAAATGAGCGTTGACTGACGTCATAATCGAGAAATCGAGGTCATCATCGACGTTTATTGAGTGGACACGTCACCAATTATATTAATAAGCGCTGGCTTACGTCATGCAAGCTTCGTTTCACAGTACAACTTCAGCTGTGATAGGCTACACAAAAGTAAACATCGATATCTATATTTAGAATGCCTAGCTTGGGGTCAAGGTCGCTTAGTGATTGTGACTTCACAGCGAGCTGAAGGAAATATACGGCATACGCTCTCTAGCGCTTATAATATATCTCATTGGGTTAGATCTAGTATCTTATCCTTACGTCACAGTTAATAACAGTAATGTAGGCATACACATAATTATAGGCATTATTATAATTAGCATAACGCATACGTAATACTTGACGAGTAGGCCTACTTCTTTCTCTTCAGTGCCTGCGTTGTTCTGCTTGAACGGTCCGGCCATAAACCCTGATAAGTCGGAGATAATCATGTTTTGCTCAGGCCAACGACTGCTCTCTTTTCCCTTCTCATTCCAGCGTTGACCTTGCTGGCATGTTGTTCCGCTATCAGGAACTGTCAAAACACTTCGGATTACTGTGGACAGTGATCTCACATTACAATCTCACATAACAAACCTTTGCAAATTTGTTTCTAGCATATCAAGTCAATACGTGACATGAGGTCTGCTCTTACCAAAGACATGTCGCAGACATATTGCCTGCTCTCTTGTCTGCTCTCGTCTCAATTATGCCATCTACTGTATGTGTCTGTAGAAGTCAACAGGCTTCAGCGCATACAAAATTCTCTGGCTCGCGAAGTGCTGCTTGCATCTTCTCTTTCAAACTCCTTAACTCTGCTCCGTCAGCTGCATTGCCTTCCTGTTGAATTTAGAATAAGATTTAAACTGGCCTGCCCTACCTATAATAATAAGTAATATTAATAATTTTATAAATCCTGAGCGATCACATGTACCCCATGTAAAAAATTATTACTATTAGGCCTATTATAATTACTGATTATCATAATAATAATAATAATAATAATAATAATAATAATAATAATAATAATAATAATAATAATAATATTATTAATATTATTATTATTATTTTATTTTTGCCCCGAGGTAAACATGATCCCTCAGGGACTTCAAGATTAATTAAACTGTTAAAAGTCTGGAACGGTTAGAACTCCTCGGGTTCGGGCAAAAGGCTGGCAAAGGTACCGCAGATTGCAACAGCGTTAAAGCGTTGTATGGCTAGAGATATACGTTTATTATTATTATTATTATTATTATTATTATTATTATTATTTTTATTTTTTTTATTTTTTTTTTAAAAGATCCCTCAGGGACTTAATATTAATTAAGAACAATAAAATTCGTCTGGAACGGCACCTAATCGTCATTATTAAACTGTTAAAAGTCTGGAACGGTTAGAACTCCTCGGGTTCGGGCAAAAGGCTGGCAAAGGTAGCGTTGTATGGCTAGAGATATACGTTTATTATTATTATTATTATTATTATTATTATTATTATTATTATTATTATTATTATTATTATTATTATTATTATTATTATTATTATTATTATTATTATTATTATTAGTATGAATCAGGGGTAAAGTGTAAAATGCGTGGTGAAAATTTCCGCTTAAAGTGTAATATTTTGTATGGTGTAATAATAAGATTACACCTTTCATTTGACGTATCTTAAAAAATAGTAGTAGTGTTGCGTTGTACTTAGGACTCGGTAGGTGGCTTCTCTGTCGGCCAATATAGAGCCCTGGACAATATTTTAACGTTCGGGTATCATAGATAATTTGTGACTGTGATCAAAGATTTCCGCTAATAACCACTTATAGTGTAATTTACGCTTTTCTATTAACTAATTATTATTATTATTATTATACTATGTTAGAAAACACCCTGAAAAGTGTAATGCCGTTTTTGTTATATTATTCAAAATAAATATATTTGACAAAACCATTTATGTTGTTTTTGTGATATAAATCAAGCAATTGCTTTGGTTCTCTGCAATCACTTCATTACATTATTGACCATGTTATAGCAATAATAAGAAAATTACACTTTTCAGGGTTTTTTACTGCAATGACACTTTACCCCCTTGATAGCATTCTTATTATTATTATTATTATTATTATTATTATTATTATTATAAGTATGAATCAGGGGTAAAGTGTAAAATGCGTGGTGAAAATTTCCGCTTAAAGTGTAATATTTTGTATGGTGTAATAATAAGATTACACCTTTCATTTGACGTATCTTAAAAAATAGTAGTAGTGTTGCGTTGTACTTAGGACTCGGTAGGTGGCTTCTCTGTCGGCCAGTATAGAGCCCTGGACAATATTTTAACGTTCGGGTATCATAGATAATTTCTGACTGTGATGAAAAATTTCCGCTAGTAACCACTTATAGTGTAATTTACGCTTTTCTATTAACTAATTATTATTATTATTATTTTACATGTTAGAAAACACCCTGAAAAGTGTAATGCCGTTTTTGTTATATTATTCAAAATAAATATATTTGACAAAACCATTTATGTTGTTTTTGTGATATAAATCAAGCAATTGCTTTGGTTCTCTGCAATAACTTCATTACATTATTGACCATGTTATAGCAATAATAATAAAATTACACTTTTCAGGGTTTTTTACTGCAATTACACTTTACCCCTTGATAGCATTCTTATTATTATTATTATTATTATTATTATTATTATTATTATTATTATTATTATTATTATTATTATTATTATTATTATTATTATTGTTATTATGAGTTTGCAACGTAATAAAATCTCATGCTGAAGGAGAGGAAACAATATTCCGATGGGTAATGTTTAGCCTCCATCTTGGCCTCTAACTCCAAGCCTCCGATTCAGGTTTAATAAATAAATAAAAAATGTGAAAACCTTTAAGTAACTAAATGAGTGAAAACGATTGATTTTATAGGACAGAAAGTCGTAGACAATCTCCTAATTCCAGTTCGTTGCGAACTTTTTTGTTGTTTTCTAAAAGACAATTCTGCCTTCATCTGACGCTAGTCACGCCTGAAGATACGATGGAGTCATCCGTCACCTTCTCCGTCCGCTGCACAATGTCTTTGCTGTAATAGGATCTTTCCCACGACCGATGGAAAACGATGCATTCGTGTTCCTAATCTAATTTTTCCAAGTTGTTTTGGGATCATTTCTGACTTGGCTACAATTGCATACGATTTCTAATAGATTGGTTAGAAAAACGTTCATCATGCGGATGTTATATGAATAAATTTATTTTAATGGGCAATGGGTTAGATGATCTATTTGGGGCTAAAGGCAGGGAAATAAATTGGTTGCTACTTTGCAACTTATTTTGAAAGGTAGGGCAGTGCCGTCGTATATGAGACATAATGACGAACTGTAATAGCTTAATCATCTTTAATGTTATTGATATGCTTGAGTTTTTGTACACCAAAGTGCGGTATGCAATTGGTTTCAATAAAGAATAATCTTCTTCTTCTTAAATCGATCTAGGCCTAGTCAAGATGCCTCTTTAATGAGTCTTGAGAATTCTTGTGGTTCGAAGATATGTCGGTTGAAGAGCAAACACGGATACAACAGTCCAGCTATATATATATATACAAACACATACGTTTTAGCACCCGATGTCACTGTATATATATATATATATATATATATATTTTACGATGTCACTGTATATATATATATATATATGCATAGTTGCATACATACATACATGCATGCCGGAACCAAGGCCTGTCTTATATGTTTAAGATCAGCGTCTATTTAGACAGAAGAAGTCAGCCAAGGTCTTGTTAACTGAATCGATAGCAAAGCCTTAGCCACCGATTCAGCCAACAAGACCTTCTTTAGGAGGCAATACTAGCTTACCTACATTGGCTGCCTTTGTTCGTTTCTCTCTGTCTGTGCCTGTCCGTATCTATCTCTGTCTGTCGATTTCCCTCTGTCTCTGTGTCTTTCTGTCTCAGTCGTTCTGCCCACGTGGCCTCGGTCAGTCGATCATCGGGGTGGAATATTAAGTGGCCCTTCTGCATTCCATGGATGTCCCAATTAGTCTGCGTTCCATTAATTTATTGACGTCATAGGAGTCAACCTCTACGGATACATAATTTATATTGTTACATCCTCCCATGGGCGTCCGAGGGGTGAGGGGTAAGAGGGCATTTGCCCCTCTGGATCTTGTGCATATTTTACCAAGTTTACATATCATCTTAGTTTTTAACAAAGAATAGATATGATTTTTTCTACATTTTTATTTTTATCCAGACTAGTCAAGATAATCTGAAATATTTAAAATATATAAAAACGCTGAAACTTTTAGCAGTTTTGTTTTTGAAATAAACGTTCACATAGAGCTGAAAACGGATCCAAGCACCCTAACAACAGGCCCCACAAAATGTCAAATGTTTCCAAAAGCGCTGGCGGCTGTTGGGATCTGTGCCAGACCCCTAATCGCGGGAGCGAGCGCCAAAGGTCACGTGATCGGTTGCTTTCGACACTCTCGTTAGTCCCCGTGCCAACAATTTTAAACTTTGCCCTTCCCCAAATAATTCCTGCGAACGCCCATGCATGCTTCGTAGCTTGGTAAGGGGAAAGGCTTTTTAACAGCTGACGCATACCAAATGCACAGGTTGGGGGCGTTGCTGGAGCTTATCAAAAGTTCTAGGAAAGGGGACACTCTTTTTAGTGGGAATATAAAATGTTAGGCACCCTTAGAGGGAGGGTGGTTATGTAAGTGCAGCTGTCGAAAGTCGAGAGAGAGAGAGAGAGAGAGAGAAGTCATTTAGAAATTAATTGTTTCATAATTGAGTCATTGTTTGGAATGATTCCTGGGTGAACTCTGTTTTATTAAAAAGCCTGTTGATCTGCGAGCAGACCATTGATAGTAAAACTGAAGAAACGAGTTCTGCAGCGACTTCTTTGAAGAACATTGCTCAATGCTCATGGTGGACAACCTAGAACCATGGGACCAGACAAACCTTGGTTCCGACATGCAACAATGTACATAAATAGGCTACGCTACGGATTAAAGACCTTTCCTTCTATGGAGTAAATGAGCTTATAACTCTCATTTAAATCTTCGGCTCTCTCACTTTCCCCGCCTATCGATTATGTTTTTGACGAAGCGCCTGCGAATAAGCTGGTTCCCGCGACTTCGCTCTTTTTGGCGCTGTATATTTCTAGATTACGATTGTGATTGCGACTCTGTATCATTTGGATGCAGCCAATCGGTTCAAAAATGCCAAACACAGTTTTTGGTGTTGCATTCTGATTAAAATGAATGAGCGTCTGAACGCGTAATACGAGCTAGGAACAGTTCATCCAATGCGGTAGAAAGCGCGCTTAAATGTTTAATAATGTTTACTCGTGAACAGGTCCTGTATCTGTCCGCTTGCCATCATCAATCATGGCCAGTAAGCATTCGCAATGACCATCTCTTTCATCCCCGACACATAAATAACATAGATTCTGTATTTGCGATTTCTATTTTTTTTCTTCTTCCACAATCTTCCTTGCCATTTTTAGGCACACAGGCCACAGTGGGCGGACGGACAGACAGGCACAGATAAACAGACAGACAGAAAGACAGATACGGAGAAATACAGACAAACAAACAGACATGCACAGATAAACAGACAGAGAGAAAGAGAGATAAGCAGACAGACAAAGAAACAGACATGCATAGAGAATCTTTCTCCACCTGCTCCTCTAATCACTGTATCGTAACAGACAAACTAAGGCAGACCGACAGAGTGAAGCACATATACAGACGAACTGACATACAAACATAGAGAGAGAGAGTCAGACAACATGCAAGCTGTCCTTGTGTTTGTTCTAACGTCGTCTGTTGAGTGTGGCCAAGTTAGAAGGCCGTAAAATTCTCCATTCCAGATCCTGATAAATGAATGGTAAAACCAATCAACTTTTAAATCACTCTCCATTGTGTAACGTCGTATTCGTACAAGAGAGCTGTTCATCTAGGTGTCATCTGCCCCAACCACAGAGTGACCTGGTTGTGCCTCTCCGGAGAACTATACCGCAATGATGGGAGTACTGTCATATACGACGACACTTCCCTACCTTTCCAAATAAGTTGCCAAGTAGCAAGCAATTTATTTCCCTGCCTTTATTTGACTCTATCCCGTCAATGGCTGTAAAATTCATTGTGCCCGGTCGGTCTTTTGTGTTTTCTGATTAGATTAGTCGGAAAAGACGCTTTACAGACATGTAATTATAGCCTATGCATTGCATGTACCGTATCTGACAATATATAGCGACTTTTAAGATCCTCACATGATTCGGTAGATGTGTATTAACTGTTGAAAATATAGTACGAGTCATTTGTAACAGGTGGTTCTTTGAGCGAAACGCCAAAACGGGACTAACAGGTCAGAACAGAATTCAAAGAAACTTCCAAAAATAGCGAAGCATGCAATTTCAACGCGGTACTTGTCTGAAGTCAAAGTGTATATAGCTGCTTCTATAGATACACTTTGGTCCGAAGTTGTTTCGCGACTTACTGTGTGAATCACGCCGAGTTACTTGGCTTTCATAACATGTTGTGTTCAGTTTCATTTGCATTTGCATTCAAATCAATTCCATATGGAAGCATGGTGAAGTTTAACGTGTGTCGCTACGATATATTTGGTCTAGACCTATACTTGCGATGCATGCAGATGCAGTATCTGGCCCAGCTCAGCTCACCATCTCTCGGAGGCTTTTAACTGAGTAACAACGCAATTTCTGTGGTTACGAAAGGTTTCCTGTTGTTGACATACCGTCATCTTGTTTGTGTATCAGCAAAATATACTTCGGCTATAGAGCTACACTTTGAACAAAACTTCTACACATTTGTGCAAACAGGACTAGCTTAGATGCCTGCTTGGAAACTCCTTTAAAAAATAAACAGGCGGTTTCCATGGAAATCTTTAAAGTCTTATAGAAATCTCTTTAAGGCCTGAAGAAATCTTTACTGCCAAGGCGGAGTATTTTTTTATTGAAAGCTCTGAATCGATTGAGTAAACTTTTACAACGGAATTTATCACTCTTAAAATACTTTAGTGATCGAGTATGCTACAGAGAAACTACCTCTACGAAAGGTTTGGCATAAAAGGTAGAATAGAGATACAGTTAGACTTATAGTAATAGAGATCCTTTAAGAGCGACGCGCTGCATTGGTTTCCCAGTCGCTTTCAGTACGCTTCCATCGTTAAAGTGCTAAATGACCAGATTGACGCTATAAATAAATATTCAGCGTCACACGTAAAATATCTTGTAAGGGCCACCTGGTCTCCAACCCAACACTTCCTTTCATATTTTGATGCCGATCCATTTATTTGACAGACAATTATTGATGTATACAAGCTTTCAGGCCACATGTGTATGGGTGCTGTGGCAAGCATTGCTTTTCGAATAAAGGATCCGGCTCTAAGTGGCAATATGTGTTCATTTTATGCATCTGTTATTCGTTCGTCTACTAAGTTTAATCTTCGAAACATGAAATCGTTTGAAAAAGGTCATAAAGGCCGATATTGGACAAATGTAATGCGACACCTTTCAGAAATAAGAGAAAAACAAGCTGCAATAAAAGACGTGACGTTGACACACGCACGAGAACAACACATAGCTTACATTTCGTTCGGAAAGTGCACAAGACCAAAAGCTATTTAAACCGTACGCGGTCGCCCACAAAATAATGTACTTTCGATTGCTTGAAACTGTTCTAAATTGTATATATGTATGTAGGCCTATGTGGACACTTGATATAGCGCCTTTTGCTAAAGCGCTCACAAACGCGCGGTCTACGCCAAGAAAACCGATTAAAAAGTAACTACGAACAAAAATGTAATCAATAGACGAACAGTTCTCAGATGATTAGAATAGTCACCACTGGTGAGCTCCCGCAGACACGCCAAACCGACGTATTCCCATCGAGGGCAGATAGTAGATACGATGTTAGGAGTTCCTGGGTTAAGTAAGGGCGAAGAAGGGAAGCGACTTCGGATGAAGAGACTCGCAGCGCACGAAGAACAAAACCATGCAGTGCCTTCAAGACGGTATGAAATAGAATCTTCGTCTATTAATTAACATGAGCTTTTATTGTCAGAACGCAAAGCGATTACAAAATTGCGTCCTTGTGTTGGCATTTAATTAGGTCTGCGGTTTTTCCGTTTACAGTTTAATTGCTTGGTCCGAGACCTATTTGACTTTATTTGATTATTTAAAGAGTCTGGGGTTTTACAGACGGATGCCTTTAAAAGCAGCCTGAGAATATAGTTTTTGGTTTCCTACGCGGAAGTGAAAATTGATCGCCGCTACCGGGCATCCCTCCGCAAAGTGGCTGTGGAGGATGACATTCTTCGCAGTCGGCAATTGTTCGTTGAAGGTCACCGTTACCGCAATAGATTGGTCAGCACCATCCACAATTCCACAAACTCTCGTTGCCTTTCCAAATGGAGTTTTCCACTCCGACACCCCTTAACCGGGCGGGTCCATGTTTCGTGCAAAATCTCGATAGGAAAACGTCGAATCACTCAGAACGACCAGTGAAAGAGAGAAATAACTCCACAAACGCAGACTAGGTCACATTAGAAGTCCTAACGAATGCAAAATCCGAATGTTATCGAAAATGACACGCTCGGGAAACATCCAGCCATCTTGGCGCCGATACGTGCATGCGCAATTTCTCTGTATACAAGGAGTATGGATAACCAAGAAGAAACGCCGGGTGAACTAAACGAAGAAGGAAAGCAGTTCCATTTAAACCAGTTTTCCCCAGAGATAGCCGTATTTTGATGAAACACTAGCGTCTTCATTTTCTTATCTTCGGTAAATTACCGTATATATTGGAGGCGTTCATTAATCGAGTTCGCTGCATGGGGCACTAGTGCCACATAAATCTCGAAAATTTGATTGCTCTGCCAGAATTTGAAACCCGACCTTTGCCTTCACAGTCAGGCATGTAAACCTCTGATCTATCGCTCTCCTTCCAGACCAGCTAAACCTGAGTATGGAAATCTGGATGGTCACAGATTTCTTCGGATCAACACTTTTATTTAAAAATACTGTTATAAACGTGGCGTGCTCTATTCAGCGGACATAACGAATAAAACGAAAACTGATCTCTACAGCTGACAAATGGAGAGGGTCTTCTCATATCTCATGATCGCAGCTATGCAGCAAAACAGCGAACGCGCTGCAGATTAGCCCTAAGACATCCGCTTTGTTTAACTGTCAAAGGAAGCGTCCATACTTTTCAGATAAAGAGCCACATCATCATTTTCTGGAATTGGATAGACGACGAAACGATTTGGTCGTTATCTTTGAAAACAGCTGAAACACGCGGCCTATTACAAAACAATTTTACCTCAAATACCGCATAGGGCCTACTTACCTCTTCTATCTTATACTGCGTCGAAATGGGGCAGCGAAATGTTATGAGACGCCTTGTTCTCTAATGGGTTCTTGTTGGCGAAACGGATCATGAAGGTCGGATAAATGCAGCTTTGAAAGTCTACTACATAGTGAGATAATTGCTGCTTTGAAAGTTGATTACACTGACCATAGTTCGAGAACTGGGCTATGTAAAACTAACCGTATCTGTTAAAAGGAGACTATTATATATGCTGGGCTTTCCGCTTAAATGGTCCAGTATTAGCACCGTTTAAATTTGAACGCAGTTCCAATTCACTGTTTTTAGGACATCAACAGTGCATGCAAACATTGGCCCTGTTTGTAACTTCCAAGGTGCATATGTCCTTTTGCATTGTACTATAAGTCTATGGTAGAATTTGACCGAATGCTAAATGCTTATACACTTTCATTCCACACAAATTCGTTGTCTTTTGGCATGTTTGTACTGCGCATTGCTGTGCATAGTTTCCAGTTGTTAAATCTATTTGCGGTTTTGGACGTTTGTGATGCACTTATACTTGGTGCTTGCACATGTCAGCGCATACCTTCTCAACTCATCTCTGTCCATCGCCAATCTTTTACCCTCATCTCACGACATCTCACGACATCTCTAGATATCTTTTATGGTCTTCATGTAGTTAGTGTTTTTCATGATCTTCCTCTCCTCCTTCTTCCTTCAGAGGTCCTGTTCATCTTTTGGTTGGCTCTCCTCTTTTTACTAGACGAGTCACATAACAAGGCCACATACTCTTCCACCATTTCGGTCTTCGCTTTCTGATGGAATACTGTCATGTTGTCTTCTAAATCAAAGATTACTTACGTACTTACTCACACGGGCCTTTCGTTGTTCAAATTTCTACACTTGGTGTAAGTGGATTATTTGGTAATGGATCTGGCAAAAACACATTCGGCGTTTCAAAAGCTCATGCTGCGTGGTTGTCGTCATTTTGATGTTAATTCAATGCATTTATCAGTTAGCACATGATAATGATTTTTTCGCGTAATTTACCAGTTAATACATAATAATTATGAATCATTTGTATCTAGCAATGCTCTTTCTCTGCGCGTTTTGAATGAATAACGCAGAACTGGATACCGGTACGGTACGTGGAAAGACAACTCGACCTCGGTAGGCTGAATGTCCGTGAAAACTGTAAGCAATTATAAACAAATCGGAGCAGAAACCTATTTGTGCAAGGCGATTATAGGAACCGATGCAATTTTTTACAGCTAGGAAAAATATGTCAAGGCCATTTGGCTCCGACCTTTTTGAGCCTCTATTTCTTACCCTTTAATTGGGTTTCTAATCAGTTCTGAATCTCTTTGCTTAACCTGAGTCGGAGCAAAGCATTTCGGAATAGGAACTGGCCTTCCTTAACTTCTGAAGGTGATTTATATTAGGCTAAAGCCAAGCGATTATAATTAATTCTATGATCAGCCTTCGTCTGGTTCAGAAGATTACAGAAACGTAGCAGATACAATAAGAAGGTCCAAGCTAAAAAAACCCAGATCTTTGACACTGTCTCCTAAAATTCGCTCACATATCGCCTATAGCTATAATTGTCTGCTTGTTGTCAATGTCATCTGTAAGAAAAAGATATGCATAACATTGACTATCTCTAGGCGCTACGCATGATAAAGAACTCCAATGATGAAATCGATGGTTTCTGACGAGTCCATTTATCTTCTACTCTTGTTAACAGTGCATGAGATCGTAATTTCTTAGTTCTGTTGTTTATCATAAGATTGGATTTTGCGAGATAAATCCTAACCGCAGTCCGCGGAAAACCTGAGATTGAATGACTAGGGATGATCTCTAGAGCGACAACTGTAGGTCCTATACACCAATTTTTGATGTCATAAACATGCCTGTACAGTAAAAATACTGTTTGTGTGTTTATTTGTGTGTGCGTTTATGTGTTTATGTGTGTCTGTGTGTGTCTGTATGTGTTTGTGTGTGTATGTGTGTATTCGATCACGAGCGATCTCCAAACGACGTTCTTTTGATGGGTGAAGCACAAAAAAGCATGCGTAGATTAATTAACGTCGTCAGCGAGAGACGAACGCCGAGACCCAGTGAGGAGAGACGACGAAACGGATCGGATAGAATGACAGACGTAATCACGGCTTCTTCGTTCGTTTCTATGTTTTTCGATGAATACGACAACGAATCGCTTGCCACTGGGCAGGGACAACTGCACCGGGTGTGATAAGTACCATCTAAACCGGTTTCGTTTGCGTTTTCGCTGTTGCACTTAGGGTTAAGCAATTACACTTGCAGATACGTTTGCAGTTAAAATGTTAATCCAATAGACGACGACTCTTCTAGTTTTATGTGCATTGTTTTGCTAACTGATGAAATTCCAGTTTCATTTGACATTGTTTAAGCTAGCACAGAAAACGACTTTGATTAGTTGCTCCTGTAGCGGCGCGATATAAATTTTAAATTACAATTACAAATATAAATTACAGTTGTGTGGTTGCAATTACGGTTACGGCTTCGACGTCAGCCTGGTTGTTACGCAGTTAGCCTGGCAGTTACGCAGTTAGCCTGACGGTTGTAGTTAGCCATACCTGCATGGTGGGGTCTCACCAATGCAGAACAACGTTGTAGGTTGGAGAAGGTCGTTGTCAAAGCTCGGCGCGCTGGTTATCTAACTTTGGACATTCCTGATGTGGAGACGATGGTTTCTAAAGCTGAGGATACGCTGCTATCTGCGGTTCAAAGGAACAGTTCACACGTTCTGACAGAGCTTTTCCCACCTACTAACATACGCCAATATATAATGCGACCCCGACCTCATGATTATGTACTTCCCTTTAAGGACAATAGAAATTTTATTCCTCGTGTCCTTTACCGGAAATTGGTACCAATAATCTGAGAGAGTCTTTGTCTAAATGTACCATTTAACACTAAATTCCATCTTTTGAACCTTCCTGTTAACATTAGTTTTATATTTTGATTCTATCTTTATTATTCTTTTGTATTAGCTGTAATCAGTTGCGGTGTGTCAGCTGTTTTTTGTGTGCCAATAAACGAATATAATAATAATAATAATAATAATAATAATAATAATAATAATAATAATAATAATAATAATAATAATAATAATAATACGCAGTTAGCCTGACGGTTACGCACTTAACCTGTCGGTTACGCCGTTAGCCTGACGGTTGCACCGTTAGCCTGACGGTTGCACCGTTAGCCTGACGGTTACGCCTATATCCTGGTCAGAGTTGCATTAATAGTCACTAATACTTCATACTGATATTTTTAAAGAAGAGCTTTCTACGCGCGTTTACAGGTATGCATTGTACGGTTTCGGTGGTTATATGTTGGCGTGTCTCTCTCTGTATCATGGTCGCATCCTACCGAACAACAGAGAAGCCTCAAATTGGATTGGATGTATTGAAGGAGAGGCAGGATGGCTCTGCTTGACAGACGGCGACGGGAGGGGGCACTGGTGGGTGGGAGGGTGGTGGAAGAGTGGGTGGGAGGTTGGGTTCATTTGGCGACGTGTGTGTGGGTGGGTTGGAGGGTGGATGAAGTACGGATCGCTGGTAAAAAATACGGAGAAGCCATTGACTGCTAATTGGATGTCATACAACAGAAGAAAAAGGGAGGGGACACTGCCTAAGCCAAGAGCAAAACACTCTTCATCCTTCAAGATTTCCTATTGTTGTAACCGATTATTAGATGAAATTCTAGATTTTCATTATCAAACATCTAGCTCGGCTCTTGTTAAGGCTGTAACATGTGGTGCTTGAGCCTCTGTGTTGAAATGGAAAAGCGTATTATTTCTTCAATTGTCTTTGCATTTGAAGACTTGCCATATACATGTACCTATTCATTCATTCATTCATTCATTCGGGAATTTATATAGCGCCCCTTCAATTAAATTACGCAGAGGCGCTATACTTATATAAAACTCGTTCAAATCACACCAAACCATGCCAGTCAAATTTGATTTATCTAGTTTTATTATACTTTGAATTTGTTAAACGCCTTTATCTGATGAGCACCAGGTCTTGAGTAATTGTGCTAGAAGGACTTGTTCAAGGTTCCCATGAAGTAACAGTCTCAGGAAGGCTCTGACCCCCACACTCAGCGTTACAAAGCAAGTCCTCTAGCCACTCGGCTACTTTAGCTTATGCTAAATGTTCTATTGTTGAATGTTTCACTTTGCAAAGACTAAACCAAATAACGTCATACTTGGGCACCTCAACCCTTCACTCGAACTGTTTATATTTACCCATCAAGCAAAACCATAACAAAGTGCGATTGAGCTGCAGGTAAAAGGACACCATAGAACTTATTGTTAATGATTGTTTAGATAAACCTGTTGTTTGATGGCCAATTAGATAAACATGTTGTTTGATAATCAATTGTTTAGATAAACCTGTTGTTTGATGGTCAATTATTTAGATAAACCTGTTGTCTGATAATCAATTGTTTAGATAAACCTTTAAAACCTGTTGTTTGATAGTCAATTGTGTAGATAAACCTGTTGTTTGATAATCAATTGTTTAGATAAACCTTTAAAACCTGTTGTTTGATAGTCAATTGTTTAGATAAACCTGCTGTTTGATAGTCAATAATGCTTAACGCAACATGTCCGGATAAGAGACGTGTTTGTGTTGTCTACCAGTTGCCTGTTACCTTGCGTGCGGGATCTCCGCACGCGGTGCATTCTGCCATCCACGCAAGGAGTGTCGGTGACCGTATCCGTGTGCCGCGAGCGTTGCCATCGGCTAACGTCATTTTCCATCCTCAACTCAACAGGGGCTAACTATAGATTCTTGCCATAGTAGGTCTATCAACTGTCAACTGCGGATTGGACTCTATGGGTTGGGTTCTACGCTTGTAGGACTAGTTTGCACACGCCAGAACTCGCCAAGGGTGACTTTCCAGCTAGGCCTATTCATTGGCTTAGAAATGATTTTTTCCTCTTGATGGAATCAGTTTTGAATTTTGAATGCGCATAGCCCTCGTTGATTATCGACCATTGGCTGGTGTCCTGAACAAAGTACCTGGCGTCATAGAAGTTCTAGTGTAATTAAAAGATAGAGGCTGCAAGCAATTTAAGTTCACGTGAACGAAGTGAAACTCACTCTCGGCCGAAAACAGCAAAATATTTTAAACCGCTTGGGTTCCGCCAAAGATAAACAACCACCGTTTGTTTCTCGATTCTTTGTCGATCACTTTGCAATTTATCCGAGTAAAAGGTCGAACAGGTGTACTACAGCATATGATAGAAATCTCTTCGGTCTATTATAAGCTAACTTCCTCAATGGCTAACCCGGTGGGGGTGAAATCCTGGAATTGCTACCAGTGGTGTACGCCGGTGTATTAGACCGCTCGAAATGGTCGATTGCGTGGCCGTTGCTAAGTGATAGACGGCTTTCAATTTAAAATGCACGATCAAAAGCAGTAAACAAGATAATGAGAATCTTCTCAAGTCACAGTCGCTTTTCAGGAGTCTGAATAAAACCTGATTGATTGACTGGGTCTAAGAGACGCATTTAGCGATCATTCAATCAGACTCACAGTACAATGAACTCTTACTCTGATTGCCCTGATCTAAAGCAGATTCTATATTAAGACGACTATACATTTCTACAGCGTCACTATTGATCCCATAAAAACTATACGTTCGTAGGCTAGATATGGCGAAAATCTTCTAACCACTGACGTAAACTTGTCCAAAATAATGGGGGTACATAGGGTCTGGACAATCAGAACGCGAAAACTGATGACATCATGTGCGCTTCCGGTGTTACGTAATGCGTATCGTATGAAATGGTTGCGTTTTGTTTATGTGTAAATTTGTTTCATATTGAAGACTTGAACATATATAGGCCTAGATATAAATAAAGATATAAATAAATCTTTGTTTTCATTATGGAATTTCTTATAGTATTTCAGTTCTTTGTCTCTATTTCGGACGAAATTTTTAATATTTCATGAAATTCTCCTCTGGATTTTAGGGGCAGTGCCCCTCTCCTCCAGCATCGGGGTCACGTGCCCCGGCTGTCCACCAGAGTCTACGCCTTTGCAGACTATCATGGTTGTTGGAAGTGCCGTAACTCTCCTGCGGGGTCCGGATGGAAGGTCCAGACTCCCAATAATTTAATACTTAAAAATCAATTGAAACCTCGATGCTAAAGATTTGTTTGTATATTTTTAAAGGTCATTATTTTCCGCTTCACCGATTAATCTTCAGTATGAACTGGGATGTCTCACTTTCGCTCTAATCCAGCTATCAACGCTTATAAGAGCGCACATCCTTTAGGAGTTTTTTTTACTACAAAATTGAATTTAAAAAGCGTAGATTATTTTTATATATTTGTCCAAGTTGACTCCTTCAACCTTTTGGGCCGGATGTGTTTTGTTCTATACTCTCAAGATTTGTCCAACTCATAGTTGGTACTGACCAATTGTCAAATTATTTTGAACACACGCATATATAGCCTATAGGAAATTTCTCCTAATTCGCATATACCTGGCTTTTCTGAGCTACAATTTCAAAATACAAAAACCTGCGGTATATAAAATGGAAATGTATAATCGTTAAGTAACTATCTATTGCCTATTGCATCGTTTAGTAGAGCGTAGAATGCGCTAATTTTCTATATAGTCACAGAAATGCAGACATGAAAGATTGACATTAAGAGACCATGGGCGTATTTAGGGGTGGTTTTACAGGTTCACAGCCCCTCCGAAATAAGTTTCCGAAATTTGTTTTATATGCGTTTACATACGAAATACCAAAAAAGCTCAAAAATTTTTGCGACCATCTCCAATGGAATCCACCCAAATCTGAAACCCCTCCACAGTTTTTCCTGGCTATATACGCCCCTGAAAGCGACTGAGAAATGTAGACGGGTCGCTGGACTCAAACTAAATTTGTAATGGTGTTTATCTGCGTTCCAATTTAACCCCTTAGCGACGACAGTGTACTAAAAGCGATTTGGGAAAGCAATGCAGCTCGTCGCTAAAGTGTTAAAATAATCGAGACCTGCTGTATATAAAATCGAAATGTATAATCGTTAAGTAACTATCCGGTTTAGTTACACAGCTGATTTAACGTGATTGTTGTTTGTCTGACTCTATTAGCAAAGCACCAACTTCATCTGCAGTTCGTATCCATTAGTCCCGGGGGAAAATAAATGCACGTAAAATGGCATAAACATTCATCTATTGCTAGATGTAGTTTGCTCGGAAACGAAGGACAAATAAATACCGATCCACCAGGCACGGTATGTCTACGAACTCGCCATCGCAGGATGATATAATAGCGCTGCAAAAGTGAGATAAGCGTTAAGCATGGAAAATGTTATTGAACCAATGTACTTAGTGCCTTTTAGCAAATCGCTCGTAGCATTGAAGCAGATAATTCAAATGCCTCAATCAATTGTTTATTTTGTCATTGAAATATGAGCCAAACAATGATGAGACTCGCCTAGCACGTGCGGTAGAAACGCAATAAATTCTAATGCGAAAACTATATATTTTGTGAATTAGTGTCTGTATAACAAGAAAAAACAAAGTAGGCTAAGGCATCAAACCTTTAGTAACAATACATTTCGAACCTGACCACGGTTCGCCTGCGTCAGGTTTCAGAAGTTTTGACGTTTCATTTGGCTGTTTGTGCAATTGCTAAAGTATGGCCGTTGGCGCTCGTTCTTAACTTCTGAAGCATATAATATTTCAAAACAAGTCTAATAGATTATAGAAATATAGCTTACAGCCAAGTCTCTGATCGAATCTCACGTGAAGTCATGATACAGTTAATGCAGCTTGGGTGCAATGGCTCAACTTCGCTGTGAACCATGTAGACCACAGGAAACTCGGGAAAGAACACGTCGCAAACAACTTTGATGCTGCACAATCCACAGGAAATTCGTGCTTTTATCAGACTATCTTGTCCTGGAAGTTAGATTAAAGACCTTGCATTTAAGCCTAATGTACAGACATGCATTTTGCCTACTGCATACGAAAAGAACGCCTTTGATCCAGTGCAGGCAAATAGGGTTCGATCGTTTGATGCTGTCTGAAAAATAATTGATTCCAAGCTAGACAAATTGCTTTGCAAAGTTTGCATCGTGCGTCTCAATTCATCTGCGAAGCTTACAGTCTCCGTCTATGCAGGTCTGTGTAGGCTCAAGGCAAGCATCCAATCGAAAAGGCTGAATGCGATCGAACGAGATGAAGACGCTTCTGAATCCAAGATTCATTAGCTAATCAACTGAGTAGACCCTTCTGAATCCAAGATTCATTAGTTAATCAACCGCGTAGACTTCTATACTGCTCACTCACTTTTACATAGCCTAGCAATGCTATCACCGATTTGCAGTCCTTATAGGCCTACCAACGTTTAGTCACCTCGAAGTTACAACCATTTTGTTTTTCTACGATAATATATTTTGACCGATTTTGCAACCAATGTTGTAATGTTATGACTGGTTTGCAACCAAGAGTGTACGGCAGCGGCGCCGCCAGGATTTTAATTGTGTACGCACAATAGGCAGGAGAGCACACGTAGGCCGGGGCCCGGGGAAAAAAGTATGCGGGAGTAGGATGAACGAGCGCCGATAGGGGAGAGGTTTGGAGAGGGGATGTGCCTCCTCCCCACTTGAAACTTTTTTAATTCCCACACTGTAATGGTAGCATTTTGAGCATTCATCTAAAAAATTGCTCTATAATTTTACTGCTGGTAGGAACCAGCTGTCACTCGTAGGCGTCGTAGCTAAGATGTAGTTTGAGTCGTGTTTGAGTTTGACTGCGGACAATAATAGCAAACCAGACATTTATTGAAATTAATATAAAAACTATATAGGCCTATAAAATACGTTCAATTTATTTAATTGTCAAGAACGCCATAAGCCTTTAAGTAAGCATACTGCTGACCAGACACAATTAGCAGAAATAGTTTGCAGATGGTACACAAACCAAGCAAGAAGGATTCAACTACCGAATCGTCAAGCCATGTGGTAATGATGTAGTTTTACTAAATGTAAATCTTCAAAAATTTCTCAGCGCCCACAAAACTCACGTCAGGGGGACCAGCCTATTTATCGGCGCTATATCAAATCAAGTCCGCAATTGCCAAAGTCCTCTGTTCGTTCCGGTGCCAGGTCAAAATCCGGGAGATCAAGCCGAGGAGACAGCATGATGCTACGGTGGTAATAGGGGGGTGATGGTGGTCGTGTGGTGGCGCAGGAGTTGAATCAGGATAGGATATCTTGAAGAGTTCGGTCTTCAGTCGTGAGTGGAAAGCAGAAATGGAGAGTGCAAGCGGAGGAAAGGTTGAGTTAAGAGGCGAGTAGAAGGATGAGCAAACTGGCGCAGGTCTTTTAATAATAATAATAATAATAATTTAGGCCCATGTTCTCGTATACCAGACAACCCCATCTACAATAGTAATATTCAAGTCCCTGAGGGATCATGTATACCTCGGGGCATAAAAAAATATAATAATAATAATCTTTTCTTTATTAAGCGCCTGATAAACGCACTGCGCTGTACATTTACATGTTATGCAATTTAAATCTTCAATACTAACAGAACAGACAGCCTGCAATACAACGGCGCTAATAGCAGCCTACAAAGCATATCCGCCCTACGGGACTCGAACTCGGTACCTCTCGCTCTCTAAGCCAGATGTTATCCAATGCGAAATCGCCCCCCCCATAGGAGTCCGTTCCAAAGAGCTGGTGCAGCACAGACTAAGGAACGGTTGCAGATTTCTGAGAGGATGAGACTGGCAGTCGAGATAGTGAAAGGTATGATGATGAGCAAGTAGACCCGGGCAGTTGGACGGTGAATAGCTGGCGAATTTAAGAGGGTTTAGACGTTTGAAGGGCATTGTAGGTAAGAGATACTATTTTGTAATGGATGCGCTGAGGGACTTTAAGCCAATGAAGTGATTTCAGAACAGGGGTTATGTGGTGGTGTTTGGGAGTTTTGATTACTGCGCGGGCGAAAGTATTATGAACTGTTTGCAGGCATTTCATTTGAGAAGAGTCGATGTTGTAAAAAGAGTGGGCTACAGTCGTCGAGTTTGGAATGAACAGTTGAAATGGCTATCGTGCACGCGGTCTTGTAGTCAAGTCGTGGGCGCAATCGTCGACGATCACGAATGTGTATATAGCAGGTGCGAGATAGCTGGGTGATGTGGTCGAAAAAGGCAAGGTTCTTATCGAAGATGATTCCAAAATTGCGAACAGGAGAAGAGTCTATAGGTACGGAAGTAGTGAGATCTGTTGGACAAAATAATGTCGGGAAGAGAGGCTAGTTTGTTTAATTGATCGCGTAGGCCAGTAATGAGGAGATCTGTTTTGAAGGGTTAAGGGTTAGTGGTCATCCAGGCTGAAATCTGGGTGATGGTGTTGCGTAAGTGATATAGCGCATCTGGAAGGGAGTGAGGGGAGAAAGATATGAAGAGTTGTGCGTCGTCGGCACAGAGGTAGCAGAGGACGAGGGAATGAGTTTGCCGAGTGGGGAGGTGTAAAGAATAAACAGCAGAGGACAAAGAATAGAACCTTCAGGCAAACCGCAGGTGAGGGTGTGCGGATTAAATGAGAGACCAGCGGCATTGACACTGAAAGAGCGTGAGGAAATTAAGTATTAGATATAAACCAATGGATGGTGCTAGACTGTTAGTTTACCTAATATTAAAACTAGCACCTAAGTTATAACTTAATAATATTTCACTTTTTTCATATGCGATTTTTCATTTCTTAGCCTGTCAGCGCTGTACGCACTTGCGTAAGTGCGTAACGCTAGCGGCGCCCCTGGTGTACGGTAATGGTATGACTGGTTTTAAACCAATAGTTTAATGCTACGACGTTTACAAACAATAATGTAATGCTATAACAGGCTTGCAGCCATAGCTTAATGTTATGACTGACTGCAACCATCCAACAGTGTAATGTCTTGACTGTTTTAACCAATAATGTTATGTTATGACTGTCTAGCAAGACGTTCACTGCGCAAAGGCGAGACATTGAGACATTAGAGATCCTGAGTGGCCGAGTGGGTTGGTAGCCCGCTCGCCACGGCGGCGGCCCGGGTTCGATTCCGGGTCGGTCGGTTTATCAGAGATTAATTTCTCGGATCTTTACTGCGGGTGGCTCGGTCGCAATATAAACGTGGAGTACAATACAATACAATACAACACAACACAATGCAACTGGGGCGCGGTGGTATAGGGGTTTGTTCGGTGCCTTGCAGCTGGAGGGTTGCGGGTTCGAATCCACCTCAAAGCCGCCGCGTAGGGACCCTGGGCAAGTCCTTCACTCGCAATTGCTCATGCGCTTCGGCGTGAAACTCCGATTCAGCGTCCGCGCAGTAGTCGGGAGCGCCTCTGAATGGGTAATCTGGTAGGGGCGCTATAACAAGTGTTCAAATACAATACAATACAATACAATACAATACATTGAGCCATTAACTTAGACGCTTCGCAAGAACGCGCGAACTAATCGCGCTGGTGTTAAGGTAAGATTATACAGCGAACAATGTGAATGACGTTCGTCTTTTGTTTACATCGACATTAATTTTCCAACTGCATAAGATATTTTTAATAATTGTAGCGGTGGATAGCAGATGCGATACCATTTCGACACAGTAAATAATAACCGGAAGCGTCAGCATGGGTGTAGCCTACAGGTGTAATTTTTTAGCAAAATCAAAACAGTACCTCAGGTTTGTTTAGCACACTATATCTGATATACACCCAGACAGAAGAACAGACTGACGAACACGTACGGGCGGACTAACTAGCTGGCTGACTATCTGTGAAACTGGTTGGTTGGTTGACTAGCTGCCTTTCTGGATACTGACTTACTGACTGGTTTAAGTACTAAAGAAGTGTGATGGACATGGTTAGCGTTTAATTGTTTATTATAGGACAGCTTTAAGTTTTAGAAGATAGAAGGAGGTATTTTATGCGTTCGTTATATGTCTACCCTTTCTCTTCCCCTCTTTTAGCCTACGTTGTCTCTGTGTCTCTGTGTCTCTTTGTCTCTCAGTCTCTGTCTCTGTCTCTGACTCTGTCTGTTTGTCTGTCTGTCTGCCTCGTTCTCCTAAAAAGTCGTGTTGTTTCACATCGTCTTCGATTAGCATTGTTCACGTGGCTCTTGGTCTATGCGTATCCTCTCCCAGTTATTGTAGTTGCTCAACGCTCTGTGGCTGGGAATACTAGGCTGCCACTTCCTTCACTCGCTAGGTGGATGCACTTTCTTAAAAGTTAGACGATTTCACCAGTTCTGTTAGGGTCTTCGTGAGCTCTGTAATATTATGCTCCATAGTCCGCATTTTGGAGCAGAAATATTATTCGAAACTAAACTTTAGTTCAATTGTAAATTGGTATATTAATTTCAACTACATTATCATCGTTTTGTGACAGTCTGGGCTATATTACCAAACCAAGAATCTAATTAACGACGAGCTGCATTGATTTTCCAGACTCCCAGTCACTCTTAGTAGGCGTACACGTTCGTCGTTAAAGTGTTAGTGTACATGGGGACTAAATCTAGATGCATACTGCTTCGTGGACTGACATAATCGCCTGAATATGATGTCAGGCGAATTCGGAAAGGGAGTGGTTGTCTAAAACACTCTCTACAGCAGGGATTACCAACCTTTTCTATGCCCCGCACCCCTTGGAAATGTTTTACCAATGTTCGCACCCCTACAAAAGTAATATCACATTTGAAGACGCATTCATGAAATTGTTACTTTTTGAACCACGGATTGAGCCGCACACAATGCCACACAGTGGCATACACTGTAGCCATACACGCATAGAGAAAAATATGACCTTATTTACCTATTCTATTGCTCTATTACAGTAGGATACTATTTGAAAAAATTTCATTACGAATGTTTCAATGAAATGGTGAAAATTAGGCTACTTAGTGCTCAGACCCAAAGAAATGACCTACAAAATAATGCGGGAAAACTGCAAGACGCCGACTGCACTACGATACTGCTCAATAAGTATTTAGTAAACACTACATTGACTACAATAATTAAATTAATATCAAATTGTAATTATTATATTATTATACTGACGTGAGTTTGAGCTAACCTTAAAAAAAAAATTTTAATAACGAGATAATTTCTTGACTGCTGTCTAACGGTACCCGTACAGATTTTATATTACCGTAGATGACCTAATATTGTCGCCGATAGTGGAGACATCTAACGCCCTACTACTGGAACTTGTGCTTGCAATTCTTCGGCTAGCTAAGCCTGTAAGTCTAAGCCTTAGAGGCTTGCAATGTCACGTGGAAATAATGAATCTAATCTTACGGTCTCACCCATATACTTATCCTATGACAGCTCAACAATTTCTAATACCGGGTGGGCCATTAAAAATGAGAACATCGCGTTCAATCGTGTTTAATACAATATCAGATTGTATTTTGAGTAAATCTTAAACACGTAAATTATTCTACGATGTACTTACCTACCAAAGCAAGCCAATGTGACGTATTGTGAAGCAAGATTTACAACTTAAAGCGTACAAATGTGTGAAGGGGTAGATGATAAACGAAAGCTGTAAATCAAAACGCCTGCAAATAGTCAGCAGCTACTTGAAATGTTTCCTAACGAGAGAAGTGAACGAAGCATTTGGTTCACAGATGAAAAGACATTTTACAGTTGCCACACGATTAGTTAGTTCTCAAAGTGATCGTGTTTATTCTGATGTCAGAAACAAAGCAAATTCCACCAACAAGACTCGTGAACGTTTAAGTCGCAACATCATGGTTTCGGCAGTCGCAGACTTTAAGATCTTTGGCTTTGGTCGGTGTGTCTCGGATGGGAAAAACCAATGTAGTGTTTGTTGGACTCTGAGTCAAAGTAAACAGTAAATGCTATTGTGATCGCTAGAAAGAGGCTTGCTCTATGATATCTGACCACGATGTAATCGTCACAATTGGACGTTGCAGCAGGACGGAGCTCCTTAACACACAGCAAAAAACACTCAACTTCCATCACCAGGAGAACCTTATCGAATCAGACATGTGGCCCCAAATAGTCCAGACCTAAACCCGGTAGACTATGCTGTTTGGGGTGTCCTTAAACAAAAAAGTTCTACCTTCGTCGTAAATTTACTACAACAGAACAACTGAAGTTGGCCATTGTTGAGGAGTGGTGAAAAATGTCCCAGCGATTTATAGACAGGAGCATTACTATAACGATCTCGTGGCACAGACGTTTAGGAAAAATTGTTGAAAACCGAGGCGGACACATAGAATATAACATTAAGCAAGAAATTACTTGCATTTTGAAAAGAAAAAGATAGTAATTAAATAAATAATTCAGATAGAACGTGATGTTCTCATTTTTAATGGCCCACCCTGTATATTATTAATGTCATGCTTTCCCTCTTTCTCGCACCCCCTGAAATGAGATCTCGCACTCCCTGGGGTGCGCGCACCCCAGGTTGGGAACCCCTGCTCTACAGTCATGTGTAGTTGAAAGGTATTGGATTGTTACGTCGACGATAGATTTTTAATGAGATTCTCGCCTATATTCCTTCTTGAATTCCCAGGCCTTCTTCTCAATCTCCCAACAGACCACAGTGATCGCTTGCCTGCATACAGTTATACCATGTCAGATCTACTCGACAACAAACACGCTTCAATCAAAACTAAACCCGAAACGCACGCCATAAAACTCCGTGGTTTAATCAGAATGGGAATTGTAAAAAAATAACTGGATTCATGTGCAGTTTGGGTGTGAAATGTAGACTTTACTATGGGATCCTAAGAAGGACTGGGGGTTGAACCCCCAACCCCCGACAATTCTCACCCTGGGTTTAATTCATTCATTCATTCATAAATTTATATAGCGCCCCTTCAAGAGGACTATTCAGAGGTCTTATGTTTCCCTTTAAGCTCTTAAATCATCTACCCTCTCTTGTTCACTCAATGCCGCCTGTTGTCTTTGGAAAACCGTAGGCAATCTTCTTTATTGCGGTTCCTCTCACCCCTCCCAAACTCTATCGCACATGTATCCACTGCAGAATCCTTTGCATCCTTCTTCTCTGACAAAGTCTTCTCCTTCCGTCTTTCATTGCAGGCTCTCTTATCCAAGTAAACCTCTAAGCAAACTGAAGCCAAACTGTCTTAAAAAATAAAGGCTACGTTCAGACAAGAAAATTCAACAGTAAAGTGGCTGCTTAGCAAGATGACGAGGCGAAGAAGTATGAAAAAAAGATAAATTAACCCGGTTGTGAAATTGGTGTCTTTAGAATGCGTTAGCCCTGTGTGTACCTCGGCCGATGATCGGTTAACCTGAGCACCACTGCGCGTGACCTTTACATTGTCTAAACCACAGCATTTCATTACAGGCTACACGTTCAATAACGAACGGGTCAATAAAAATGTAAAGTAATGAGGATGACTTTGACAACCTATAATATAAGTTACAATTAAGGTAACAGTAATTAAAGTATGTTAAATGATAACTTTAAAACCGAGATTTCCTCGTGTTAATTATAATCTGATTGAATACCAGAATCGCAATGTAATCGCAATCGTAATCTCGTAATCGTAATTACAAATCGTTATCTCGCTTCTTTAGCCCTATGTAGCCTACTTAAAGACTAAGCGCATAAAACGATCTTATTCACTATCGCTGCTTTGTGTCCAGAGACATATCCGGAGTGACCGAAATAACAACTTTGTCAATGGTCAGTTATAATGTATCTGGAAAGACCAGTTGTCTGCAGAATGGCCCGTCAACGTGTCTTTCATAATTTGGACTTTTGGTTATCTGGATCGATATCCAGGTTGGACCAGACTGTTTCCTTTCCGCTGTCTCTTTCAAGGACTGCCTTTTTGAAGCCGACGTCCTTCGCCCGCTTCTTGAAGGCCACACCTTCGGGTGTGTGCCGCGACATCCCATCGAAGATAATCGCCAGGCGCTGGGTGGAGCTGAGTCCGAGCTGTTCGACGGCCTGGTTGATGACCTGCTTCTGGAAGAAGAGCTGGTTGGTCGGAACATTGACCATTCGGGCGACAAGGTCATCCACTGTTCGATCAAGGTCAGCGTCTGGAACAGACTGACTGATCAGTCCTATATCCGATGCCTCCTTTCCGGATAGGATCTGTCCAGTGAAGAGGATTCGCTTGGCTCGCTCGGCTCCCACTCGGTAGACCCACATGGCCGTCGTGGGACAGCCCCACACGCGGGACGGTGGGTAACCAATGCGGGCGTCCTCTGAGGCCACCACTATGTCACAGCACAGTGCCATGTCGCTTCCGCCTCCTATGGCCACTCCTCGGATCTTGCAGACGACTGGTTTGTGGCTGTTCCAGAGGGACATCCAGGCCCGGTTGCAGCGGGACATCAGCTTGAAGTCCTGGTACGGATCCCACGGCATCTTCTGACTGTAGGACTCGGTTCCACGATCCCCCTCAGCATACTGCTTCAGATCGTATCCGGAACAGAAGACTTTGTTTCCAGACAGGACAATTATCTGATTAACAGCAGAGTTCACTGATAATTATAATTAAAGTAATAACAGAAAATGCAGAATACTTCAGGCTATACTCTAGCTAGAGGTTAACCTAATTCTATATAGGCCTATGTATAATTAGAATTCAGCTATAGTTACATAAATATATATATTATATATATTATATATATATATTTATATATATATATATAAGTTTATTCAGATTTGACATAAATTAAGATTTCATTGCTGTGGATATCGATTCATGCTGACAAATAGGCCTATACAAATAGGCCTACGCGCCATTACTATGCACTAAGTAATAATTATCCCTCCTTAAATTTATTTTCATCATCAAAGGTGCTATAATTTTATAAGTAGTCATATACATATACAAATACATTTTCCGTTGTAATAAATCCCTCAGTTTCTCTATTAACAAAAGGCAGCGAAGCAGTGGTCTATGTAGCTTTTATGCTGGGGTATTTAATCGAAAGGTTGGAGTTCACCCCTTATCAGCGGACACCGTGCTACCGCCGTGTGAAAGCTGCTTGCCCCCAATTCCCTCTGCCACCAAAAGTTAAATTTGCAAGCGTCGTAAGCTGGGAAGCAAACGGCAGGACCATGCTTTGGACCCGCGTGTCCACGACCTTGGGAGACAGAGAAATGAACACCTAACCTACGCTCCATTAGGGATTCGAGAGTTTTACTGACTTTAAGTTTTACAAACCGTTCACAAGTCTATAGTCACGAATCGAGGCTAGATTCTACTGCTGCATTGCAACGAGCCATTTATTGGCCTTACTAAAAATAAGTTTGAGAATTGCCCATCATCATCGTCGTCTTCATTTATATTTTTGTGATCATCCGCATGATTATCACCAAATGGTTTTGGCCATGGCAACTGTATAAAGGGAACCTCATCGTCACAGTAACCACTGTCAGAGGATACAATACAATCCAATACAATACAATACTCGTTTATTGAAAACTCGGGAGTTGACAAAACGCAACTTCAACAAATCATCTGATTCAGGGCTTCTAAGGGAGCAGTATAACTAAGTCAGTAGGCATTCTTATATAACCATATACTATGGATATACTATGGCAGTAACGAATGCCATAGGTTATGGTTATATGCTCGTGTGTATCGGCAGTCATTCTAACCTGGCCCTTGCGGACTTGATATAGCACCAATATAAAGTGGTCTCTTTGACGCGGCTTTTGTGTGGCGCTGCAAAATCTACATCACTTACATTACATCACATTGTTGTCATGGAGCTGGTTACCTGTACGTTACCTTGACGACGTCGTTGAGATTGGCATCTTCGACGGCGCGTTCCAGTTCGAATGGCATGTAGGCATCTATTGCATTGAATCGATGAGGTCGGTTCAACACTATGTGAGCCACACGACCTTCGACCTTGTACTGAATGCTCTCGTAGTCGTTCATACTTCCTCCACTACCACCACCGTCCGACGCACCCTTCGAATCCTCGTTCCTGGCGCAGGTGGTAAAGATCAGGCGCCTGCTGGTCACACTGGTAAAAGGCTGATTCGCTAAACTCCGGGCTAGTCTTGCCAGGATCATGTCTTCACGCAGATCAGACAAAGTCTGTTGCCCGACGGACTGGTGAACGTATCCGAAGGCTTACAGGCCTAGATATTGGCCCTTAGTCGATTGACCTACTTAGGGCTGTGCGTAAAAGCTACGCCTCTGTCAGACTGCTCTATATATAGGCTACGCAGGGCGCCTAATTGCACATGCGCACCGATGGGCTAACATGCTTGCTATGACCGAGTTATGGGAAGTAGAGACTTCGCCAGATGTCGTTAGCAACGTATGCCTCAATCGTTGGTACTTATAAATTATTGTGGATATTATTTAATATCTATGTTCTTGGCCAAATAGTATCAAAACGAGTTTTGAATGAGTGGTTTAATACAATCGATATTTACGGAGTTTCGAACTGTAACAATAAACGTGGTCAAAAGTTTGAATAAAAAATTCGCAATGGAGCGCTATTATAGGCCTATATACATGTATATAGAGGTTGCTGCCCATCTGAGAACGTTAGAGCGCGCGATACTCAGATTGGATTTAAACAATTTTAATGTTTTGCCGTCGTACTCACATATGACAGAAGAAGTGTAGAGAAGAGCAGTCCCATAAATTGGCACTAAGGCAGCCATGAGTATGAAGTGTTAGCGATTTTGTTTTCTTAGCTTCGGCATATGAGGACGGATTGCCAGTCCTTTCCCTCACCGTCTCATATTCCCACCGACAGTGTAGGTTATGACTGAGTTGGCAAGGTGGTGCACGCGGAGCAAAACTCTTGAGCCAAATTTCTGCCCTGGCGGGGATTTTAACCCCCCGACCTCTCGACAGACAGTCTAGCACGCTAGCCACTACGCTACCGAGCACCACCGAGAGTTAATCAACTAGGGTTTGGTGGCCATCTGCACGAAGGCTGATAACTCAGACTGAATTTTAACAATTCTAATATTCTACTGTGCTACTCACATATGACAGAATTAAACTACAAATCTAACTACCAAACTGATTGCAGACTCAAGTACTTCAGACAAAGAGATTCCATTAAGTAATTACCCAACTCATTAGTTAAATTTGTTGCTATTGTCGGATGACAGTTCGGCAGAGTGTGACCGGTTGGGATGCGGGAATCAGTCATCCATCAAGTGACACGCGTCGATGAGCTATAAATAGCTACTTCGTTGATCCAACTCGTCACTTGTAATATTGAGCACCACACTCTCAATAAATGCAATGATCTTAGATTAACCATGGCAGCAGGGTATACGCCTAAATAAGACAAATGCACGCAGGTCTGTTGGCCCAACTGTTCATAATAGGGTATAGGCCTATGAACGCATTTGCCGGTAAATTAGAAAATTTTCATTAATTAAATAAAATTAAAATAATAAAATTATCATTAATTATTCGTCAAATCCACTATTTTTACGCATTGAATAATAAATAAATAGAGTAGCCTATATTATGTATTGTGAATTATAGCTGACATCAGTGCTTTTTTTTCTAGAAAAAGGTTCCGAAACTGAACAAATTCAGAACAATAATAGAAAGGGTTACGAAGGGCATCTCAGCCTCTTATTTTAAATCATATTGAAGCTGGAAGATGAAACACTATCCTATTATAAATTATTCATTTAAATTTAAATAACTAAATATTTCTTTATTACAAATTTTAATTAACTAAATCAATTTTAACAGCAGAAACAAGATCCCGGAACCACGTTCCGGAGAGTTCCAACTGAAAAAACACTGGCTTATATTATTATTTAATGTATTATGTCCTACATGTTAGATTGTCCTACATGTTAGATTGTGCGAGTTACTCTTTAAACAAGTGAGTTCTTTCTATAGAATCTTGTGGCTAGCGTGTGACACCCATTCTTTCCTCTGTCCACATGTCCTCTGTGGACTTACAGAGGATGGTGATGGAATGACGTGGCAGATGCTGTCAATCTCATCGATTGGCCACGCCCCAGAGGCGCAGCTTCCAGTCTTATAGATTGGCGACGTAGAAGGAATTGGGACATTGACCGTTATGCTGACAGCGGGACATCTTTCGATCTAAGAAACCAAAAGTCTTTCTTCAAGTCTCCAATAGACCACAGATTGACGACATTGAAAAGAAAACAGCTTGTGTCTTAATACTTGGAAAAATAAAGTGTTGATCGGATAAAACCCGAAGATAAGGAAGCGAATGACTGATTTAACTGATTGAACTGAACTCAGTTCTAATTTCTATCTATCAAGTTTTGGTCAGACTGAATCGAAATCTAATTCCGTTAATTAATGACTGATCATATATTGGAGAAATCGATGGTTACACACGGAACTTAACTTTAGTCAAAACGCACTAAGCTTGTTTCTGGAACTATAGTTTAACATTAAGGTAAGAAGTACTGGAATTTCAAACATCTCTAAAATACGAATCAGCGGCTACCGAAACAAAGTTCTAGGATGCAAAGCGTTAAGTCTTTTAGCATTGAACACCTGTTATCCGTCGTCACACCTAAGAATGAAGGCGTCAGTACGAACCTGGATGCGAAGTTACTGAAGTGTTCAAGAACCTCAGGCGTGGAGCTGACTGCAAACCCGTCGAAGACAACCGAGGAATTTGGGTTCGTACATCAGCAGTTCGACTTCTCTGAAAGCGGTTCGTCTTCTTCGCACGCTGATGGTGATTCTCCTTTCTTCCCGGATATCTTCGTGCCTTCTTCTTCCGTTTTGGGCTCAGTGCCTGGAATCGAGAAGCATGGAGGGTTCAGTTGGATGGACACTGACCATGGAACAGCCGTAGCATCGAGAAAAGACCAACTAACTGGAACTCCAGGATACGAGAAAACAACGATGGACCACGATACGGAACAGGGTTTCAAAACGATAAATGACGTCATTTTTAGTGATGTCATGGAATCCCGTTTTCCGCGTCATTGTGGTGTTCATCATCGCCAGCATCTGCCCTGGCACCCAGGCGAGCAGTTATCTAAGCCAGCTCATCCCATCTCCCTGAACCTGCCTCGAAAGCATCACTTCGTCAGCCTCGCGTCTTCTCGTTTATATAGCGCGCCACCAATAAGTGTTACCCCTTCGGTTGATTACGGAAACGCACTGAGGACTGTACGAGCATCTTCACATACACCATCCTCAGCAGCCGTTGTTCCATCCATTCAGACTTTGCACCTGGAGTGGATGACTCCGAATGGAACATATGCGACACACGCAGATTTAAACGGTATACACCATAAATTACATTCTAATCGGAGTTTCTGTATACAATTGCTCTTTCCAGGTTTGCTTCGTAATTCTTTAACTATATTCGCCACAAAGCAAGATTAATTTTGCCAATCTTAGTATTTTCGTGATTGTCGCTTAGCAATAGTAATATAGGCAGATGACTCTCGCAAAATTTCTTATGCTCTCTCGCAGTTGTTCTTTATAATACAGGGAAACCAGTTCAGCCATTCAAGTATAGATCATATACGAGACTGATCAGTCAGATGATTCATCGTTCACATATATGTCCAATCAAGAGTGCCAGAGTGGTGCGATATTCCTAATGTAAGGACAAACAGTAAGGTAGGGCAAAGACAATGACAGGAATAGTACGAAATGATGCTAGGCAGCCGTATATATCAATTATATTCTTAGTCTGTGCTACAGCAACCTGTTGATTCATGCGAAAGTCGAACGCCTTCTAACGAATGAAATGACATGGACTCTGTAATCGTCAGATTTGATAAGGCAGTCGATGACCTGAATAGACAACAAGGCAAAACAGACATACATACAGACCGATTTCGTCAGGCAGTAAATATGAAAAGACTGCAGGCTATCATTTTAAGTACGGCCACCAGACAGACAGACAGACAGACAGACAAAAATACGGACACACACGCACACACTCCCAAACATGTAATTATGCAAAACTTCGAGCAGATAAAGCGAGTGGCGTGGGATGAAAGCGGCTTATAGTCCGAAGCCGCTTTGATATAGCGCCACCTGGCGGACAATTTACTCAGACAGCGTCGGATCTATTTGGCAAACTGACCGAAACTTGACCTGTTAGGTCAGCAGGTCATGGCTCAAGCGAAAGCTCCATATAGCCGGGTTCCAGAGGTGAGGGTATGAAGGGTATTGTATTTCGCAGCTTCCATTAAAGACCATTGGTCTAATTAATCGTTTAAGTGGATGATCAGTTGCCTGGATTATCGTCGTCTTCATCTTCGCCTAATAGAACCAAAACGGATAATCCCGAATGATTGACATGTGTCATCGTGACCCTGTCGGTCCGTCACTGATGCGGCCACGCCAATCATTAAACCGAGCTAAAGTCATCAAACATGAAAGCGATAGTAGATGACCAGCAATTAACGAGTGAATATCAATTAATGGTTTAGACGACCATCAATAAATGATTGCATGTGGCCGTCAATTAATGAATTATTGAAGATGACGATCAGTTAATGAGTGTAGAGGAGAAGTTGAAAAATTAATAATGATTGTAGATGACCATGGTTTCTAACTTTCTAGGAATGTCTACATTCATTAATTGGTATGTATATTCATTAATTAATTATATGTTTTATTCAATGAACGTATCCTGAGTGGCCGAGTGGGTTGGTAGTCCGCCTTTCGGCGCCGGCGGCCCGGGTTCGATTCCGGGTCGGTCGGTTTATCAGAGATTAATTTCTCGGATCTTTACTGCGGGTGGCTCGGTCGCAATATAAACGTGGAGTACAATACAATACAATACAACACAACACAATACAACTGGGGCGCGGTGGTATAGGGGTATGTTCGGTGCCTTGCAGCTGGAGGGTTGCGGGTTCGAATCCACCTCAAAGCCGCCGCGTAGGGACCCTGGGCAAGTCCTTCACTCGCAATTGCTCATGCGCTTCGGCGTGAAACTCCGATTCAGCGTCCGCGCAGTAGTCGGGAGCGCCTCTGAATGGGCAATCTGGTAGGGGCGCTATAACAAGTGTTCAAATACAATACGATACAATACAATACAATACAATACAACGTATACCATGAGTTGTAATGATAATAATATATCGTTTTAGCTAAATCAGAGGGGCAATGTTAACAGTCAGAGGTAAAATGAAATCAGTCTCGGGCTACCTCGAGGGTAATAAGAAATCGATTTAAGATTACCGGGAGGTAGCTTGAAAGGGGATACCTTAAAGCCTCTACGTCGGTTCCTCTGTTATAAGTATACTGCACTGTCATACTGTGTTGTATTCCTCATGCATTTTGCTGTCTTGTGACGGAGTGTTTCACCTTACTATGGCTTATTCGGTGTCCGATTTGCCGGGGAGTGGGGGTTGGACCCCAGCTTCTTCTTTTGACCCCCGGGGGTTCGACTTTACAGTTTACACCTCAAATTCATTACTCACAGTCCTTCACCTAACTTTTTCGATTTGTTTCGATGTCATGTTTGAATGGATCGGGCACACGCTGAGAGGAGACTCACTACTAAGAACGGTCATCGAAGGAAAAATGAAGGGGAGGAAGACAAGAGGAAGACCAAGACAGATGATGCTGGATTGGATGATGACAAACGGCTACAGGAAACTGAAAGAAGAGGCCCAACAACGAGAGGAGTGGTGACGTCGGACATTCGAACCTGCCTAAGAGGCAGAGAACCACAAGAAGAAGAAGAAGTCATGTTTGAACTTTACATCATAGTTGACTGATGATCATTGCAGAATCCTGACGTATTATGGAAGTTCATTAAATTCATTTAAAATATAACGAAACTTGGGAGTGTTAGTAATTGTGATTGTTCTGTCTGTGTGGATCAGAGCATTCATTTTGCAAACTCTGATAAATTGTATCCACTGCAACTGCAAGTGGTTTGCAACGCAAAGAACAAATCGCGAATAAAAAAATTGCGGCTTAGTAAATTTCTATTATTTAAACTGTATAGGCCTATATGTCCGATATCTCTGCTTCTTTTTTGACAAATCGGATCCTGGGCCTAATTTACGTCGCCTTATTAAATTTTATCTTGTAATTACTATGTATCTCATGTAAAATTAAGATTTTCTGTCAGTTTCCAATTCGCAGATGCTGGGGAAATCCCGACGACCAAGAACGGCCTTTACGAGTCATCAGTTGGTTGAACTGGAGAGACAGTTTCGATTGAATAGATATCTATCGCGACCAAAGCGTTTCGAAGTCGCTACATCACTCTACCTGACCGAAACACAGGTGAGCTGAACAGGAATCCTACGCGGTCCACTTTAATCGGCGATTACTCTTAGGTTATGATTACGACTCATGAATAATTCTAACCAAAGGAATGTGTCAATCGAGGTTTCACAATGACATTTCCATAGATTTTCATTTCCGTCTGTCTCTCTCTATGTGTCTCTGCCTCTGTCTGTCTCTGTCTGTTTCTGTTTGTCTGTCTGTTTGGCTCTCTCTGTCGACTTGTCTCTGGCTCTCTCAACGACTTACAATATTTATTAAAGGTAAACTCAAGCATATTTCACTGTCTGTTTCTCTAACCCTGCCAGCGTGCCTCATTCATTCATTCATTCATTCATTCATTCATTCATTCATTCATTCATTCATTCATTCATTCATTCAGTCAGTCAGTCAGTCAGTCAGTCAGTCAGTCGTCAGTCCGTCAGTCCGTCAGTCTGTCAATGAGTCAACTGATCCTATCAGCCTGTCTTGTCTCCCTGACGTTGTCTCACTCTCCCGGTAAATCTGGCTCATGTCCCTCTGTCCATACTTTGCTGCAACTGTACTTCTAATACACTGATTATCGTCTTGGTATAGTATAGTTGAAAACAGCTATCACCATCTTCCCCTCGTACGACCCTCTCTCTCTCTCTCTCTCTCTCTCTCTCTCTCTCTCTCTCTCTCTCTCTCTCTCTCTCTCTCTGAATCTCTCTCTCCCTCTCTGTCTCTGTGTCTGTCTCGCTCTCTCTCGCTCTTGTTCTTTTTCTGTCTCTCAATCTCTGTCTCTCTGTCTCCCTCTTTCTCTCTCTCTTTCGCTCTCGCTGCCATTCTCTCGCTCTTGCTCTCTCTTTGTTGTCCAAAGACTGATTAGTTTCTCGAATTACTTTCACCCTTTCGCCCCTCGTTGTCATACTCCTCGTCATCCCGATATGCACACCATCTCCTCCTTTCCTCCTCTTCCTCCGCTTCCTTTTCACGCTCACCCTTTCCTTTTTGCTCCTCCTCATATTCCTCTTCCTACATTTCCATCTCATGCTCCGTCCCTCTTCCTTATCCATCGACCCCACTCGGCGCGATCACCGGGAGCGGAAGATTTATTGGCGGGTGGGGCTCGGGGGTCCGGCCCCTTCGGCGACCGGGGCCGACTAATCAGTAACAGCAAACTATTAGGATGAATTAATTATACGCATGAAATTCACGCCAAACGCTGCTTCTCGACTCACACAACATCGATCGAGCGATCAGAATGAAAAGCCACGTCTTTCAACAGCACATCCACTAAGAGATATCAATCTCGCTTGTGTAACCGCTTATACATACATGCACTATATATATTTATATTATACATGCACTTACTATATATATATATACACATAAATATATATATATATATTATGCACTTACAATATATATATACATATATATAATACTGTACAATGCTGAATGTTTGAATATGTGTAATACTATATGCATTCGCTTTCCTTTGGTATGCATAATAATCTGAACTATGTGTTGAAGATGATGATATTCGCCATCACTCATCTGGTCATCCGCAAATTCATTCAATCATCTATCACTTTGTATTCGTCTGATCGACGAAGTCTAATCTTCTATGAGCACTCAGAGGAAACGCCCTCTGACGACGAGGAAGGAACGACAAAGCGAAGGCATCTGATCAGACAAATGACCATCGCACTACATGACGTCAATTTAGATATTGCTAAATGTTTCATCCTAAAGTATCAATTTAGACATTAAGTTAGCAGCGCTCGAAGTGTGACGATATGAAACGGTATGCCATACCGACACCTCTGCTGACCGGCTCAAAGCATACCGGTAGGCTACTTCTCCAGGCGAGACATTCAAACCGGTAGGGAAGGGGAGAATGGTTCTTGTATCCATACCGGCACCTCATGTTTCCCACTTTGACCCCTTTAAGTAAAAACGAAGTAAATTAATTTCAGGTCGACGTGCAAACTAAAGGTACGCAACTTAAAATATTTTATGTAGGCCTATAGGCCTACAATAAATCCAACAGTACGACTGAATACACTTAGAAACCGCCAATAATGCAAACTAAACCGGAAACTCCATTTCGCTAAGGGGATACTCTTTTAGGGGGATACTCTATTTCGTGACACCGGGTCTAAAGTTCGTATACTGACTAGGGATGCTAAAGATCCAGAAATGACCGAAATAGTCACGGAATAGTATACAATGTCTTCCCGTAGAAGGCCTAGTTTGTCCTGGAATTATATAGCCTACTACTATACTGCAAAACTGACATGAACTCTACTTGCTGGCAACCTATTGACTACTATTCAGTTAAATTTTTAAAGTGAAACTCACAATAGACTTAGGTAAAGTAACTTAACATAATCAAACAATCACATACAATAGTGATGGGCATATAGCAGTTTCTCGTCAGATGCATTTACGTCTTACGCTTTTCAGCTGAACTACCTACTAATTCGCCATCAATCAATCAATCGATCAATCAATCAATCAATCAATCAATCAATCAATCAATCAATCAATCAATCAATCAATCAATCAATTAATATTCGTTTATTTTCAATATCAGAATGACACATAGGCTACGCATTTCTGCTGACAAGTAAAGAGTATTGGTTGATGCAGAAAAGCTGTAGAAATTCTTGCAATTGCTCACGTATTATTTACTTACTGGCATGTTTACTGGTTAATTTACTTACCTACTGACTATAATTATCAAACATAATTATGACATCGTTTGCTTACTCCTTTTCTGCGTATACATAATAATATTATCTTACTATTGTGACTTGATTTTCAGGTTAAAATTTGGTTCCAAAATCGTCGGATGAAATGGAAACGCGGAAGAAAAGCTTTAATGGAAGCTAAGAAGAAAACCAGATCGAAATCGGAGCCAAAGCTTTCAGTCAACGATGGTTCATCCAGGCACTCTGATGTCAGACACATATCGCCCTCCAGCGAGAGACATTTGCATCAACAACAAAGCCACAGATAGCCATCTGGCGAATTGATGACTAACAATTGCCTATGCAAGGGTAAACGCCTAAAGACCACGTTCCCATGCAAAATCATACGAAACTGATGGAAGACAATGATCGCCCTCTGACGAAAACTATGGATGCATGGCATTGTAACGGCGTAATTATTACGACAGTTTCGTAACTGATTCGTGAAGTCATTTTTATTTCTCTAAGAAATTATGGAATGGCTGAATTGCAAGATAAATGCCTGAAAACCCTAATAGCTCCACAGTATTAATGTTTCGATGTTCAAAACATCAGACGATGGTCGCTACGGAATTAAAATATTAGGTGTTGAAGCCAAATTCCAGAATGAACCAGTGTCATTGTAACATCCAATGATAAAGGAAGAATAACACCCAGAGGAAACAAAGCTACAAAATTTTGTGTGTCGCCCAGATTCCTATATGCCCACAATATCTCCGACTGTCCATAGGCCCCTACATCCTTCGAACTCCTTTTTCTATGGTCTACTCTTACATTCTGGCTAACGTAATCGTAACGTTTGCAAGGGCTCATCCATAGTGCTATCATGACATGGTCCCACTGGGTTTAGAGGCCGCAATATTTAGTTACCCTCAAACAGGCTTAAGTCTGTGTTGCCAGAAGAATTTTTACATTGAAAGTGATTTCGATAATACTGTGAGAGGAAAAGAAGTTGACATGTAAGCAGGGAAACTAAATAGTAAAATTTGGTCCATATGTCAACTTCAGGAACAGCCAGTAAAACTTTCCATAGCGCTAACAAAGCTTATTTGTCTTTGCACAGTTAAATGAGGCCTTTGTATACGGTAACGTGAGGACTGAACCTGTAGGGTGGGAAAAGGTGTGTAATGTGTATACTATATAGTAGACCTAAATAAGAGGATTACCTGACCTTACTTCACCTCACCGTCACAGCCTGCAACGGGCGGTGCCAGTCCAAAGCGTGGATAAAGGAGGTGGGTTACGCTAACCATCTTCATTATGAAGCAGCGTCATTAAAAATAAACCACCTGCCTATTTTTCAGATTTTGCAGGTGCTCAGTCAGTAATGAATCGATACTTGGCTAAAAGCATAATCAGAGTCGGCAGGTCAAGCTACATCTCATTTTCCATTCTTCACTTAGGCTTCCATACGGAGGATTCAACCACTTTCATTGGTCTTAGATGTTTAATTCAAGGTCAGCATTACACACGTGCTTCGTAATGAGCAGCATATTTACGGACATACGAAAACAGGGCTCTGCGTCTGCATGGCTCAGCTTAAGAATAAGTTGACGCCCTGCGCTTTTCAAGTGACACTTTAGAAATTTGGAGCTTACGAGAATGACATAATTATAACAAGATTACAGAAACAAAAAGCATTATGCGCAGTTAGTAATAATAATAATTACGACAATTTCTATGGCGCCGTAACACGGCCATGCCGTTACAAGGGCGCCTAAAGTAACTGTTCGATTATCATGTCCGGCGAATAAAGGACAGGCAGAAGACCGCGGGTGAAGTTGAACTAGTTCTCAACGCTTTCAAATATATTAGCTATACACTGCAGAAGTGAGGAAACTTTGCGAATGGACTTTTGGTGTCCTTCTTTGGATATTCAAAAGAGGCCCTTAAATGTGTTCTCAGATTGACACGGTTATCGATTAATAAAAATTCTCACCTTGCAACACGAAGTTTGCAAGTTCGAGAATCCTCTGAGACGATTAAGAACTTGATCAGTTGCCATTGTTGTTTAGCGTCGATTGGTGCTTCGTCATTATAGCCTACGTTATAAAAAAAATGCAGCTGTTAAAAATAAAATAAAAACTGTAAAACCAATCAATTCGAAAACATGACTTAATTAAAGTCAAGTTTTAGTAAAGCGAAATGGCTTAACAGCTAAATGAGTTTCTGAAAAGTCAAGGTAGGCCTACATCTAAAGCCAAAAGATACATAGCTTTAGCAAAGCGAAACAGCTAAAATGTTGAGCATAAAAACTGTTTGCACAAAACAGAGGCAAAGAAACAAGCAGGTAGGAACAGAGAAAAACACAGACGTAGAAAAAGCCAAAGACTGCGCGTAGAGAAAGAAAGTCGAGAGATATATAAGAGTCAAGAGATAATAACGATAGAGAAACTCAAGAAAACAGATGCAAATTTACAGAGGTTTGCGAAGGACACAGATTTACTTGCATCCAAATGAAGTTAGAAGAGAGGAGCTTACATGAATGGACAAGTGGACATGTGAGCTACACTGTTTGTTTCGTTATCATTCTTCATTGATAGTCAGTGTATATGCTAAGGCGTCGATGCATCGTAGATACAGACGCATACATTTGTAACAGGATTCTCCTTTTGTATACCTAACAACGCCAGAGTACTTTCTCTTGCATAATTCAGATCGTATCTGTTACAGTAAGGACGACCTCTTAGTACCTTCGAAAGTTTCCTGAAAAGCGCTATATGTATGATAGGATAATACCAGAACTTTGCATACCGTGAAGATACTTCACCAAGATATCCCTAGGGTATAGGTCGTGTGGTTGTCTTGACGTGTCTGTTGCTTAACAATGATTTAGCAATTTGCCCAGCCTAACTAAAGCTCTGTCAAAAGTTAACGACCGTTGCGATGGATTTCGACCCATCGTTCACAACAACAACAACATCAACAACAACAGGTTGCATACTCTAATGCACTCGTCTCAACAACATCAAGTAGTTATGTATTGTGATCCAATGGTCCTAACTCATCAAGTGGTTAGCTCGTTGCATATTGTGGGATATACTGGTCTCAACAACATTAAGTGTTAGCATATTGTGATCTAATGGTCTGAACAATATCGAGTGTTAGCATATTGAGATCCACTGTTCTCCCTCTACATTTCCAACTAAGTAAATTTTCATGAGCAATGGCTTCAACCAAGTCAACAACTTTTACGACTTTAATTGCCTGCCTACACAGAAACTGCAAAGAGAATTAATGGAGCATAGCTTCTGGTCTGTGGACTAAACGAGCCATAGCCATATCCCACCGCAGGAGCAGTAACGGCCGAGTATCTGCTGACACCCATGATATTGTGCATGACTAATTTATCGTCAGTTTAACCCAATCCTACGCAGTGTGATTTTCCTTACAGATTTTATTTTAGTTACAGTTATAGTTATAGTTAATGATATTTTATTTTAGTTATAGTTATAGTTATAGTTAGTATTATTTTTTAGTTATAGTTATAGTTATAGTTAATGGATTTTTATTTTAGTTAATTTTAGTTAGTAGTTATAATGAGGCCAAGCGAAAATGTGCATAATTAAGACGCATTACACAATTTGTTCAGAGCTTGGAAAGGCTTTCAAGAATGGGTGCATTCAGCTTCATGAATACACGACGTTCCAAATTCACTGACATCCGATTGCGTTTTCCACTACATAGTTCCCCACATACACTAAAGACTCTTTCACAATACGCTTCAGACGCCGGGGCAGACACAATGTCTTCTGCTAGTGGAGCCAGCCTTGGGTAAACTTGCTCCCTTTCTATCCAGAAGGTAAGAGCTGGTTGCTGAAGATCTTTAAGGTAGCGACATTCGGCAATATAGCGTCCAAGCTCCATCTTAAAGTCATCGGTACTGTTAGCCAGTGCACTGATTGGTTGACTGATGATGTTGTTGATCCTGTGCGAGAGAAATGTGAATCTCTTAAGTGATGCAGAGGACGCAGAGGTTGCTGCAGTTGAACTTGATGAAGTTGACTCAGCAGTTTCGATAGGTTGGGCATCGCCTGACAGAGGAACTTCATGGTCATATGTTCTTGGCTGCATCTGTTAAGGCAAACAATTATTGAATAATTTATTTAATTTTCTGCTTATTACAAAATAATGACATAAATAGAAGAGAATAGTACATGTATACTTTAGCCAGTACTGTAGCAAGGATGCAATAATACCCCAGTTTCAGAGAAGTGCTTACTGCTTGGAAAAATAAGTAAGTAAATAAATGCGACTTCAGCCTCGATTTTAAGAAAAATACTGAAAGACTCTCATATGATTTATATAAATTGCTTAATTAAGATAAACACTTTTACAATATGTTAGCAACATCGTTACAGCACCAAGATAAAGGCTGAAAACTGAAACAGATGCATAGAAAAAAAACGTAGGCACACATACCAGAACAATGATGTGCTTCTTTGCAGCTATTAGAAGATTATCCATATCTGGAGTGAACATAATCGCTGCTATATCTGGTGAAAGCAGACATGCGACTCCTGGAAGTGGATCGAACTCTGGGTCCACTGGGTTTATATACCTCTGAAATCTGAGCTTCATGGCTTGTTTGAGGGCGTTCGACATAGTGGAGTTGAGACTTGGATTGTCAAGATGGCAGTGTATGTCCTGAATGATAGGTATAATCATTGGCAATGCAAGTACATCGGTCTGGAGATTGTTAGTATGTATAGAAAATGGCTCCAAGAGATCGAATATTTCTTGTAGCTTGGTCCACTCGCTGGCCACAAGGTTGTCCCACTGCATTTCCAGGAAGACTTGGTTAATAGCAGTCTTGAGCTCCAGTAGTCGACCCAGCAGCAGGAAAGAACTCGACCATCGTGTTGGGCAGTCCGAAATGACTGTTTTACCAGCTAGTTCAATGAGCTTCTGTGTGGCTACTGATGACATTCGGACACTACTCACCACCCCACGAGCTTTTGCCATTGACGTTGTGAATGTTGGCACCTTATCCAGACATTTGACAATCAGTTGCACAGTGTGTGCCAGACATGGCAAGCGCTTAAATGAGGAAGTACAATCAATGTCAGTCATCTTCAAATCAAGAACAATCGGCTCTGAATCTAAGTCATCTTCATCTGAAGATTCGTCAACTTCATCATCTTCTATGTGACTGGCAGCAGAGTGAAGTGCACCAGATTCTTTAGTCACATGCTTCTTTTCAAAATCTTTAATGGCTTTCACCATGTTGCTGCCATTGTCCGTTATGACCATGAGTATCTTGCGTCTATCTATCTTCCAAGAATCCAGAGTACGCTGTAAGTGTTCAGCAATCATCTCTCCTGTATGGGGATGCTGAATGGTATGAAGGTTCAAGACTACATGGACAGCCTTACCGAGAGGACGATGAAAGAATGACGAAGAGATACCAAGGTACGAGGCGCTGTAACCTTTCTTGGTCCAGATGTCCATTCCAATTGTGACAAAGCGTGCAACTGACAACGCAGCTGCAACTTTCGTCATGTACATGTCAGCCGTGCTTTTCAGGTTTGCAGTCAGTCGCGTTGTGCCTATAAAAAAGAAAAGGTCAATAGGTCATTAAAGTTAAAATAATAAAATGAAACTACAAAAATACTTAAATAAAAAACAACAGAAAGCTTCACAGCACAAAGGCTTCTTTTTCTTGCAGAAAAGAGAAGTAGGAAAGTTACCAATCATGTATTAGTATTACACTTAACTTGAACAGACAGTGCTGTTTGGATACAAATTAAAATTAAGACAGATAATTTACATACTTCTGATATATTTAGAAGCTTGAATAAAAATAAAATAACCAGATTAATAACCACAAGAATAATAACTATTATTACTGAATTATTAATGACCACAAAAGTACAAAAGATCACCAGCACATCTGTTGTTTACACAAAACTTGGTAAATCACATAAACAATAATTAAAGTTACTGGAACTTACTGACTAATGCTGATATTCATGTCAATGTAGACGACAATGTAATATTTTACTGATGTTTTAACAAATACACAGAAACCAGGAAAGAGTGAGATAGTTACCTGGAACTTTATATCTTGAATCCATAGCTGTGCAGAAAGCAATGAAAGATTGATTCTGCACAATGCGTGCAGGCACTCCAGTCATAACGATCATCTCTGTAAGTAGCCTGTCTCGAACCATACTCTCAGTTGACCCTGGTGCCCAGTGTTGTTTTCTTTTGAAACACTCTGCTATGGGTACAGACCTTCCGGTAGACTCAACAGCCGAAATGTTGGACGCATGCTTACCAAGCTCTGCAAACAGTATGGCATGTGTCACTGATGCATTTTATACTTGCACAAACAGAAACACTAGTTATAGATACTTAACCTTGATGCTTAACCAATGATGAAGGGTATAGCCATTCCAGAGTGATCTGTTTTGAATTATTGTCTTCACTTTGAAAAATAAAGAATAAATTACCCTTACGATAATTATATAAGCTGAAACAACACTCAATCTCTTAACAGGTTTATTTTTAATCTCGTAATATGAAATATTGCACCGGTAGTATAGCAATTTGAAGCACTTTAATTAAATACATGACACATAGAAATATTTCTTTATGACGACACCTAGAAACAAAGAGAGACGCTGTAAAGCTCGCAAAATTCAACAAACAAAATGAAAAACAGCCATTGGCAAAGTTGAGTCTGTTAATTGTACATGTACGGCACACTAATATCTTACCAGTTTTTATTATCTTCGCCGAGTCTCCTTCTAAGCACCGCTTTCTATCACTCTCTGCAGTGCAGACTTCTTTGTATGTAGATGGATGGTGATACTTGATATGATTGAGCAGATTAGTCGTGTTTTTACCGGTTATGAGCCGGCCACATAACTTCCCCTCGTTAGCACCACCACCGCTGATGATACACGAACTCTTATTTCTGACTGAATCGTACTTGAAATGACTCCAAACAGAATTTCCGCGCTTGCGGCCGCTCAAGATCTTTAGAGACATTTTTACTACAAGATTAGCCTACTACGACTATTGTTTTGCAAATTTGCGCTAGTTAACGTAACGTGGGTCGCAATCTCTATCAAAACGTTTACAATAAAATGCGCCAGTACTACTGGGTTAATTCACAAATTCAAAATCCCGGGGCGAACATAGGCTATTATTAATTTGTAGTGCATTTTCAAGTTCTCATGTTTGACTTCAATTTTTTTGCAGGGCTAACGAAAATAGCGATGAATTTTCGTTAGTGTTATTTTCGTTATAGTTATAGTTATAGTTAATGATATTTTTAGTTATAGTTATAGTTATCGTTAACGAAATCATTTTATTTTCGTTAACGAACATTTTCGTTATAGTTATCGTTAACGAAAATCACACTGATCCTACGCAACCAAATGTAACACGTCAGAGCTATATTGTAATTTGTAATTGAACATTTGTATAGCGCCACTCAGAGATTCAGAGGCGCTCCCGACCCAGGGCTCTGACAAATAAGATAGTCTTCAGGCGTTTCCGAAACAGAGGAAGAGAAAGGCTGAGGAGCTCAAGACGCAATTCATGCGGAAGATGGTTCCAGGTAGAGGGGCCGACATAGGCTAAGCTTCTGGATTGAGCAGTTCCAAAGCATACAAAAACTATCGGCCTCAACAACACTATTGGAACAACAACACAGCTAAAAATAAACACAAATAAACGCAACATAGGTTATTGAACCAAGCTGCATCAGTTTATGTCAGTTTGATAGTAGGAGACTTTTGAGAGGTCTTTAAGGGACGATGTATTAAGTGTAGACCCTATAGTCTATGTACATACCCATCAGCGCTTTCGAGAGGTTATTAAATGCGCTTCAGGCTACAAGAGCCCAGCTATACAAACATACAAGCATAAATAGATAGGCTACATACATACACACATAGTAGGGCGTTTTTGAGAGGTCTTTAAGAGACTTCTCATGCATTGGACCTTCATATTGGACAGTCTTCCATTAACAATTCGTAACATTGCACCGCCTGAAGATCAGGAAACATTTTCCAAATTTCATTAAGTCGCATCTGTTTAGATCTGTTGGGTAGCTGCGTCTAGCGCATTCGTGAGGTTCTTGCAAGGCGCTATATAAATGGCCATATGCATACATATACATACATACATACAAATACATATACATGCATGCATACATAAATATATACATACAGGAATATATACATACAAACATGCATATATACATTATGTATATATGCATGTTTGTATGCCTGTATGTATATATTTATGTATGCATGCATGTATCTATATTTGTACAATACATACAAGCATACATACATGCGTGCATACATGTATGCAAACAAACAAACATGCATACATCCACATATACTTCAAACATATGTATACATGCATGCACACATACCTACGTATATTATACATACATTATACATACCCACAATGTCCCACATAGTACATGCATAGCAGCATTGTGCATTTGCCACCCAGCAAATTTCTAAAGTTTTTTCTATAGTTTTGGATATGACCAAAGAATCATGACCATCAGATACATATTGAAAAGTTATGAGAGCGAAGAACAAAGACCGATTTTCCAATACTTTGGTTGGCCACGGTCTGTTGTTCTGAAATAGAGAGATTATTTGATGAACAGGAAGCCAAAGCTATGTCTTAGCCTAAGTACAGACGTTATAGGGTCTATGTTCATATCTTGATGCATTAGTTACGACTAACCAAATACTTCTAACCCTCTGTAGCCTATAGATTTGCCCTTAGTTCTAACGTTATTCTGAGTCTTTCAATTATATATCTCGCATTTTCCTTAATTTACTGCGAACTACTGTAACAGATGACATAATATGGCCAAATTTCTTACATAAGCACATTATATAATTATATCGTAAGATGAAATATATTGTAGCTTGTGCTTCATTTGCGTCAGCAGACATTAATCAATGTTCGAACCACTGCAAAACTACCGGTAAGACGTATTTGATCTCTGCTGACTTAAGGATTCCGGTCACAACCAGGGATTGGTTGGGACCGGAACGCACCGGAACGGCGTTCCGGTTGTTTTTTGGCAGGAACATTTGTTTCATTATTATCATCCAGTGTTTAGCTAAAAAAAGATCTAGATTAACATGAGTACATGACGCCTGAAGCCGGTGTCACGAAATAGAGTATCCCCCATACATGAGTATCCCCATTAGCGAAATGGAGTATTTGGTTTAGTTTGCATTTCTGGCGGTTTCAATGTGTATTCAGTCGTACTGTTTGCATTTTATTGTACACATAAAATATTTTAAGTTGCGTATCTTTAGTTTGTACGTCGACCTGAAATTAATTTACTTCGTTGTTGGTGATTTTGACTGGATTTTCGTCGAGGCTATCGTCATGCGTATGACGATGGGGATAGAATGGCTTACCCCCCCCGGATACTCTTAACTGGTTTATTCCATCCGGGGATAAATTCATACATCCTCCGGATAGTCTTAGGACGGATACTCTATTTCGTGATACCGGCGTGCTGGTTCCTTTTTGTTTAGGACAGGATCACTGGTCAGTGATCACAACAACAACTAAAGTGCTTCGCTGTATACCATGTCAGCTACCACGAGCACCCATGCACATTTGGCACATGCGAATGTACGCGATTGTTCATACAGCGATCGTATTCTAGTACAAACATATTTACAAGAATAATGGCGTACACGAGTTGTCATGTTTTCCCCGGTCGTGTCCCTTGATGCGGGACGGAAGGCGGCTTGTCTCTAACTTCTGAATTGGTATAACAGGGGTGTACAGTACACTGTATAGGTTCCGCGCCTGAGAAGGCCGACATAGTGTTCAGTAGAACGGTATTTGTTCTATAGCTGCCTCACCATCGTTTCCCATTGGGTCAGACAGACACATTCCTAGGCTGTGCTTCGTAAACTTTTCCGCTCTATATAGAACGACTTCAGCTGATGCCTATACGTCGCGTTCATTAGCCTGTGACGTCTACAGCTGTGTACCTACACAGGTGCGCCTGAATGCTAAATCTGGCTTGGCACGAACTGGACCTCGACGCATATTGTACAGCAGGGCACAAGTATGCCACTGTTTATTGGCGCCACGTGGAGTTCAAGCACACTCGCAAAGACGTAGAGGAAGAAACAAACAAAAGCATACTGAAAGGCAGATACAGACAGACAGACATGAGGACAGACAAACACAACAGGATATTCAACTGCAGTCAGAAGTACAGGCATAGGGACAAAATGAGCAAGCAAGGACCAGCCAGACAGAGGGAAAGACATTCTTCACTGCCGAGCGAATAGCTTAGAGAGACGGGATAGCGAGAAATGGACAACGGTTCAGCATAGCAGAGATACCCAAACACACACCTACACACACCTACACCTACAGTGTCCTACACCTACAAACACACACACACACACACACACACACACACACACACGCACGCACACGCACACCTGTAGAATGGGTCGTAAAGAAACGACGTCGGCGTCATCACGTGACCAAAACTGCAGGTGCGTGTTTAAATGCGTCTCTATGGCCACTTAACAGGTAAGGCCTACCTGCTGAGGTGTTCTTCGGAATTAGTGAGCCGTATTTATGGGTGCGCTCCTCTACCTGTGCATCAGTCAGTTGGACAGGAGCGACGACGTTGACGGTGAGTGTGTCAGAGAGATAGGAGATCAAGATTTCCACGATTTCCGATAAGAAGAAGTTCGGAATTTCGTGATAAGTTTATCTGCTGACAAATATGGCTTAAAGTTCAGCGAGGCTCTTGCGTTCGCTACGCTAGATAGGCCGCGATTAAGGCGAGCTGCGTGTACATGTCGTGGGCAGATGAGTAATACGAGCCTTGGTAAATCTTTATAGACTAATCCTAGGTACGTTCAGTCATTGTGTAATCTGGGCTTCGCTCAGTTGTGTAATCACATCATCGATTTTATAATGATCTTTCAGTAGACATGATTCACCATTTGGTCTTTATGTAATCCCGCGTTTACCTCGATTATGGAATCACCATGAGTCTTGTCAATTCATAAATAGGCCTAATTTTGGTAACGTTAACATAATTGTTTGAGGCCTTCCAAAATTATCGAATTATTCGAGTGTCGGAACAATAATTGCTGCTGGAGTTCAACTCAAATATTATATCATTAAGGCGGGAATAACTTAATACAACTCAATGGGTTCAATTTAACGATGCTGCTAAGAGGTGAATGCAACGCTGGTGATCTAATGCTAAAAGTGAGAAAAGTGGCATGATAAAAGTAAATTTAGAAGCGTGCGTTGTTTGGTTTGTAAGTACTTTAATTTCATTACGAGACCAGTTATAGGTATAATTGAAAGGCAACTCTAGAGTTTAATTCGTCCAAAATCGAATTATAAATAAAATATCGATTGTCTACACAAAAAGCTATGAACGTGGTAGCTGCATAGGTATTAAAAGAAGGTCAAGATAGTATGATGTCGAAAGCATGCTAGAATAAAGATGTTAGGAAAACATTAATTTAGGCCTATACTCTTCCTAAGTATCCGTAACGTTGAGACGTAGCCTAGTCTACTATTTGAGCTCAGGTGGCTGTGGGAAGTAAGGCTGTTGCAACTCGTCGCCTGTTGGGGCTCTCTTGTCGGAGTATAGGCCTACAGTGAGTAATATGTGCTACTAAGTAGTGCCTTATAAGCAGATAAATGCATTGCAATTTACAGAGCATCTTCGAAAGTACCCTCATAAGAGTCCAGGTATTTACGGTTGTATTATCCTTAGAGCTGCTGCTGAAATGCAGACGTCGTCGTAAAACTGTGCTACGCTTAGTTACAGGTTGCAAAGTTAGACAAAAATCCCCAATTATGCAGAGCGCAGTAGATTTTTTACGGTCGATTCACTGCAGCTGGCCACTACAACGAGGCCATAATTGCAGAGGCATGCGCTTTATCTGTCAATGAGACGCGAGAAGTACAAAGTGCAAGCGCTTGAGATGTCGAAGCCAGGCTCGTGCATAGTAGCTATACGTTGACTGCTTGTGCAATAGACGTAGTGACACCAACTGAAGACAAAGAACTTTGAGCGTCATTATTGCTTCTCTGGGCTGTCACGGAAAGCGTAATTTAGGGCATAGTCTGCCCCCAAGTGTGCGTTTCATGCATTTGCTTTGTTCTCGGTTTTCCTTGAACCTTTTATGAGCAGTCAAGTAGGTATATCTCGAACGATGTATGAAGTGTGAACTCTTGTGTATTGGTGGCTCAAATATTTGGCCGCCTGTCAGGTATATCAGTTACGAGCTTCTTATTTGTGCAGTTGGTATCTCGTCGACTTTAACAGTGATACACGACAGCCTGAATTTCGATCGTTTCTGAAGGTATATGAATTTCGAATGATTTTAACGCCAACATAAATTATTTCAAAACCGAACACGAGAAACTGTTTCAAGGAGTGACTTAACTCCCCATAAACTGACGAATTAGCGGATCTAATTGTGTTTACATTTAATTAGATCATTGTTGTAAGACGCAGTTTTTGTGAAATAATTATGATCTCTAACATAAGTCTACAAGTGAGATCGAAAAGCGACTTCGCGAAACTCGTTTCAGTTTGTAATTTTCTTAGGTTTTTCTTGCAGTAACTGCCATACACAAGCGGTTATTGTGAGACACTTGAAACAACGTAGTCTGTGTATTCGTATGTGTGTAGGCTATGCATGTTGATATGGATGAAGATGCAGGTACATAAATGTGCAACGCATATAATATTATATGATCAGCGAGCTTCTATTCATGTGAACTCCGCATATTTAAATGAAACTAGTGTTGGGTCCGTTTTATGCACTTTAAGACACCCATTCAATGCTAAACACATGCAGTTAGAATCTCAGTTTGTTTAGTAAGTGCTTTCTTTAACCGAATCAGAACCTGAAAGGCGTGATTCAATTTCCGTTCAAATATTGCTGTTAACGTGCGTGTGGGTACACGCTTTGAGCAGTACTTTGAGTGTCACTTGGTATACGTTGGCGTTGCGCTAACGGATTCCGCGTAGGTCTTGTTAGTGGCTTTGCGTGAAGAGTGTGTACAGAGAATACAAACGACTAAAAGCTCCTTTCAAGTATGTCTGAAGAGAGATCTACAAAGCCAGCGCCTCAGATATCCGCGTTCAGACAAGCCTAGAGTAATTTCGGCAGAAGCTTAACGACGCTTGTCCACAATAGATGGCCACTGAATGGTGGTCGTCGTTTGAGGCTTTAGGTGTTTGCCATACCAACGGTCGGTCGCCTCCTTGGCTGTTGACCGGTTCATTTGCCGGTCGAGAGCGGTTCAAACAGTGTTGACTTGATTTGAAATTCAGCTGCTGCTCGCAACGCCCAGGCTTCTAATTAGCATAAGTCTGGGCTATAACTTGGAGCCACGGGGGCTGTATGCGATTGGGCGTCGTGCCGTCTCGGTCACAACAACGCGACGTTTGACTTCGGAATATTTACCAGCGGAATATTGATCACGGCGATTGATTATTTGATTATTGAAAGGCAGCTTCAGTCTGGAATTTGTTTGGTCGCGGTTGAATGTGCAGAGAAAGCAATTAGAACGTCAACGTTGCCTTAAGTCATGACACTCAACTGGCCAAAGTATTGGCCTGACATCAAGACTGTTAACTCGGAGTGTAACTGGCAGATGATCCGGTGCATTTGACAGGTGGCTTAGGAGATAGCAGGTGGTTCAGAGCAGATGGTAAATGGCAGGTGGTTAGGTTACTTCGTTGGACGTGTGTGAATCTCGTTCGTGTCGTTGTTTGCTATACATGACTAGATACACACTCGTCTACGGAGGTAACGAAGATCTCGCCGACTGTCCATCATTACGTTGCAGAAGAACTACTTTAAGGGTTATCCATGATACATAGTAGTTTCGATCGTTGTCAATTGATGAACATGGTGCGGCTGCTCAGCCTCATTGTCCGGTTGTTACCTTCATAATTGGTTTTGGAGATTCAATCGATTTCGCTGAACATGAAAGTTTTCCATCCCAAAAACAGCCAATCACAAAACGCATATGGACAATGATACAGAAATGCTTTACTTAAAATATTAAAGGACCTGTAACCAACAGATTCGCTGACGTTTGGAAGCACCTAAAATATACACCTTCTGCCACCTACTTCCTTTGTTCGTGTCTATTCAATTCTCGGTTTTCTGCAGCCCTCAATAGATATTGCGCGTGTGCCATGACAATCCACCTCACTTTGCTTCAAAAATCTATGTATTTTGAGAACAATTACAAAACTGTAAAGTGAGTAGATAGGTCACTATCAGCGGCCCTATCAACTGTAAGATGATGCTCAGCCACTGATGCTACTACATTATTCAGAACTAGTAAATAATAACTTGCCTTCCTTTTTGCCCCAAATAATTATAATCTTGTTCATTAACGCTTCTCTCGTTTGTTCAAATATGACTACAAAAGCATCGAATACACGCTTCTAATCTGTTGAAATCTACAGATATTGAAACTAATTAATCTGATTATCTAAAGTCATTTCACATCGCGTGCCAAAATACCCGAACTATTGCGGAAGTCCTAGTTCCATTGAGAGCAGTAAGGCTTTATATGGCGCCAGAAAATGACTCTACTGGACAACAACGAATAGCATGAACAAAAATAACTAAAGATTACATCAAGTGTAAAGTATATCAAAGACAATAAAAACAGTAGCAGGGGCAACATTACAAATTAATAATAATAATCATTATTTGTTAATAATAATAAAATGTAATAACTGATAGGAATTAATAATAATAATAATAATAACGATGATGATGATTATAATAATAATAATAATAATGATAATGATAATGATAATAATAATATAAATAATACTATAAGTGCTTTATTGTTTATTCAAATTACTGTTATGATATTAATTAGTACATGCATTGAATCTGACCTTAATTATTAGGTTAGCCTAACCTACCATAACTTCAAGCTCCTGCAATGACTAACCACAGAACATTAATCTCCATATTGAAAAGGAGGTTTCGTCATTTCAATTCGCTAGTTAGCAGTTTCAACATCAGAATCTCTCAGCTTCTCGAAACTTTCATGGTAAAGATAGTACAACTAAGTGACTAAATTATATTTCGATTATAATAGATCATTAGATAAATACAGGTTCGAAACTACCTCAAGCTGCGTAGCGACCTGGGGTAAGTTGCTGACCCATAATTGTCTGTGAGGAAGTCAACGGGAAACCACCTCACTCATCTCATCCCCGGATGGCATAAAAATTAATAGACCGGCCTTCGGGAAGAGAACTCCTCCTCCTCCTCCTCCTCCTCCTCCGCAGCAGCAGCAGCAGCAGCATCACACGGATGGACAGTTGGGTGTATGGATGGAGGAAGAGAAAGATGGACGAATTAATGGATGGATGGATGGATAGATGGATGAACGAACGAACGAATGAATAGAAGGACTGGTCAGATATAAGAATGGAGACTGGTGTGAGGGTAGATGAATGGTTTAGACAGCAAAATGCAATAGACCTGTGCTGCTAATTCTTAGGCCTTGTATGTCAACTTAAACGACTTCTCTATGCCTATGTTATTGTTACATTTGCAAACGTATCAGTGATTGAGTAATTGAAGGATTTAAAAAGATAACAACTAAAGCAGATTACGCATGAACAATTGCTTGTTAGCGCAATACCTTCGTCCTCTTTTCAGAAGCCGTGTGAGAATTTTAAAGGCGCTGTATAAATAGATGAATACTTACACACATGTACGTTTCACCAGAATGACCTGCAGTCACAAAAAAATATTGATGACTTTGACGAGTCAGCGATTGATGCATTCTACGTTTATAGTGGAGCTAAAGAAGTTGCATCGGATGCGTCGATGCGTGAATTATTCCTCAGGTCTCGATAAAAGTGTCTCGAAGCGTTCAATTCTTTATTTCAATCAAAATGGCGTTTAGCAGATGTTCTAAGACACATGAAATAGGCCCATTATGTTCCAGCCGTAATCAGACGAAGCGGGTGAAAGTTAGTCTCGCTGTCTACCGAATAATCAAGTGCCTGATGGTTCAAATGGTACACGTCTTATATGAATGCTACGAGCGAGACTCCTTGGTCTGTTCATGGATTCAGAAAGTTACTCCCTGCTAATAGTACCTGTGACTGTAATTGAGACGGAACATTTCTGTTGCGCCTCTTTTTAGCTTATAATAGTGCTTGTTCAATCATTCAAGTGATCGTCCATACATTTAGAGCACCTATATTAGTACCTAAAACTTAAGCACTCAACATATACTACGTTGCTGCAAAACGGTCTGTATATCGACTCTAGATGTGTGCTTTCGTCAAAGTTCTACATGTACACTTAGTTTAGGATCGAAAACCAGGAACATTCGTTGGTAATTATTATCAAAGCCAACTGTAGACGATTTGGCGAATTTTGTTGTCCTAAAAATCAATAAACAACAAATCAATAACGAATTAACACACAGGTGGTCATCATAAGTCTAGGACCAAAAGCCAGACAAATTCACCTATTAATAAATCTAATTAATTAAAGATTGGGAGAGTTGGGAGGGTTGGTTGAACTTTAAAGTGCAGCCAGCAGCTAATATGTCAAGATGACTTAGCTCGGTCCATGAAGCTACTTGTAACTAGGCCTATAATAGGGCACGGATGGGCAGTAATTGAAATTATGTAATTAACATTACTTGAAATCACGCAATTTGTAATTTGTAATTCAATTACATTTTCCCAAGTATTTTGTAATTTGAAATTATATTTCATGTCCCAAAGTAATTTGTAATTTGAAATTCAATTACATTTTTAACGAGTATATAATTTGCCCATCCTTGGCTTAGTGTAAGTGGGACTGTTGAATGTGGTGGTTTAAATAATCAAGGGTACGGCTTTGGCGGACGGATCTCGAACATATATAGTTCGACGCTGCGGTTGATTCGCTTGTAGAGAGGATAGGTGGGACTGTTGAATCTGGTGGTTTAAAGTAGCCTAAATAGGGCAGGGCTTTTGCGGACGGATCAGAGACACCGACGCTGCTTGCGGTTGATTCGCTAGAGGACGGGTGATTTCTCGGTCGCTTGCATCACTTTCGGTCGGTGGCCGAGCAGCTCAAGAATCGAATCGACGACAAAAAATAAGTCCTTTTCGAAATTGCTCATCCGTCTGTCAAAATACAAACAACAAACCAGACATATCGTTATTGTATTGCAATGTATGTAGCCTCATGTAGGCCCTAATACAAAGCTGTCTCTTCGGTCTCGACGCACGAATTTACCCCCAAAGGACAACCAAAGGACATGGTTCTCGAGTCTTGATTTTATCTCCCTGGCGCATCGTTTGTCTGGTACTGAAATTATTTGGAAATTTATCTAACCTTACATTACATATGTATATATATATATACACACATGTATGCACCTACTCAATCATGTATGTTTTTGTTAATGCATACATACACACATACTTACCTACAAGCATGCATAATGTCAGACAACAGACAGACAAACAGACATTCAGACAAACAAGCAGCCAGAGATACGGACAGACATGGCCAAAGCAATTAGTTTACTTATGCTTCCGTCAATGAACTCTACTACACAGAGAAATATAGACTTAAGCACTTGTAAAATGCAGAAGAACTTACAGATTTAAATCTTTCAGTTTGCGATCGATATCGTTAAGCGTCGAACCCTCCACCCTCCTCGTTGGTTCCGTGGACGACGTGGCTCGGGTCGTATCAACCGTCAGCATGGTGTCTGACTTTAGGGAACATGACACTGAGTAGGAGCGCAACGTGACTCCCGTCATCGGAGGCGTCATGACGGACAGTGACGCCGTCACGTGGTAGTCCTGTTCGAGGGACCTTGCCCGTGACGACATCTGAGCCACTCGAAGCCGAGACCTCGTCTGGATTTTCGAGCCGAACTTAGGAGTGGTCAGACCACTTGGACGGTTTCTTCGGAGAAGAGGACTTGGACGACTGGAACCGATCTGGTTTAACGACCGAGCTACGAAGGCAGAGCAAGCGACAGAGAACCATTATCATGGACACAAGCATATGAAATCAATCTACACTTTGATTTAGTCTTATAAGTAAGCAATGCATGATGTTAATCATTGTAGAATATGTACGTATGTAGTCGATGTATGTAGTCTATGTATGTAGTCTATGTATGTAGTCTATGTATGTATTTATTTATGTATGTATGTATGTATGTATTATGTATGTATTTATGTGCGTCTTTATGTATGCATTTATGTTTGCATGCATTCAGAGCCGGATTAACTCTAAGCGAAATAAGCCATGGCTTAGGGCCCCACAACGTTTTGAGGAGCCCAAACTGTCAGGAAATATAAAATCAGATGGTACAAAGGTCCTATTTGACATGGCTTAGGGCCCCACAACGTTTTGAGGGGCCCCAACGGTCAGGAAATAATAAATCAGATGGTACAAAGGTCCTATTTGACAATTTTCTTCTGGAAAAAAGATGGAAAAGCAAAAAAAATCATAAATTTTTCAAAGTAATAAACATGGTTTTTCTCCAAATCTAGAAAAACATTTTGCATGGCTTTCCCGGTTAGGGCCCCCGGATGTCTTAACCAGGCCCTTGGCTTAGGGCCCCAGAAAGTCTTAATCCGGCCCTGCATGCATTTACGTTTCTATGCATGCAGGCATTAATGTATGCACACATCTATGTAGGCTATGTATGCATTACGTAAGCAATAATGTATCCATGCGTCTACACTTATAAATATGTCTCTCTGTCTGCCTATCAAGAAACATTATTTTGATCATACGAAGCCCGTTCTTAGATCTCATAGAAAGTCACATTCCAGCGCATATAAGAGGTTCTAAAGGGCGTTATGCAGACTTATGTATAAGCATTATGCATTCGTGCAGTTTGGATGTCTATCATCCATGTCTTCGAGACAGCAACAGTTTACTACGACCCCGTTAACTTTATCGTTTCATACATAAAAACTTAAGTAGTTAAGTTGTTACTGCACTGTAATAGCTATAGTCAGAAGTCATTACTCAATCACGTCCGTTCTCGGCTTTCAAAAATGTGGCATATAGGCCTGAGTTTACTTCTTGTAAAAGCTAGCTGGGGAGGAGCAATGAAACTGAGAATTTACCGGGAGATTTGCGTTCTGGCGTTTTCTGTTTGGTAAGAATTGGCAGGAAGTCTTCTTCGGTGAGTTGTGCGCTTGCGCGTTCAGGCGACAGAATCAAGATGGCGGACTTCTGTTCATCTTCACTCGACGGATCCATGGAATGATCAGCGAGAGATGGTTGCTTCCGAGAGAAAGCCTTTCGCATGTTTGCAGCTCTTTCCAAAGCTGAACAAACATTAACATTGTTATTACACCGCAAATGCGCTAAAATTCCTACAGATGTTTCTAACCAGCAGGCTGAGAATTACTGGGGGTTGGGGTTCAACCCCCCTAGTCTTTCTTAGGCTCCCATAGTAAAGTCTACATTTCACACCCAAACTGCACATAAATCAACGTCTAACCCCCCCCCAGCTATTTTTTTACAATTCCCATACTGCTAACCAGAGATAGACACGATTAGTCAAATTGCTAATCGATTGGAATTAGCTACTGAAATTTGTTAATCGATTAGGATTAGAACAATCTTGTAAATAATCGATTAGAATTAGAATTAGCTGTTTGTCTATTAGTTAAATTGCTAATCGATTAGAATTAGAATTAGCTACTGAAATTTACTAATCGATTAGAATTAAAATTAGCTAATGAAAATGTACTAATTGATTCGAATTATAAATCGAAAATCTTGCAGCTAATCGATTATAATTAGAATTAGCTGTTTGTCTAATCGATTAGCTCTGTTTCTCACATTGTTGCGTCAATTAATGAGTTTAATTATTTATACTTGTAATATTGCAATTAGGCTACTGCTACAAACGTAATTACGATGATGAAGATTGATAATATTAGTGCTAGTAAAGTTATATAATTATAATATTAATAGCTATTAGGCTTACCGCTACTATTAGGCCTATCACTGCCAAAGACCATGTTAAACAACAGAGGAGTGAGTAGACTTACTATTATTGTTATTAAAACTATTATCGGAGTAGCAGTGGGCCTAGTAGCAGTAGTAGAAATGAAATTTCGAAAAAATATGAGTCTGATAAAAAATAACTAGGCCTATATTTTAAATTGGTAGGGGCTTATCTATTACTTTTTATAATTATTATAGGCCTATAAAACTGTAGTAACAATTACAATACTAATTAATATCTTCATTAAGTTATAATATATAATATATTATAATAATGTATAATTATATTATAATAGCTAAAATAATACTTTTAATAGTAATTGTAATGTATATGAAGTGTATGACATCACGTCCTTTGTGTGACGTCACGGTATAATGTTTTGGTGTTTCTTGCAATATTGACGTTCTTGTGAGAAGAGGCGAATTTTATTCTTCTCCTGTTCCTAATACTTTATGCTATGTCGAAGAAACGAGCATCAGCTGAATTCAATAGTGATGAGCAAGCGAATGAAGACTCAGAATGTAAGTTTCGCAGTGACTAAATCAGTCTTTTACGATGAACACTTGAGAATGCCTCTCTCAGAACTTTTTGACCTACATTGTATCCTTCACGAAGTTTTCTTTCTTTATGCATATTCAGTAGGCTCCACGCAAGCACACGCGACGATCAGCTTTTGCATGACACTGTGTAACTATAAAACTTATGATAATGTTAGTTCTCATGATTGGTCAAATGTCAAACCTGTTAGTGGTTTTCAAATAGCAGACATATAGAATATACCTAAAGCATATACTTACTTACTTACTTACTTACTTAAATAACGTTTATTGAGTTAGTTCCAAGCAATAGGCCTATAAGTAAGTATGTATGTTCTTTATTAAACGCAAGCAAACGCTCAGCGCTTAACATACAAAGTCAAAAATAATTTAGGTATAAAGAAAAAGATAATTAGGAGAAGCAAATTAAGTCAACTAGAAAACAGATGTCTAACTGTACAACATCCTAGTCAAGAAGGCTCGCCTGATAAGGGAATCAAATCTAGGGAGAACACGGTTATGTGAGCGTGGGCGCAGGTCATCACCAAATGTATAGCCGCGGCGTATATGGTGATATAGGCTAATCTGACATTGTATGACTAAAAACACTACAATCATTCTAAACTTTTCTATTAGGCTACTATTATATATCAGATAGCGGTGTGTCTACCTGTTTTATACCAATAAACGAATATATATATATATATATATTAAGCTACACTTTTCAAACTGTGCATAATATTGCACCGTCTTTTAAATAGAGACTCTGCAATATTTCACTATTGTATGCGTTGCTATGATGAAGTTCGGCGTTTGTCAGGCACTGATGAAGATTCATTGTTTTCTTATTGTGCTTATAGCACTCTTCCTAAAAGAAGACAATGATAAACGTGCAAAACTCGACTCACTAAGTGACACAACGGTAAGCTATAGGCCGTTCATTAATGACGTCACGTTTTATAGGGTATCCAGACTTCTTAGCGATCCTGTTACTATAGGGTTCCTCGCTGTGTTCCTTAACCGTCGTTACCGGGCTCAATATCCATAACGTTCGTCGTGTGAATCTGCGATCGGGGCTTCCAGCAAGGTGAGAGAAAGTTGTGTAGGGACTTAGTAGCTAATTACTGCAATCTCAAATCAACACAAGGATGCATCCAATATGTTTGGAGCCTTCCAATGAAAACTGGTCAAAAATGTATATAATTGAAAAATATATCAATAACTACTAGAAGGTCGTAAAAATGATCAAATTTGCTGCTGCAAATATTACCGACAAAGTAGCCTAAAACCGCCAAAGATAGGTTTGATCTTGCTTACTCTCCTGCCTTTAAACTTGTGAATAGGCCTCATAACCAGAATCATCTGTGAAGTAAGAAGTGAGTATCACACTGTCCATTTTAGCATAGGCCTATGTGTTGAAAATGTAATGTAAAGTAACAGCAGTTTAACTGTATACTGGTCAAGAGAAATTCAGAGAGTATGCAATAAGAGAATCTACAGACGAAACTCTAGTCTCGTAGTTAGAAGAGGTCCAGTGGTTAGGTTATCAACGAGAATAATCATTGTGATATGAGTTTTAGGCTGCACTCATTCCGTCCACGTGTTTTAAATTCAGCTTAACCTCCTAATATAAGTTGACTATGAAAGCGTGCTCTATATATATTGCTGTAATGTGTACGACTCTGCTAAAAATTGTTCCACTTGGTTGATTTTATGCTGAAGAGTTGTTAAGGAGTGTGCTAACATTATGATATCTTTTAACGTTTACGTGCAGCTGCAAGATCTACCGATCGAGATGCTTGAATGTATCCTCGTTAAAGCCGTAGTTATGGAAGTGAAGGGCATGAAGCTCGCCAAAATTGCGTGGAAAGAAAAAGCTGATCTGGTGATAAGCCGACTAGGAACTGTCTGTTCGCAATGGAGCAGCGTCCTTACGACCGACATCTTTCGAAATATCGTTTACAGAATTCTAGACGGCACTGGTTAGTTCATTAAATAAAGAAGCTTTATGCAATTATGGAATTAGCTTCAGTGATGTATTGTATTGTATTTAAGCAGTTGTAAAGCGCCTCTAGTAGGGTGAACCGCGCAGAAGCGATCACAGTGCGCAAGGCCCCGCGAAAAGAAGCAGGTTTTGAGAAAAGCGAAGGAAGAAAAGCAGGTTTTGATAAAAGCGAAGGAAGAAGAGAGATTGCTAGAGAGAATTATAGTGCGAACAGAAGAAGAAAGCGCATTCCAAAGAGAGTGGTCAATTGAAGCAGAGGAACGAAACTGAGCCATGGCGGTTCTAGTACGGGGAACGAAGAGATTAAGTCTACTGGGGGAATAAAGTGGACGGTGGGAGGAATTTACTGAATGAGGCCGAAGTATAAGTCAATCAGATATTTCGGGGCAATACCCTCTGAGCCTTGAAGATCAGAGCGAGGATTTATTCATTCTTGCTTACGACATTAGACCTGAAAACTGAATTAAGGTCATTACGTCAGGACTCTTAATTAAGGCAATGCTGAGGCAGCCATATATATAGCCTATAGCTGGTCTCATACGCTTAGCTTCTAACTATTGCTTAAGCAATTTATTGTTTGGCATTATATTTACGACTTGGACGCGTGGCCAGTAGAGAGTGACATGGGGAATTTCCCCGCGGGAAAACCGCGGTAACCGCGGTAAATCCCGCGGTAATGGGGACAACAATTGCGGTAATACCGCGGTAATGGGGACAACAATTGCGGTAGTACCGCGGTAATGGGGTTTACTCTCGCGGTAATACCGAGGTGATGGGGAATGAGCCGGCAGGAAACCCGGGTGATGTTAAGAACTTGAGAACTGATAAGGAGATTTTCTTATTCCCTGAAGCCTTCTAGTCAGAAATGGTCAAGACTTGGTTAATACAATCTGTCGATAAGATAATAACAGACTAATGCAGTCAGCAATACAAATAGCGTTGTAAGCTAAAATATGTTACTTTTTAAATTTTAATTGGTGTAAACTTTTGCGGGGAATGCGATGTCGTCCTGCGGGGATGGGGTGGGGATGGGGAGAAAACCTGCGGGGATGAGGGGGGGGATGGGGACAAACCCTGCGGGGATGGGGCGGGGATGGGGAAGACTTACTTGTTGCGGGGCGGGGATGGGGACGAGATTGTCTCCCCATGTCACTCTCTAGTGGCCAGTCCACTGCTACGCTGCCTACTCATCCAACTGACAGTGTACGGTCAGCGTGCTCGCTGTTGCTCATTTGGCTGAATAAGGAGCAGACATTTTGTAATATCAAAATACGAACCATACGAACAATATACACAAATGATGGATAAGTTTAGACAAGTTGCTGTTCAGATCTGCTCACTCTGCATGCAAATTTTACGTTCCCGCGGGTCGTCCTATCTACGATTCAAGTTCATTTTAAGTTAATTGAGCATGTATAGCACAATTCCCTGACTAGTCTTTACACGTGTAAATGCACGAATTATATTTCACGTTTTAACAATATTTTTAATTTTTGGCTTTAATACGTGTCATTTCTTTTGCGCAATGAATAAGGCAGAGTACTATTTTCAGCCCAGCCGACGATTCATTTGGAAACTTTGCACGAGTCTTCAATGAAGCCAGGAATCTGCGCTGTGACTACAGTGAAGGATGAAATATTTATGCTCTACCAACTACTTGCTGAAGCATATGTTATTAATGTTTACAACCGCGACAATATGGAAGCGGTGAAGGCAGTAATTCCGCTTCCAGGAATACATGCGGAGTACATGGTAGGTTGCAATGTGTCAGATTGCGTGTATATAGGCATAGAACAGGGATTCTGCTCCACCCTTTCCTTCTTTCGCATTTCGAAAGATGTAGAACACCAGTTTAAGATATCGAAATGGGAAAATGATCACAGACGTTCAGTTGACATGATACGCATCTCCACCAATGGTAGCCTAATAATCCTTTCAGTGCAGCAAGGATGGAATCCTCCTGTAGTAAGCATATATAGTGCTAATGGCTCCTTGCAATATGAAATAATTCTGTCCCAAGTTAGGGATATGTTCAGATATGAAAACGTAATTCAAAAATCAAATGGAAACTTGGTATTGTCCTTTCTCGACAACAAAGATGATATAACAACATTACTGGAGATTGATACAAGTGGAAGCGTTGTACGCAACTATAAATCGTCACTTAGTGATGACAGTTGTGTGAATTTTGCAGATAATTATGGTAGAATTATAATAGCTGAACCGGACGAAGGAATCGAGCTTTTAGATTCTGAATTTAATCTCCTTGGTGTTTATACTGTGCAGCAAGATGAAGGCAGAGATATTTTTTTCTATGACTTGCACTTCGATAGCGAGAGGAATGAGATTTGGCGTATTCGTTATGATCTGTATGCTAAGACCACCTTTTTAACTATTTTCCGTTTCACAGAAGAATGAACCACTGGAAAGGATGTTAACGATGGGGACAATTTGTATTAAATAATTTCGATATCTCGTGGAAGGGTAGTGCCACGGCTGCTGATATCTAGTTTAATATAACTGAACTGTATTAAAAGACCTATGCGATATACATTGAGAATTCGTTTACATTAATCTGGTTACCTTTAAGAAATCGTTTTTCCTTGATTCGTTCTTTTTTGTTTTAATGTTATTCTGCTCTTACATCTGTTGACATGTAATCAAAATAGGACGATGAGCTACGCCCGCATTCGAGGACAAAGGTGCTTCAGTCCAATTAATTCATAGGCAGCAGTTAATTACGCGTGTCAGTTATTCACAGAAGGTCGAAAGGGATTTGACTAGGCGGAGACCTCTTCCGTGTCTCTCATTGCCTGGTGTGCAGGCCTGCACGGGAAGTAAGTAAGTACGTATATGCTGTGAATAGTAAATGACTTATTATTAGGAATAGATAGGTAATGCCCCTAACCGGAAGCGGTGTCCGTTGTTCTTCGGGTCTGGCAGAAAGGAGAGACTTTGTCAGAAATGAGCGGCTGACGTAGGTGCAGAATGGGATCATCTCTGTCGGAAGAACGAACTGCTTGATATTCGTCTATCTATGAATGACACAAAGCATCATTTATAGTCTTTAAAGAAATGCTCCACTCAATATCAGACGCTAATGAGACTCTTACCAGCATAATTGCCATCTATCGACACTATACACGTTACTTAACAACGCTGGCCTTGGGCTCGATAGATCTATTGTAATTTATTCGATTCTATTGACATTTATTCCGTTTTATTCCAATCTGTTTCATTATATATAATTTTATTTTTTAATTCCATTCTAATCAATTCTATTCTATTTGTATACCTTTTGCTTTGTCTTGTTTTGCTCTTTCTTTGTACATTTAGTCTAATGATTTAGTGAAAAACACCTGATATAGGCCTAAATACACTGCAGTTCAGCGTTCAGTGAGGTACGATTTTAAACATACATAGCCTAATAGCACATCTTCCCCTCTGTAAATCTACATTTGGTCATTTTCCTATCTATAGCTCAACATAGGTCATCTTCCCCTCTATAAAGCTACAATACGAAGAGTAATGACCTGTAGTCGAAGGTTAAAAGTGACTCGAAAATTGTGGAGAAATTCAGCGGCGAACTCAGGATAGAACTGTAGGATCTCGCAGAGGTCCTCGATCTTTATCTTGTGAAGGTCACAGTAGGTCATGGCACGAACGGAAAAAGTCGACTTTCCCATCTTACTCACCAAACTGACCGGACCGTAAACATCTGTGATGATGTCACCTAATATGTCATCCTGACCTGTTCAAACACAACAATCAAAAGGTCCAGTACTTGCGGTTTAAAATATATTCTGATGAGGGGAAGTACTGAAGGATATTAATATAAGATCCAGTACATACAATGATACAAATATAAAAAAGGGCTAAGGCTCTGACGAAAGCCTATGACTACTACACGCCATTCAGATTATAATATATTATATATATAATTATATATATATATAAATTATTTATGTATTACAAATATATAAATCATATATGTACAATAAAGCAGTCTGTTTATTTCAGTTCTGCTATTTCTTGTTTTCTAATTTTTACTACACATGTGCTTATTGATATATTGCTAACGGTAAACTATTTTTCTACGACAGCATTAGCCATGTATTTAGCATCAAAGCTAATATATAATCGTGTTTAAATATGGCATATTTTTTCCAAAATGTGTCATAGAAATTTATTTCCAAATGTATTCCAAAAATTTATTCTGATAAAACGATAAAACTTGTCACTGAATTATTTATTCAAAGTTACAAGGTATGCGACACGAGTTTAAAAGTTTTTGGTCAATATTCTGTAATGAGTAATCATTAATAAATTTCGTAATTTGCGTAATCTTCAACGAAATGCACTGCCTATAGGAAGGGGAAATATTTGCATACATTTCCGGCAACACTATAGACTGCGGTTGCTTGTTTTGTGCTCGATCAACTATCGCACGCTTATATGTCGCACGCTCAAGTGTCGTAAATCTTATGGACCATCATTAAAGCTTTGGAACTTGTCAAACATCAAAGCCTTTGCCCGGTAGGCTAAGTGTTACGAGATTCGCAGTCGATACGATGAAAACGCCACTCGGTAGACAAGCTCTGCAACTTTTTTAACATCTGCAACTATTTCCATACGTCAAACGATCAGTGTGACCACTCCTTGAGATTTTTCCCAAGATCTTGGGATTTGGGGGGTCGACTTCGGATCTGGGGATTTTGCATAGCAATCTTGGAATTTTTTATAAGGTCTACAGGCTAGTATTTACTGTACGTTTCAACAGTGTCAGCGAATCATATTTGAAGGACGTTTATTATTATTGTTAGGCCTACTTTGTCAACATTGTAATTTTTTAATTCAATGTTATGCTTCGGTTTTTTCTTTGTCAGTTCTTAGTTAGGCATTTGTGTGAATGATTGTGATTGTTAAAACGCATTCTATACCGCAGCACAACCTTTTCCTTTTTAGTAACTTGGGATTTTTGCTGCACTTTCGGTAAATCTTGGGATTTTTCTGGTAAAAGCTTGGGATTTCAGAAAATGGAGAGTGGTCGCACTGCAAACGATAAACATAGTATGGAGAAAATGTATTTGTTCGTATACCTAGTATCGCCATGACGACGTCGTCCTTGACAACCTCTATGGAACCTCGTGCAATGAAATAGATGGCATCGAGAATGTCACCCGGATGTATGAGCGTATCACCAGGTGGAGCATGCGTCGATTTGAATTTCATCGACAAAGCTCGCAGACAACCTATCACAAAACATATAGCGCTATTTCAAAGGAGTCACGCCAGTCACTTTACGTTACATTCGTCGTGAAGCGCTTTTATCTATGTAGGTATGCCATGGGCGTATTTGGGGGTGCCGTTACCCCTCCAAATAAATAAATAAATGCCAAACAAATTCAAAACTTACCCTATAATTGGCGACCATGCATGTCCAATGGAAAGCCCCTGAAATGGAAACCCCAAAATTGTTTCCTGGCCAGTGGCCAAGCCCTTGAGGTATATATGTTACAGGCAATGTGTAAAATCAGGGATTTTGTAAAATGCCTGAAATTTTTAGGCAATTTGTAAAATCCCCAATTCACTCGGGCACTTTACAAAATCCCTGAAAAAACCAGGGATTTTGTAAATTCCCTGAAATCTGATGATGAAAATTTGACAGATTGCCTGAAAGTGACGAAAATTATCGAAGTTTTACAAACTACCTGAAAAAACCAGGGATTTTGTAAAATCCCTTAAATCTGATGATTACAGGCAATGTGTAAAATCAGGGATTTTGTGAAATGTCTAGGCAATTTGTAAAATCCCCAATTCACTCAGGCACTTTATAGAATCCCGGGATATAAAAAACCAGGGATTTGGCTGCGTGTCCGACATGTCCGCCGGCTATTTTTCAAGTCATGTGGTCGGGGACGTGACTTGTTTGTTCCCTTCCCCTTAGGAGCCTAAATAGAGCTTTGAGTTGTCGCGGCGGATTGTCAATTAATAAGAATAAATAAATAAATAAAATCAAATAAATAAATATAATTAAATTTATTTATTTAATCAATTAATTTATTAATTAAATTTAATATATAAAAAAATTAAAAAATAAATAAATAAAAATAATTAATTAATTAATTAAATTATTAATTATCTAATTAATTAAATGATTTAAATAATTAAATTTATTTATTCATATAATTATTTATTTTATTTATTTATTTATTTTTTATTTAATCAATTAATTAATTTATTAAATTTAATTAATTTAAAAATTAATTAAATTAATTAATTAATTGAATAAAATAAAAAAATAAAAAAATAAATAAAATTTTAAAAATAAAAAATAAATCAATAAATCAATCAATTTAATTATCTAATTAACTAAATTTATTTATTTATTCAATTAATTAATTAAATAAATTTAATATATAAATAGAAACAATAATAAATAAAATTAAAATAAATAAAAATAAAAATTAAAATAAATAAAAATTAATTAATTAAATTATTAATTATCTAACTAATTAAATTATTTAAATAATTAAATTTATTTATTCATATAATTATTTATTTAATTTTATTTTTTATTTAATCAATTAATTAAATTTAATTAATTAATTTATTGATTGCATAAATAAATTTAATTAATTAAATAATTAAATTTATTTTTTACCTATTTATTTTATTTTATCTGTTTGTTTATTTATTTATTTATTAAATTTAATTAATAAAATTAATTGATTAAATAAAATTTGTTAACTAATTATTTAATTAATTAAATTTAATTAATTAATTAATTGATTAAATAAATAAATTTAATTATATTTATTTATTTATTTATTTGATTTTATTTATTTATTTATTCTTATTAATTGACAATCCGCCGCGACAACTCAAAGCTCTATTTAGGCTCCTAAGGGGAAGGGAACAAACAAGTCACGTCCCCGACCACATGACTTGAAAAATAGCCGGCGGACATGTCGGACACGCAGCCAAATCCCTGGTTTTTTATATCCCGGGATTCTATAAAGTGCCTGAGTGAATTGGGGATTTTACAAATTGCCTAGACATTTCACAAAATCCCTGATTTTACACATTGCCTGTAATCATCAGATTTAAGGGATTTTACAAAATCCCTGGTTTTTTCAGGTAGTTTGTAAAACTTCGATAATTTTCGTCACTTTCAGGCAATCTGTCAAATTTTCATCATCAGATTTCAGAGAATTTACAAAATCCCTGGTTTTTCAGGGATTTTGTAAAGTGCCCGAGTGAATTGGGGATTTTACAAATTGCCTAAAAATTTCAGGCATTTTACAAAATCCCTGATTTTACACATTGCCTGTAACATATATATGTATGAATATGTGCATATAAGTAAGTGGTTAAGTGTGCTAAGTATGCATGTATGAGTGCGTGTATTCTTGGATGCAAATGTTTTTTAGGAGCAGAGATGCATTGTTATGGTCTGACTGACTGACCTGGGCTAGCGCCAGCGAAAGCTTGACAGTTGCTCAAGAGGTTTCGGTTGAGATGAAGACAAATGTCGGCCTGAAGACATTCAGGAAAACTCTTCAAAACCTGTACGAAAGTAAAATTTACACATTATCATAGTAGTAGAAGACATCAACAAAGAAGGAGACTCACGGAGGTGCACGGTCCTCAAATCAAGTAAAATATATTCACAGAAAGAGCCAGTTGAACTGACAGATAGATAAGCTACGTGGCTGGCATTAGGATTTTGCATCAGGTAAATGACTTTGATTGTAACTAATGCGTTGGACGGATTAGTTTGTAAAATATCGAAAGTAGACGAAAGTTTTCTTGTAGGTTGCAAGCCACTGTGACAGAGGAATGTAATTAATTTCGGATGATTTATTCTAGAATGCGCCAAGAAAGAAGGCACCTGACAGCCAAATGAATAAGTGATTTATATCAATGGAAGCTGAAGAAAAGGATGCATAATACTCAGTGGCGGCGATACAGCAGGGAAAGCCAGGGCAATGCCCTGATAAAAAAAAGCCGTTGCCCTGGTCGTTGCCCTGCCACAAAGCTGACAGAATTTTTGCCCTGCCGAGAATATATTTGGGGCATAAATCGCCCCTGCACTGGTTACATGTATTACTGCCCTGGGCATGTCCTGGTTAAAAAAAAGTCTGATAATATTGACAAAAGAACTACGCATGCGTCAAATAATATATATGACAGAGACGGAGATCCATATACAGAGAGACAGAGACAGAGACAAATAGAGACAGAGAGACAGAGACAGACAGAGAGACTTGAATGCTAACATATAGAGACCGTATACGGTCCAGTAGTGTGATAGAAGGCTCAACCCACTTGGCCGATCGTGCTACATACAAAAGTGATTCAATCTCAGATCTACGCAAGCGTGTATAATAAAGAGAGAGACATAGAGACATAGCCAGAGTGACAGAGACCAACACCTAGCAAAAGAGACAGAGAGACAGACAAACAGACAGAGAGAGACGTACACTGTTCATGTCGATGCCGTGCGTGTACGTTCGACAGTGTTGGAATGATTCGATGAGTCTGTTGGCCAGTGGCTTCGGAATGTAGTGGAATTTGATGAACTCTTTGATGCTCGTCTGCATCTCGTGGAACTCCTCTGTTCCCTGATAGACACGAAGCATTATCGACGACACGTTCCCGAATATGGCAGCACTCATCAACGCTACAGCAGCACAACGATCACGAGTATACACTTTGGCTCATTATATCACACAAGGTCTATCATCATACAATCTAATCTAATTTGATGTAATTGCTGCATTGTGTGTCATCAGATGAGGTCCTTAATCAAAACTGTCTCTTAGCAACAGGAAGCCAGCGCAGTGTTCATTGCATATATTCGACATATTTCAACGTATATTTGTATGCTACTATATGTATGTATACATGCATGTATGCATGTAGGATTGTAGGTATGTATGCATGCATCTACATAATAATATTGTATTGTATTGTATCTAAAGATTTATATAGCGCCTCTCTCAGAATAACTATTCAGAAGCGCTCTCAGCACGAAAACCCCGGGGAAAAGAAACGTCTTTAAAGAACGAGAGACCAAAGAGGAAAAACTAGTCATTAGTTTAGCCCTTAATGAGGGGAAGGTCATTCCAAGTAGAGGGACCAACCACAGCAAATGCCCGGCGTTGAGCCAAGGCAGTCCTAGTCCTAGGAACAAAAAATCTAGCCAATCAGCAGAGCGCAAGGAACGAGATGAGGTAGCAGATAACGGCTTTCGCATGTAGTCAGAAAGATACTTTGGGGCACTGCTCAGCTGCGCCTTTGAGACTAGAAAGAGGATCTTATAATGGATGCGCGCAGTGATAGGAAGCCAGTACAAGACATCGAGCATATAATGTAGAGATATGCGAAAAGCGAGGGAGTCGGGCTATGAGCCTAGCTGAAGCATTTAAGACCGATTGAAGGGGAGAAAGACGCTGCTTCTGGTGGTAAAGACAGAAGGAGAGACCGATCGTCTGATGGCTCTGAGACGCCTCAGTTGAAAGAAGCAGGAGCGAGTCAGGTTAGATATGTGCTCCGTGAATGTGAGGGAGGAGTCAAGCGTAACACCCAGGTCACGGACACTAGGAGAGTATGTGTAGGCAGGGAATTTCTCGGTCAGCAATTGAAAGTCAAGTTTGGAAAGCTGTTGTCTAGTCCCAAACCAGATCAACTGAGTCTTTGTAGCATTTAGGCAGAGTCGGTTAGTCGACATCCAGTAGTGAAGATCAGAAGCAAGACAATCAATAGAACCGACTATAGGGATAGTTGATCAGATGATGGACCATGAACGAAAGCTTGGGTATCATCTGCATAAAGATGGCCATCTGCCCTGTGTTTAGAAAATAAGAGCGAGATGTCGGCAGTAAAGAGAATGTAAAGGATGGGCCCGAGTACCGAACCCTGGGGACCGCCAAATTTAACCCCAACCCACTCAGTCCTGAAGTCTCCAAGGACAACCATCTGCGTGCGATCAGTGAGGTAGGATTTAAACCAAAGGAGGGGAATACCAGAAAGGCCACAGGATAACTCTAATCGCTGTATATGTATATGTATGCTTAGGCCTATATCTATGCATGCATGTGTTTATGTACGTATGAATATATGACTTGTATGAATGAATGTATGTCCAATTGCGCTTGTATGTATGTTTCTTTCTTTGTATGCTTGTATGTATGTATATGTATTAATGAATCCTGTCATGAACCTATAGACTATACGCAGCGCCATTTTGTAACCTGTCAAAAGCTTTGTTTTCGTGGTTATTGTTCGCTGTTACTATTTTTGCAGCTGTTGTTTGTGGGCCTTTGCAACTGGGGCGGGTAACAGAAACATGCAAATGGTGTTTGCTAAGATCTTGGAGACTGACGGCAGACATAAGAGTCCGGCCAGGGAGACGCTGGCGCCCAAACCGTTTACCAAGAGACTTAAGCGAAATGATGTCAGTGGTCGATTGTGGTTTCTGCGGAGACATGGATTTACGGTCATGACAATAGTCGCATTTACGCTCGTGACACTAAGTGGACGCATAGCAGGAACAGAAACAACGTTTCATAACAAGAACCTCAAGCTAACAACGCCAACTGTCACAATAACAGGAGTAGTAAAGAAAATTTTCCATACCAGATCAATGTTAGATAGCAAATAGGGTGATAATGATGATGTGATGATGATGATAATCGTGATGATGACAGTGATGATGATAATAGTGATGATGATACTGATAAATATGATGATGATGACGACGATTATGATGATGGTGACGAATTCAACTGCATGCCAACCTGCAAGGCGCCCATCTGTCCTACTGCTCATTTTAGAGTCGCTCCTAGGGAGTTGTAGGCTGAGTCAACCTTGTGGGGCTAGCGGGTATCGAACCCGCGTCCTTCTGATCTTCGTGCCAGCGTGTTACTATTCAACCATCTCCCCTCTTCATGATGGTGACAATATGTGTTCGTGTCATTCCTGCTCCATTGGTCTCCAGGTCATCGCTGTAACACCCAGTTGGACATATTAAACCGGTTTGAAACACTGCCATACTTACATCCAAGCAGCATCGCGAATATCGTGAAGACCTTCTCTCTGTCAGTTGTCGGAACAACGTTTCCGAATCCGACGCTAGTAAGTATGGTGAAAGTGAAGTAGAGCGACGTGATATATCTGTCGAAGATATCTGGGCCGCTCGCCGTATCGTTCGGGATGTACGGCTTGGCGTACTTGTTGGCCAGGTTGTCGAGCCATCCGATGTATACTCCGCCTTCCCTTCGCTCGACGGACGCAAGGGCGTAGAAGATGCAGGCAAGCCAGTGCGAGATGAGCACAAAGGTTGCCATGAGAAGTAGGAGAACTGCTGCACCGTACTCCGAATACTGGTCTATGCGACGAGCTATCCTCAGCAGACGGAGAAGGCGCGCTGTCTTCAGCACTCCCATTGTTGTCATCATCTGCAGCGAAACAACAGCCATTCATTAATAATAATAATAATAATAATAATAATAATAATAATAATAATAATAATAATAATAATAATAATAATAATAATAATAATAATAATAATAATAATAATAATAATAATAATAATAATAATCTTTTTCTTTATTGAGGCGCCTGACAAACGCACTGCGTTGTACATTTACATGTTATGCAATCGAAACAATCTTAACTACTAACAGAACAGACAGCCTGCAATACACAGTTTGTAATTATAACTGCCATCGTCAACGCCCCACTGATACTTTTTTTCTAGCGCCCGATTATTCAACTCGTGATAAATTCATTCTCGTCGTCGAGCGTTTAGGCCTACTTGGAACAGTTTACATAGAGTCCATGAAAGGCGCAGACATTTTATGTGGACTCATTTTTGAATTTTGTTATATTAATTTATATAGTACGAGCTTCAAGTCAGAAGCTTATGCATTTGTGCATTTAAGTTTCGCTGTCCTTTTCCGTCTCAACCGTCTTAAGGGTCTTAAGTAAGGAACAGATCCACGACAATGCGAACGCACTCTTTAATCTTCCTCAACAATCAGATCAATACTAAGAACACAAAAATAGTAAAGGAGACTTTGCCTGCACCCATTTCACCCAAAGTTCACACGACCGTACGACAGAACATCGAGCCACTGTACAGTTAGTGAAGGACTTGCTCAAGGTACATACACTGTGGCAGCCTGAGTGAAGGCTCGAACCCGTACTATCCGCCTTACAAGTGAAGCGCTTTAACCAATCGGCCACTGTGTCCCACGAAAGGAGCATTAGGGCCGAGCAGAGCATTATGGAAGCAGTTCTTTTGGTGCAAGAGTAATAGACTTGTGGAATGGGTTAATGGCAATACCGTCTCAGTGGATACTGTCACGGCCTTTAAGAAGAAACGAGACCGTATTGGCCAATAAACATCCCCGTTTAATTGCAGTGAACCAATAAAAATCCCATCAGGGCAGAAATTTGGTTCGTAATGTCTGCTCCACCTACACCCCCGAGGAATCTCAGCTATGATGATTACACTGACAGTGCCCTGTCGTTGGGAAGAGGAGACGGCGAGGGAGACGACTGGACAAACGCCCTCACATGCTGAGGCTAAGAAAATGAAGTCGCTAACCCTTCATACCCATGGCCGCCTCAGGATGAACTTAGGAGACTGCTCTTTTTCTTCTTCTTCGATGTTATGTCATTGTTTTGTGATGTTATGTTAGGCTACTAGCTTACGACTCTTTTCATCGATCTAATAATTATGCTGTCTGGTTTCTTTGTTTGCGCCGGTCTGTGGTCTGACTTGGCTACAATGTTCCAGACTGTCAATTAAGACCCGTTGCTTCCTATGAACCATTTATCCGTGAATGCTTTGTTGTGTTTCTTCTGGCATATGTCGGTCTATGAACATTAGCAGAGCCTTCTTTTACATAATAATGCCAAAAATAGTCAGCGGAGAAGCCGCCGAACCTTTTGGACTTACAATCCCTTTTTTCATCTTGTGCGATCAAAAACACTTTCAAAGCTTACGAACATTAGTACATTACCTGTTTGTCGAATTACGTTTAACTCATTAGTCAAATAAATGCAGATTTAGTTGTGAGGAGGCCAGATAGAACGCCGCCAGTTATAATAAGAAAATGTAGACCACTGTTCTGTGACATAATTATCATATACTTAATTATCTTTTTTCTACTTCAGCAACTAACGCAGATGCTGACGTTACTCTTTAGGAGTTTAATTTTGTAATTGTAAATGTTCAGTCGCGGATAGACTGAACAATTACTATGACGAATGACTGAAGTTGACGGTAAACTATAGTGCGAATATCACAATGTTAGGCAAGCTCTAGATTTATTAAAAAATATAACGTTAACTATAACTTAAAAACTGGAAAAAACTAAAGATTGAATCCAAGTGCAAACTGCAAGGTTTACTTTTTTTACACCTGAACTTGATTATCGTAACTCACCACGTCCCATGATCTTGCGCGCGCGTCTTGCCATAAGTGGCACACGAAACCCAAGGCATTCGTTACATGGGTGTCACTTTATGTCTTATTTGCAGTATTCTTCCAATTTATCGACCTGCCCACATTCGTGAGCCAGCTACTCCGACCCAATCGTTCTTCGTTGTAACTTTCTTTTTCTCGTTCTCCTATCACTATCCTTTGTCTCGAATCCTGTTACCGTTTTTTTACTGTGCACTCGACACTACAAACTCCCAAACGATCTCTAAAGTTTGGTTAACCTCCAACTGTCATTGTTTGCAGACTCACCATTCCGATTGCAACTTCTTCTACGATATTTAATTCAAAACTGAAAACCGAACACGTCAAGCTGACTTATCCATCTTAAACCATCCATCCAACATCTAGAACACCGTAAAGATTTTCCGCCTTAGCCCAGGCAACTGTTCTGAACATCATGTTATCGATCAACTTTAGATTCTATTCCGTTGGTTTGGCTCTACGTGTGTGCGTGGGCCTGTCACTGGCAACTCTTCTGGTTTCTGTGCAATGTTTTGCTCACTGTGATATTTCTATTCTCAGCTGCATTTAGCATCATTTATATTAACTTTGACAGCACCTCTGATTCTGTATTCTTGAAGCATATTCAATATAAATTTCTAATTACAATTTACAATCCCAGTCTCAGTCTCCTCTTTAATGGGTCTCTCTGGATTTCGACCACTGTACTTGACACTGACGTAACAAACTGATTTACGCAGATCTTTTTGACTGGAGAATAAGCTGCGTTTCCTGAGGCACGCTTTATGTGACACTAAGAAACCTCGGCGATTTACATTACATTACGTGAATCTTGACTCCAAGGCATTGTAGAGACTGAGACGCTTTATTAGGCTCTATTTCCGTTTTGCTGATAAGCCACATGGCGTTTGTAAATAATGAAGAATCGTCTGCGGTCCTCAGAAGTCCCTTAATTAAAACCGCGTGAGACGCAAACAAGTCTGCGCACGTCTTATATCGACAGCTGAAACACTCAGCTTTCCTTATTGCTCCTCTTCCGCTTATACTTCTCTTGTTACTTCAACTCTAAACAGCATCCACCGTAGCCGTCTAATTGTCTCGTTGATAACCTGTGTGACCCTTCGATCTTGACCTGGAACCGAACCTGAGCCAGTCGATTTCGTTTCCGACTGAGCACCTGTGAATAAGCTCTAACCCGATTCGTATACCTTTCTATGGTCGCTATAGAAATCTCGAGATTATAATTAATTGTCGAGATTACAGTTGATCAAAACTAATCGAAAAGGCGAGAGAACGATAACCCCGTACCCTACTCTTACTGATTAGCGACGGCAGAAGTTGAGCACCGAAACGTTTATATTGACTCTGTTATCGCCGTGAACTGACGGCCTTGACGGGCTTACATATAAACTCCTCAAGAAGAAATACGATGACATGGCATATGCTTCCACTTCTGGTGTATCTTGTTTTCCATTTGTGTGTGGTACTAAACATGAAACGACTTAATTTGGCACGGCTTTTTAGCATATGTTTGCATGTGATTCGGCTTGCAGCAGAACTTGGCAAACTTATAATATCGGGCTGAAGGATTTATACAGTATCTTTGGGCATGCTGCGCGGACGCCAGACGGTACCAGATTTTCTAATAACGACACTAACCCTGATATTGACCCTAACCGACCCTGACGAGCCTAACCTGACCCTAACCGATACTCACGACACCAGTAAACTTAAGCACTATATCCTTCGGGTCCCGATAATAAAAGCTTGCCCAGAACTTCTAGGAGCCATTTCATTTCAATTTTGACATATTTATACTGCAAAAAATAATGTAATTTCTTCAAAGACCTATTGATATCAACACCGAGTTATTGTGTCTTCCGCAAATTTTCGCTCTTGTGGGTTGGCCTTCAGATCGCGAATGAAAATCAACTTTTCCCGGTTCATTTCCTCCAGTGGCTGCCTCCATAATATTCTCGGATTTCCCTCTTGGCTTTCTACCGAGTTTGCTTAGCATCGACCATCGACTGCTGTCTTAAACATTATGACGGTGACGCTTTAGATTAGAAGTTCGAATTATTATTAGTATTGTGATTGTCATTTTTTTAATATTATTACATGTTACAGGAATTCTGCTATTACGTCACCAGATTGCATCACATAAGATTACAATATTATGATATTGTTTAAGAGAGTATTTGCATCTTAGACGTCATGAATATTGTGCCTATAATTTTATGAATAAACTTGGACATCATGAAATTAATATTCATAAATGGACTTAAGAAAATTGGGTCTAATGTCAGTCAGCATCTACTTAGGCCTACATCACGAATATTGATAGTGATACTCGTTTTAATGAATGATATTCAATTCGAATATTAATATTCGTGATGTCAAAGATTTACTTACGTAGAAACGAGAAAATTTACGTACGTCATTCCTATTATGACGTAGGGTGTGTTTGTGTGCTTACGTCACTGGTTCCTGTGCCGAAGAGAAGCATGTCGAACGGAATGGCAGCAACGGCATCGATGAAGAACCAGCCTCGGACGTAGTTGATGGCGATCTTCTGAGGGTCAGTGATGACCTCACCGTTGCCGAGGTAGGTCGTGCGGAAGTTGATGAGGATGTCAGCGATGAACATGATGTCAACGATGAGGTCAAGAATGACCAGAGGATCGACGCTGGTCATCGCCCCGTTGACCAGTCGCGTCGTCGAGTCTCGGTTGAGCACTGACCGATGCGACTGTTCGCTCAGTAGGAAGGCAGCCCCGAAGGGAGTAACGACGGCCGTGTAGAGGACGAGTAGGAAGGTGATCCAGTCCCAGACGGCCTTGAACGGTGAGTAGTGTAGGATGATGCAGAAGGGGACGTTGCGCCCGGTCGATCGCATCGCTTCCCTCACCGATAGAGTGCGAAGGACGGCGGCCGCTGACGCCTGGTGGCCTCCGTCTCCCACGTTCTGTGAAGAGAGTCAAGAGAAGGAGAAGAAATAATTGATCACAATAATTATTAACAAAGTATGTTAATAATTATTAACAAAGTATGTATGCACGTACGTACGTGCATACATACGTACGTACGTGCATACGTACATAAATACATACATGCATACATTATTATTATTTCTTAGTCTTCCTTGTCTTCTATAAGATCCAGATGGTGTAAAACCCAATTCTGTGCAAGGTAGAGTGCATGCATTGAATATTATTATTATCATCATCATCATCATCATCATCATCATCATCATCATCATCATCATCATCATCATCATCATCATCATCATCATCATCATCATCATCATCATCATCATCATCATCACCATCATCGTCGTCGTCATCATCATCATCATCATCGTCATCATCATCATCATCGTCATCATCGTCATCATCATTGTTGTTGTTGTTATTATTAATAATCACAATCATAATCATTATCATCATCGTCGTCGTCGTTTCGAGCGAGTGCCATTTTTAAGAGTTATTGCTATTAATACCAAAGGCAGCGAGCCCTATATTGGACCACTTGAAGGATTTCCTTCCGATCAATTGGTTGGCTGCAAGTGGCTTCGTCTCAGATCGTTCGATGCCGTTCATCGATGGACGTCAGTTTGAATGACTATTGCATGTGAGAACAGTCTCAGACTATTTCTGTTCGGACTGATTGAAAGAACACTCGACGATACAGCATATGAATTGAGACGAGGACCTGGGACAACAACTTCAAGACCGGGTCGTTCAGTTTTCTCTCCTCAGTCAAATAGTCAAGTTGGAATAACTCGGTGCCACTTCCACCCCCGTTAATCAATCGCTCTGGCACTTGCAATCTCTACTGCGTCAGGTAAAATACGTCAGACAAATATGCCCTGTAGGTTGTTTGTTTCTTGTCTGTATGGTTGGTTTCATAATTGTCTCTCTCTGTCTACCTCTCCAATCACTCTATCTCGACATCACTCTCTCTCTCTCTGAATCTCTCTCTCTCTCTCTCTCTCTCTCTCTCTCTCTCTCTCTCTCTTTCTCTCTCTCTCTCTCTCTCTCTCTCTCTGAATATCTCTGTCTCTCTCTCTCTCTCTCTCTCTCTCTCTCTCTCTCTGAATTTCTCTCTCTCTCTCTCTCTGAATATCTCTGTCTCTCTGTATCTGTCTGTCAGATCTGTCTCTCTGTCCCTGTGTGTGTGTGTGTCTCTCTCTTTATTTTCCAATATTCTCGGTCTGACTTCCCTCTCTCTTTCCATCTCTCTATCTCTCTCCAACTCTCTCCATTTCTCTGCAGCTCTCTCTCTCTCTCTCCATCTCTCTTTATCTCTCTGTCTCTGTCTCCCCTCTCTCTACATTCGAATATTCTCGCATCTATAGTTTTATAAACGCATCCATTCTTGTTCTCTCTAAGTATTTGTGCATATGTCTGTACGTCTGTCTGTCTCCTAGTGTGCGTGCGTCTGGGCGTTTACTCATGTGGGTCTTTACTTGCGTTTCCAATTCCTTAACCTTTGATCATCGCTCCTATTCTAAGAAATTCGTTCCTGAGCCACACGAGATATCGCGAAAGGTCGAGCGGTAATTGAACAGTTCTAGCGTCTCCAGCTGTCCCGTTAAACCTCTGCCTCGAGTGCCATTCATATAGCGCCCGACTGCAATTCACTGAGGCATTGTTTGGGTAAGATAAGATACGAAAACATACACAATGCAACGTAATAAAGCCTTAATTTGATAATGTCCTCCTTACAGGCTTCACGAGTGCACGCTGAAACCGGGCAGATATTGATGATATAAATGCAGTTGCTTTCACTTGCTGTATCTCCGCGTTAGGCTTCAGTTATTATTAATGTATGCATTTGGGTCAGTTCAACTGAAACTGAACAAATTGTGACGAACCTGGGTTTCTGAGCCGTTGGCGGCGTCTTCTGGTGTAACCTCCGACATTTCGATGTCTTTCTTTCTCCCAAGATCCTTCAACACTTTCAGCATGACGAATCGATTTCTTGCCTAAACATAATCACAAAACAAGTAAATGTAAAGAAGAGAAATCTTGTTCGGTGAGGATGCTTCTGTACATGAGAGAACGTACGACGTTAATTCACAGAAGCCAAGCCACAGGAAACCCTCAGGGGCAGTAGAGCGTTACTATCGCCCACCTGGAAGATTCTAACACGGAACACTTGCATTCCAAAAAACGACGACATTAAACGCAAATCGGTTCCTCAACAGCATATATATTCTGATATTATTGGTGTATCTAATGGTATATCATTGTAGCATTCCGTTTGGTTGACCTGTGTTTGAACGGACTAAAGCCAAGAAAAAGCGCATCTTGGTTTCCTGGATGATTCGTATGGCCCTGCATGTGAGAAAAGAGCAAATATCATAAGCCAATTGTCCCATTTAAATTGTAGCAAAGAGTAGTACGTATTGTGAGCTTCTGCAGGTAATGTTGTCCAACTGCATATTGTACGACTCCAGGGATTAAGCTACATCTAGTAGATGCACTAGTGCACTATTAAGGCTTAGTTTGTTGAATACTGCGACATAATGACGTATTTTGCGATAACGCACGGTAAAAACATCTAATGGTAAATTAAGGCAAATGGTAAAATTCTTTAAAGCCAGAGAAACACTAAGACAGGTCTGTAGGGAAATAAATTCAAACATTCAGCGTAGTATTTCGAAGCGCTGTTGCTTTGGCGCTCAATCAGCCTTGTTACGTTTGCATCTAAACGTTCAGTATGCAGCAACATGCTCATTCTGCGTTCGTCTAAATACAGGTCCCTTTCAACCGCAGAAACTCCTAATTCCTAATGACTGGATCCAATTAGGGGCACTGAAGAGTCACGTCACACGAGAAGGTCACCAATTGACAGGATGTGGCTATCTTCGGAAGTCGAATTGCAATAGTCATGTCTCGTATCTGTAATTATTGTAGGTCTCCTAATTGTAAATACGACAATTTATAGAGCATCGGCGGTAGAATGCTACTTCTAGGATGCTTTACACGCTGTCTACAGTCTGTCAGCGCAAATGCTAATGTTCCTAGTTATACAGCAAGTGCATTTTAACTGTTTTTTAAACGGTAAGGCTTTTGGCTTCTTGAATAGGTACAGGCACGTGGACCTGCAACCTCAAACACGCGATAGCCCGTTTGAGTTTTTATTGCAGTGATTCTAACACAATATTAGGCTATATCTTATGAGCCATTCAAAACCCATTTCATGTTATGTGTTGTGAAAAACAGGACATGCGCACTGGTCATGGGTAAGCGAAAATAGTCCTTGTAGTTAAAAGATTCAGAAAAGAACGACGAGCCTATATGAAACAATGCTGCATTGCGCGACTTCATATAGACTGGTTAGCATAGCTTCGCTATCTATGTTTTTACGGACTGTTTGACGCTATTTATGATATAAAATAATAATAGCCTAGTCGATTATCTGCCAATTTACTATTTTTCCATGCGCAATATTCCATATAATTCTAACAAATAGTTGTTTACGGAACCTCAATATCTCAAAGGGCGACCGATGAATTCTTCTGGCATGTATTGTAGTCGATGAAAGACAGTTGGGATTTGGGATCAATTAGTGCATTAGCAGAGTCGATTGACATCAATGGAAACTGTAGACATGGTGACACATACACAAATAACACACACACACACGCACACGTACACGCACACACATACACGCACACACACATACACACACGCACACACACACACACAACACACGCACACACACGCACATACACACACATACACACACACACGCACACACACACACACACACACACACACACATACACACACGCACACACACACACACACAACACACACACACATACACACACGCACACACACACACAACACACACACACACACACACACGCACACACATACACACACACACACACACAAACACACACTCCTACACACAAGATGGATTCCATTCTTCATCCAAGGGCGCATTCTCATCGATTGTCACAAATTTAGTCAGATGGACTTTCTTTGTGTGTACGTCTAGAGCCAGATAATTTCATAAACACAGAAGCCATAGTCTTTAAAATATACGAATTGCATGGTTTGTCTATGATATGCACTTGTATGTAGACCGATATACAACTACGAAGACATAGCTCAATATCTGTTATAACTGCCTTCGCCTCTGATGAATTTATCTGCAGGCGACGCAATGCAAATTTGTGATTTCATTTAGAGTTAAAAAGTAGGACTGCTGCATGTGTAGCAGTAAGTGTGCATGTCTCTGCCTCTGTTGTTCTTCCTCTCTCTTACTGCCCTTCTGTATATCTCTGTCTAAATATGTCAATTCCAATATGGTTGGATAGTGCGCATGTCTGCTTGCAGCTTTTGCAGACTAGAATGCGTTTCCTTAGAGTGAAAGAAGTAGTCGACAGCATATTGTGATATGAATACAGTGTACCCGGTATGCATACAATGTTTGCAGTGTTCAGTGACATGTCTGCAATGACTGGCTACCTGAATAAGAATGGCCCGGTGGTTCCTTGTGTGCACGCTTAACGAAGTTGTATATAATTTAGACTGGCGGTAGCGACTTGTGAGCTTCATAAAAGGAGCTACATAAAGAGGACGTTTGGCCTACGAACATTTTATTACATTGCAATGGCTAACATTTAGAAACCCACGCAAAGAAAGGTTATGTTTGAGTGTTTTCATTAAAGGAACCATGAGTAGACCTTATATATTTTATAACTTGATTAAAATTTTATAATCAGGACCAAAGGCATTTTACGACCCAAATCCCCAAAGCATGTAACTTCAAAGCAGTGAATATGGGTAAGGGTATCATAAAATAGCCATCTACCCCCTAAGCCCAGTTTTGTACAGACTCGCTGGTTATACATTACAACACATGATAGCTTCTTGTTTCCGACATAAAATTTGTCGATGTTGACTTTGTTAAGCTTTAAGAGACTTATATGTATAGTTCTGTATGGCCATTTGGCCAGCATGAGGATATTCAAACCAATGTAGCGTTCCTTGTATATTGGCTATACGTGACACAAATAGTAAACATTTCTGGATGTTTGTATAATATACAATAATATATATATGTATATTTATATATATGCAAGTATATATATATATTCGTTTATTCGTTTAATGTAAATCAGGTTGACAAGCCGCAACACGGTTACAAGGTAAAGTGAAATGAGATTAGTGATGTAGAATTCTGTAGGTCATTGTTCATTCAGAGGTTATTGTTTTTTTAGCAAGCTCCTATATATATATATATATATATATATATATATATATATATATATATATATATAGAACCATAGGTTCTCTATAGGAGAACCTAGGGTTCTCACATATACGTACATATTATGTACGTCTACGCGAAAATGATCTAAAAACAATCGTAGGTCAACTTAAAATATGATTTAGCTGTCTGGTGAAAATTAAATAGATTTTTATATGCAAAAGTGGTCACGTGGTGTGAAGTGCAAGTTGAGATCTTTGAGTGATGGGGGGCTAATATCTGACATCCAAGGAAATATTATGCATTGAACTATTTCGGAAATATATATCCGAGTTCCGTGTGCATTTCTTACATTTTCTTATTTTCTGCCTCTCTCCCATATTTTTCTCTCTTTCCCTTATTACTCCCTCGCTGCCTACCTCTTCCATCTCACCCTCCATCCCTCCCTCCTCCTCTAAGAGAGAGAGAAAGAATAAAATACAGCCCGTAAAAACAAAGTTTTTTACTATATCCATCTACTATCCTATAATGCGTCTTATGAAGCAGTTACCTCTACAAATATATAGTCCGCGTTCATTTTACGTCATATATCGCCCGTTTTTGTTGCGGTCAATGGCAACGCTGCGTATCGGAAAAGGGGATTCCCGGATTCGAAAAGTTGAGTCCCCGATTCTATAAGCTTGCCTTTTTGGGGAGCTGAAATTTTGATAGAATGAAGTGTGTGCGAGGGCGAGTCTATCTGCCAAGTTTCAGGACGATTGAATGATTGTAAGTGATCGAATTAGTCGTCGCAAGATTTGACTTTTTAGCCTGTGGCTCAAGCAAGATTGCAAGATTCCCGCAAGTTAAACTAGATGGATAAAATACAGCCCGTAAAAACAAAGTTTTTTACTATAGACTATCCATCTAGTATCCTATAATGCGTCTTATGAAGCAGTTACCTCTACAAATATATAGTCCGCGTTCATTTTACAACATAGCGTGCGTTTAATGAGGCAGCGCACCCGTTTTTGTTGCGGCCAATGGCAACGCTGGCCAATGGCAACGCTGCGTATGGGAAAAGGGGATTCCCCGATTCGAAAAGTTGAGTCCCCGATTCTATAAGCTAGCCTTTGTTGGGGAGCTGAAATTTTGATAGAATGAAGTGTCTGCGAGGGCGAGTCTATCTGCCAAGTTTCATGACGATTGAATGATTGTAAGTGATCGAATTAGTCGTCGCAAGATTTGACTTTTTAGCCTGTGGCTCAAGCAAGATTGCAAGATTCCCGCAAGTTAAACTAGATGGATAAAATACAGCCCGTAAAAACAAAGTTTTTTACTATAGACTATCCATCTAGTATCCTATAATGCGTCTTATGAAGCAGTTACCTCTACAAATATATAGTCCGCGTTCATTTTACAACATAGCGTGCGTTTAATGAGGCAGCGCACCCGTTTTTGTTGCGGCCAATGGCAACGCTGGCCAATGGCAACGCTGCGTATGGGAAAAGGGGATTCCCCGATTCGAAAAGTTGAGTCCCCGATTCTATAAGCTAGCCTTTGTTGGGGAGCTGAAATTTTTATAGAATGAAATGTCTCCGAGGGCGAGTCTATCTGCCAAGTTTCATGACGATTGAATGATTGTAAGTGATCGAATTAGTCGTCGAAAGATTTGACTTTTTAGCCTGTGGCTCAAACATAGTTACAAGATTTCCGTAAGTTAAACTAGATGGATAATAAAATACAGCCCGTAAAAACAAAGTTTTTTACTATATCCATCTAGTATCCTATAACGTGTACTCTGAAAATAGTCCGCGTTCATTTTGCAACATAGCATGCGTTTAATGAGGCAGCGCACCCGTGTCTGTTGCGGCCAATGGCAACGCTGGCCAATGGCAACGCTGCGTTTCGGAAAAGAAGATTCCCCGATTCGAAAAGTTGAGTCCCCGATTCTATAAGCTAGCCTTTTTGGGGAGCTGAAATTTTGATAGATTGAAGTGTGTGCGAGGGCGAGTCTATATGCCAAGTTTCACGACGATTGAATGATTGTAAGTGATCGAACTAGTCGTCGCAAGATTTGACTTTTTAGCCTGTGGCTCAATCAAGCAAGATTCCCGCAAGTTAAACTAGATGGATAATAAAATACAGCCCGTAAAAACAAAGTTTTTTACTATATCCATCTAGTATCCTATAATGCGTCTTATGAAGCAGTTACCTCTACAAATATATAGTCCGCGTTCATTTTACGACTGCGGCCAATCACAACGCTGGCCAATCACAACGCTCCGTATCGGAAAAGGGGATTCCCCGATTCGAAAAGTTGAGTCCCCGATTCTATAAGCTAGCCTTTTTGGGGGAGCTGAAATTTTGATAGAATGAAGTGTGTGCGAGGGCGAGTCTATCTGCCAAGTTTCACGACGATTGAATGATTGTAAGTGATCGAACTAGTCGTCGCAAGATTTGACATTTTAGCCTGTGGCTCAATCAAGCAAGATTCCCGCAAGTTAAACTAGATGGATAATAAAATACAGCCCGTAAAAACAAAGTTTTTACTATATCCATCTAGTATCCTATAATGCGTCTTATGAAGCAGTTACCTCTACAAATATATAGTCCGCGTTCATTTTACAACATAGCGTCCGATTAATGATGCAGCGCGCCCGTTTCTGTTGCAGCCAATGGCAACGCTGGCCAATCACAACGCTCCGTATCGGAAAAGGGGATTCCCCGATTCGAAAAGTTGAGTCCCCGATTCTATAAGCTAGCCTTTTTGGGGAGCTGAAATTTTGATAGAATGAAGTGCGTGCGAGGGCGAGTCTATCTGCCAAGTTTCACGACGATTGAATGATTGTAAGTGATCGAACTAGTCGTCGCAAGATTTGACATTTTAGCCTGTGGCTCAATCAAGCAAGATTCCCGCAAGTTAAACTAGATGGATAATAAAATACAGCCCGTAAAAACAAAGTTTTTTACTATATCCATCTAGTATCCTATAATGCGTCTTATGAAGCAGTTACCTCTACAAATATATAGTCCGCGTTCATTTTACAACATAGCGTCCGATTAATGATGCAGCGCGCCCGTTTCTGTTGCAGCCAATGGCAACGCTGGCCAATGGCAACGCTGCGTTTCGGAAAAGGGGATTCCCCGATTCGAAAAGTTGAGTCCCCGATTCTATAAGCTAGCCTTTGTTGGGGAGCTGAAATTTTGATAGAATGAAGTGTGTGCGAGGGCGAGTCTATCTGCCAAGTTTCACGACGATTGAATGATTGTAAGTGATCGAACTAGTCGTCGCAAGATTTGACTTTTTAGCCTGTGGCTCAATCAATCAAGCAACCAAGCAAGCAAGATTCCCGCAAGTTAAACTAGATGGATAATAAAATACAGCCCGTAAAAACAAAGTTTTTACTATATCCATCTAGTATCCTATAATGCGTCTTACGAAGCAGTTACCTCTACAAATATATAGTCCGCGTTCATTTTACAACATAGCGTCCGTTTAATGATGCACCGCGCCCGTTTCTGTTGCGGCCAATGGCAACGCTGGCCAATCACAACGCTCCGTATCGGAAAAGGGGATTCCCCGATTCGAAAAGTTTAGTCCCCGATTCTATAAGCTAGCCTTTGTTGGGGGAGCTGAAATTTTGATAGAATGAAGTGTGTGCGAGGGCGAGTCTATCTGCCAAGTTTCACGACGATTGAATGATTGTAAGTGATCGAACTAGTCGTCGCAAGATTTGACTTTTTAGCCTGTGGCTCAATCAATCAACCAACCAAGCAAGCAAGATTCCCGCAAGTTAAAGTAGATGGATAATAAAAAGAACCAATAGTAAAAACAAAGTTTTTTACTATATCCATCTAGTATCCTATAATCCGTCATATTAAGCAGTTACCTCTACAAATATATTGCATTTTACAACATAGCGTCCGTTTAATCAGGCACCGCACCCGTTTCTGTTGCAGCCAATGGCAAAGCTGGCCAATCACAACGCTCCGTATCGGAAAAGGGGATTCCCCGATTCGAAAAGTTTAGTCCCCGATTCTATAAGCTAGCCTCTTTTGGGGGAGCTGAAATTTTGATAGAATGAAGTGTGTGCGCGGGCGAGTCTATCTGCCAAGTTTCACGACGATTGAATGATTGTAAGTGATCGAACTAGTCGTCGCAAGATTTGACTTTTTAGCCTGTGGCTCAATCAATCAAGCAAGATTGCAAGCAATCAAGCAAGATTCCCGCAAGTTAAACTAGATGGATAATAAAAAGAACCAATAGTAAAAACAAAGTTTTTTACTATATCCATCTAGTATCCTATAATGCGTCTTATGAAGCAGTTACCTCTACAAATATATAGTCCGCGTTCATTTTACAACATAGCGTCCGTTTAATCAAGCACCGCACCCGTTTCTGTTGCAGCCAATGGCAACGCTGGCCAATCACAACGCTGCGTGTCGGAAAAGGGGATTCCCCGATTCGAAAAGTTGAGTCCCCGATTCTATAAGCTAGCCTTTTTGGGAGAGCTGAAATTTTGATAGAATGAAGTGTGTGCGAGGGCGAGTCTGTCTGCCAAGTTTCACGACGATTGAATGATTGTAAGTGATCGAACTAGTCGTCGCAAGATTTGACTTTTTAGCCTGTGACTCAAGCAAGCAAGCAATCAATCAATCAAGCAAGCAAGCAAGCAAGATTCCCGCAAGTTAAACTAGATGGATATAAAAAGAAGCGAGGTAGGGATGGAGGGAGAGAGAAAGAGAGAGAGAGAGTTTGCCATGCGCGATAACATTTACTCTGATTAAATGCGAAGGCGACTCGGCATAAACAAGATTTTTGACAAGTATCGGGTTCTAAAGCGAAACGTATACGTTCGAGAAATGTCTTGCTGGTCGTTTGATTCGAATGGAGCTGATGTGAGACATCCGTTAAACCTTAGCTAGTCATAATATTTCGGACATCGAGGTATTTGTCTTGATGAAAAAGCAGTTGCACTCCTTGATCTACATGGTGCATGCACGCTTATTCTTTGGGTAAACTAAAGATAAACAAAGACATACAAAGGCATACACATATATGCCGCGGCATTGTGTAGGCCTATATATTATATGGATACTTCAAGAGAAAGACATCTATAGACCACTCAGACCGTTAGACAAAGACATTACGGTAAACTGATAGACCGCCCGACTGAGTCAATTAATTACTCTTAATCAATCAACCAATCAGCTGCACTTTTTGATCTGCATCTACGTTGATTCTTAGGGTAAACCACAGATAAATAAAAGCAGATGTGTACATACACATGCCACGTCAACATGGACATATATACAGAGACATCAAAAGGCAGACATAGAACGACTCTGCAGGCACTCGTAATGACATAAAAGCAAACTGACCGACCGGCCAACTGAGTTAATTAATTATTATCAATCAATCAGTCAATCAGTCAGTCAATCAATCAATCAATCAATCAGTCAGCTAATCAATCAATAAACCTGCTGACGCAAACAAATGAATGGCTTAATGTCGGACTGAATTGATGGCTTAGGTAGACAGACATGATTGATGAAAGTGACGCCATATGGAATAAAATGAGACATTATGAAAATATCTATCATATCCATCATTCTATTATCATATCCATCATTTGCTGTATTATTTTTATAGACCGATGAAATGCGTAGAAATCCCTCATATTATTACTAGCATTGTTATTATAATGACCGATAAATATCAACGTTAATTCTGTTCTTTGCATATGAGCGAAAACTAGTTCGAAGTAGCTAGAGGCCATTTGCACTAAGGGTGGCCTAATCAGAATTTGACATCGCTTGCAATATGGAAACGTTCTGCCTGAACTGACCCACATTCTCTTTGTATATATCTCTATCACTCTACATATCTGTGCCTGTGTCTGTCTGTCTGTCTATATAGGCAATATCTCGGTCACTCTGGCAGTTTCTCACAGTCTTTCTCTCTTTCTAGAGTTGGAAAGAGACAGTCTCTGTCTCTTTCCAACTCTCTTCCATGTCTGCTGTCTGCATGCTGTCTGCCTCTCTCCCATATTTCTATCTAATTTCTTCCTCTCTTTCCTATAATCTCTCTCACTCTCTCACTCTCTCTCTCTCTCTCTCTCTCTCTCTCTCTCTCTCTCTCTCTCTCTCTCTCTCTCTCTCTCTCTCTCTCTCTCTCTCTCTCTCTCTCTCTATATATATATATATATGTATATATATAATGTATATATATATCGAGAGACAGGCAGAGAGAGGGACAGAGTGTGTTTACGTGCCCTTTCTATCATTCTCATCTTCCTGCGTGACCCGCTGTCTCCTCCTAATGCTCCTTTTCACTTCAAGACCGCGGCGCATCTGGACGTCTGCCGGAGAAAGAGATGTGTGCAAATACTCGTCTCCAGTGCCAATCGGCGCCAAATGTCATCGATCAGTGGAATTTCATTTGCAGCCATTGCTCAGCTGCTTAGGCAGGCCTTTCCATGCCTTTCCATGCTTTTCCCGGTCGTCTTTTCCACCCAGTCTTCCCACCACTTATCCCGCCTTGTCACTCACAGTGCTCGAAAATCAATTTTCCGATACCAGAAGATCTCCGTCAAATGGTGCAAATGATTTTTTGCACGACGAACAATATAGAAAACACAAGGCAGCAGTTATTGATGGAATTGCCTGAAACCGTGTTCCATCACAGCCTACCAGTCACTATAAATATATATATACATATATATAATATATATATATATGTAATATATATATATAGAATTTGCTGATGTGTGCACAAGTGATAGTGGGCCTTGATCATATTGTCTCGGATAAATTGGGTTGCATGCATTCATGTAGTAGCCTATAGGCCTATATAGGGGTTTAGGACATTTCCACCGGGTAAATTCCCCTCGGACATTTCCCCTTGGACTTGTTTCCCCTAAAATGATTAAATGACGTCAAATGGGCCAAGAATTGCCGGTTACGGTATGGTTCTGTCTAAAACGGGGCAAAGAGTTTTGGGCTGATCTGAGTGAGGTAAGTCGAACGGGATTCGCGACGCTCAAGGTCTGGTAATTCTTGGCCCATTCGACGTCATTTAATCTTCCGTAACGGTTATATTTGTTTTCTATAATAAACTGGTACTACCAACTGCATGGGTCCTACACTGCAAAGTCTGAGACGGAATATTTAATTGTAATTGTAAATGTAATGGAGCATTTATAAAGCACCACTCAGAGATTCAGAGGTGCTTTTGTTATTGCAGACCGTCTTTCACCAAACTAGTATAAGAGGTGACGTTTACGCGCCTCTGCCGGGCCCTGGGTCACTTCGGAGGAGGAGACCAGTGGGCAATTGCTGTAGCCGTAGAATCTCAGATCAGACTGAATTTAATTCCAGAAGAAACGGCCGAAGAAGTCGGCAGGAAGTCGCTTTCTACCGATAAATAAAGGCAAATTGCAATAAGACCTAAATTAAGTACCAAGATATCTTTGAAGTAATTCCTGCGTAATAACGTCGCAGATGATCAAAACACAGTTTTTAATGTCGCCCTCTGTATAAGGAGGGACTGGCAACATTTCCTACATTATATAGCTCTAATAACAACAACAGGTTCAGGAAAACGCAATTAGCGTTTCTCTCTATGTCTCACGTAAATGATAGCCTACAGCTGAAATACAGCTATTAAATAATTCACACCACAGTTGACACAGAATCATGAAATTACAGCAAAACAGACCCTTAAAGGCAAACACTGCTTTAGTGGACCACAGAGCAGCAAATGCTAGATCAACAAGAACGACAAACCTTCTTTAACATGCACTCTCTCAGTCGCTTTTAGTGCACTTTCTTCGTTGAAGTGTTAAGCAATGGATCAACAGCACACAACGGCAGACGTATCGACACAGACTATACACTTCAATTCGCAATGCAACATCAACATTCAGAGTAATTACGCAAGCGTTGTCTTGCCGTTTTTATACTTGAGAACGACGAATTATGATTTGTTGTACTGCTAACGTTTCGCTAACATTGAAGAAAGTAGGCCAAAGCATTGGGTATATAGGCTAAGTCTTAGCGCTAATAAATTGGTTTCAAAAATATATTACTTTAAGGTCGTGGATACAGTCACGCCCGACGTGAGTCTATGCACAAGACTAGAATCACGCCGCTACCCAATTGGTCAATGCATGTCACAAGATTTTGTGAACGTGAAAGGAGCCGACCGATAAACACTCCCGAAAGCGGTGGAAGTTTGTTGACCATGTTTTCTAATGACGACACAATCCCTAACCCTGACCCTAACCGACCCTCACGACGTCGAACCTGACCCTAAACGACCTTGAAAATGTTCGCGATTTGAAAATCCCAAAGAAGTTAGCAAGTTCACGTGACATACCTTAGCCAATAGCATGACGGGCGTGAATGTAGTTGCTTGGATTCCACTAGGCTACGTTACTTTAAACCACTAACGACTATATTAGTTCAATCGACAATGGCACTCTGTATCTTCTCAAATTATTGGGCCTGCCTCGATATATAAGCCTCGCTAAAGCAAAGACAATTTATTAACAAGACAACTCACAAGTTTCGGTAACGTTTAATGAATGTTTCGTCCAAACCCGAGTTTAAGGTTTTGTGTAGAGTTAATCAGTAAGATTAAGTAAGATTAGATTTAAAAAAACTCAGCTAAAATTAAGTGAAACCGTACACACTTGATGATCTGATGTAGGGCCTATGTGTTTGCATTTTACTTAAAATAATTTGTATTCATGTTTACAAGAGCTGACTTTTTCTTATTTGTTGACATTATTATCATAACCTATTTAACTGGCCAATGGGGCAAGGACTGACACATACGTGACACACTATCAATGTCCGATCCCTTACTGTTTAAATACGGTTGTAGATCGTCACACACACACAAACACACAGCATTCAAGTGCAACGGGCACTGTTGTCTGTTTTGTTTGTCGTGCGGACTTTGAAAGGAAGACGAGCGCTTCCTCCAAGCTATATATAGCCACTGGAAAATCCTGTGGTTATCCGTCTAAATGGAAATGCAGTCTGTCAACCGGAGCCACTCTGTCCTCCGTCTCAGCCACAAGGATCGCATTTCACTTGCTCAATCACTCCAGTCGCGTCCCATCACTTGATTCCATGGCTCACATTTCAACTTCTTGTCCCCTTATCTTCCGCCAAGCATTTCCACCCGCTTTCCACTTAATTTCCATTTCCCACATGTCATTCAGCTAGCGCCTGTTTTAGGTTGGCTGTCGAAGGGAAGGGAAAATAAGTCACCCTAAAAAATTGAACCGAATACTAGTCTCTTTTCCAAGCTCGGATTTTTTGCTCTCTTCAAGAAATGCATCACAACTAAATATTCATCGCTGGCATTCATACAGCAGAATATCCATGGACGTATTTAGGGGGCTTTACGGGTTCAACACCAGAAATAAATTGCCGAAAATATTTTTATATGCTTTTATATGCCAAATTAAAAAAATTAAATTTTGCTACCATGTCTAATGGAAGACCGCCAGATTGTTTCCTGGCTATACGCTACTGAGAATATTTTACTACAGTGTACATGATAACCTCGCAGATAACTAATACCGCCTCAGATTCACAATTATTTATGACTTAAAATCTTCATAATAATAAGAAGAGAAGATGAGAGATCTGGAAAATTATATGCAAACAGACAGCTGGCCATAAGTCTACTCGTGCCGAGTCATACATAACACGGCAAACAGATTGCTTGGCGTGAACATCGTGCTGGATCATAAACAACGCACATGGTCCATGTACTGCGTGTATAAGACTGGTTCCTGTGCCTGGTGTAGAAACCTGTGTGACTGAGAGGATAGATCGGCTGAAAGCATGCGTCTACAATGATTAACCTCTGGCTTCTCCAGAATGCTTAAAGGTTGACGCTGACATGTGCCGCGAATATTGGTTTAAGTTTCCACTTAGATTCAGCACTTGCGCGTCGCCAACGATATTTGCTCGATCTGTAGCCATGACGACACAACCGCTGCCATATGAATTCCAGAAAGGCATACAACCAGAGAGAGCTGAAGAGACGAGCAAAGGGGTAGACGAGCATCCACTGAACATTGAAGTGATACCAGATGATTGGACTCGTGCCATGCTGATAAGGACATACGGGCAGAGGACAAAGTATGCCGTATGCAATGAGTCTGTCACGTGTCGCTCATGAGGACATAGCTCTAATTTGACCCACATTTGGCCTGGCCTTATCAGATCTGACCTGGATTGGCCTTTTATGATCCGACGTAGTGCTCTGGCCTTCTTTTGCATATCAATATTGTGATTAAGTTAGTCCTGAAGCCAAATTCATGCGACGATTGTTTCTCTGCTTTAAATCACAACATCATGTGTCGCATGCTAATGCACACGATCGTGTAAAAATACATGTTCAGGTGCTACCAGACATTGGCGTAGCCAGAAAAAATTTCGGAGGGGTTTAAGATTTCGGAGGGTTTTCCATTGGAAATGTATTACAGGCTGTCTGTTCTGTTAGTAGTTAAGATTTAAATTGCATAACATGTAAATGTACAGCGCAGTGCGTTTGTTAGGCGCTTCAATAAAGAAAAGATTATTATTTTTATTATTATTAAATGGTCGAAAAAGTTCAGGTTTTTGGGTATTTCGCATGTAAAAGCATATAAAATGTTTTCGGAAACTTATTTCGGGGGTTTGAACCCGTAAAACCACCCCGAAATAAGCCCATGCTACCAGATGATTGAGCTAATGCCACGATTATTCATCACTCGCAAGTGCTAGCGCCATCAATTGATGCTTAGTCATCTTGCTCTTTTCCTTGACAGACACCTCTCAGTGACGTCACGTATTACAATACTTGTGAGGACCCAGTTTCGCAATCCGGAGACAGCTGATGTCTCTCCTTCGCTCGAAGTTCAAAATTTGCCTTCTTGTGTAGAAATAGCTGAACAACTGCGCACCACGTTACGTCGCAGACAGCATCAGGCTGCTATCCGACGAACTAACGCACTGCGACTGCGATCATCAAACTCGGTATACGTGCCAACAACCAAATCTAGAAGGGCAATCGCATACAGCATCTGGAAGACACTAATACTACAGCTGCGATCATCAAAGTCCGCCGATGTGTCTGCACCAGCAACTAAGGCTAAAATGGGCGATTGGGCATTTCGGGTCGTTGGTCTACGTGCCTGGAACAGTCTTCAAACATATACCCCAAGCCTCTGCCATAGCCGCCGAGTCTAAAAAAAATTCTGCAAACCGATTTGTCGCCGGAAATTGTGCGATTTAGCCGAAAAAACGTCAGTTTCATGGCCGTCTATAATATTGTAAGGCTCTGTCCAGGCTGTTCTATGTAGGCTTTGTTGCATATATATCCCGAGTTCTACTACCGGTTTTATATTCAATGTTAAAGATTCAATGGTGTTGCTGTTTATATATAATTAATATAATTATATTTGTTTATTGAGAAAGACAACTCTGATTGGCACACCGCAATCAGTTACAATGTCAAAGAGTTTATAGAAAATAATAGGTGTTTAGTTTTACTCATTATGCAGTTGACCATAACGTTCAAATGAGGAATGAGCATAGTCATTGAACACTAGCATAGAGGACTCTATTTTATCTTTATTATATTGTGATCTTAAAATTACAGCTAATTACAATTACAAAAACAATCATCGCTCTTATTAAGCGAAGTATAATTATACAAATACAACAAATGATGCGACCAACCTTCATCGAGGACAGATGACTGAACGAAAATAAAATAAAAGAATCCGTCCATAAATCTAAAAGTTTCAATAACTTCCCAGTATTAGGCCTACAGTTCCATTTACATTAGAAGCAGTCTCTCTCATAGGCCAGTTTTACACTGAACTCTCATCTGCTTTGAATAAAATTATCGCACAGTACAGTCCAATTTCCCGTTTATCTGTATAATATTTACTTAGTACTTAATCCTTCCTGCGCAGTTCTGCCATCAAGCAACGTGGCTTCTCCATTCATCCCTGTGCATAGCCAGTCTCCAGGCCTCAGTCAACAACAGCTCCAGGCATCCCATATACTATCAGTGGTTGTCTAAGGTCAGGTCTTTCTCGGTTTTCCTCTTCTTCTTTTCCTCTCAGAGATCCAATTCATCGCTTCGTTGACCTCTCTCTCTTTGTCCATGCGAACCAAATGACCTTCAGTTTTATTTTCTCATTATGTTCTATATGTTCTATTTTCTGCTGTCGTGTTTTTCTCCGATTGTTCATATTATGACATTTTATGACCAAACGAATCCTGTGAAAATTCTCACAACCATCGCCATGTGTCGCTGTTGACTAAACGGAAACGCGTAACTGGTCGACTTACTTACTGTCTGACTGCCTGCCTGCCTGCCTGACTGCCTGCCTGCCTGACTGACTGACTGACTGCCTGCCTGCATGATTGACTGATTGACTGACTGATTGGTTGATTAATTAACTGACTGACTGACTGTCTGACTGACTGACTGACTGACTGCCTGACTGACTGTCTGACTGACTGTCTGACTGATTGCCTCATTGACTGAATCCCTGACTGACTGATTGACTGACTGATTGGTTGTTTAATTAACTGACTGTCTGACTGACTGACTACTTGACTGACTGCCTGACTGACTGTCTGACTGATTGCCTCATTGACTGACTGCCTGATTGACTGATTGACTGACTGACAGTCTGACTGACTGCCTGCCTGACTGACTAATTGCCTGACTGACTGATTGACTGATGGGCTTTCTGTTTGTCGCCGACATTAGCATGTTGCCCGTCTCACATAGTAGAGTGCATGATACCACGGCATCATAATATAGACGAATATTGTCCTCATATACTGCATCCATCGTTCCTCCATAACTTTGTTCCAAAAGCATTATTCACCTTTCCTCGCATGCATTTTCTTCTCTATCTCTCGCAGCTGCTGTCGGCTGATAGTAATCTATCAAGCGACCAGAATTCCTCTACGAACACAATGTTTCTGTCATCAGTCATGATCATGTATAATATATTTCGGTCCACTTCTATATTTCATGATTTCAGTCTTTTCACTGGCTTTTGTCGCGTCCCACCTTTGATGCCTGTCTACCACTAAGCTTTAGATGCTATCCCTCATCCCTTTCCATATACTGTCTAGCAGGGCGGTGACATCCGAAAGGTCCCCGTCTCTCAACCTATCGCCATTTAACCAGTTCATTCCATCGTCACCACCCTCGGTCGCTTTAGTTTTCGCCCAAACCATGAAACACCTTTTTGTCGCACTCCTGTTAAATCTGAAACCGTTCACACACCTATCCTCCATATCTGATCGCACATCGAATGCCATCATAAAAGCTCCTGATGATATCAAGCATCTTCTTTGGACTCCATAGCTCTCTATATAGTATCATCCAGTACATTACCTGTATACAATACCTGCATGCAGGCTGACCTCATGCTTCATAGCCAAACACAAATCAAAGTATTGCTATTAATGCTTCTGTTATTATGCTGCTATTGCTGCAGCCATTAGTGCATCTGGAGACAGCGTTGTTGCCGTTATAGGCAAAATAATTTTACTGATGCCCGAATATTTCCTGCTTTAATTTCGTCATTATCTGCATTTACGTCGCACGTTAGTTGAGTGCACGTGTCCTCGACCTCAGCTTCTACCTTCGAATCCATTCGCTTAATGTGAAATAATTGGGTTTTGAAATCTAATTGGGATGATTATACTATCGTAATCTGTAATTGTAATTGTTACAGCAAATTTATATACCGCCTCTTCTGCCACAGAACCAACGATAGAAAATCAAAATCGAAAGAATGGGTTTCAAGCGATTGCGGAAGATGTGTAAGGAGAGGATCAATGACCTCAGGTCATAGAGCGTTGGGCAGCCAATTTAAGAAAATTGGACCAACCACAGCGGATTGATATGCAGCATCGTATAAATTTGGGCCGGAGAACAAACAAGTCGCCTATGCAGCATAGCAAATAAAATTTACGGCCCCGAATGGATAAGACGGTATTAGGACCGAGATATACGACTCCCTAAGCCAAGGTGGAGCACAGTCCTTATAGGGTAATTCCGCATAAGCATCAAGACTACAGGAAGTGCGTTAGCGCATAGGCAACCTGTGAAATTCCTCCCTCATGAAGTTTAATATATGTCCAAACTTAGATGTAACCTTACTTCCAATCAGCGGAGACGCAGCGTTTAAGATAGACTGCAGTTGGTTAATGCGGGGAAATTTATTATGTAATTGTTGATGATAATTATATAGCAACTTAGTAGTCAGTCATCTTACCATGAATGGTAATAGCCGAGGTTGGGCTGGGGAACTTCTGGGAAGATAACTTGAAAAGGCGCTGTATGAATGAGTGAATGAATGAATAAATGATTGATTAAATGATTGGATAACTGAATGATCGAATGACTGACTGATTGATTGGTCGATTCAATAACTGAATGACTGATTGAAGCGCTCGAACGAATGGATGGATGAATCAATGCATGAAATCGACAATTCGCATCCTCGCTATGTAACCCGTAGAAGGAAAGAGGACGCTATCACAAATTGAACACGATGCCGTAATTGTTGCTGAAATTCATATACAACACCTCTCCATAGATGGGAAAATTGTATCATTGTTAATAGATAGTTACTGAGGGGTTACCTTGCCCGACCTGCTCAACTTGTTGTAAGATAGTGATTCAATGCAGAAGAAACATACCTTTAGCTATCAAATGAAAACCGTTTTCTGGCTGACTTCATTCAACCGCTTCGTCAACTTGACTAACTTAAATTGTTCAAATTTTCAAAAAACGTTGCAGCTGTGTCAGTGGCCGCAATCTAGAGCAGCAATGAGACGGCAACTATAATACGCCCTACCTCGTTTAAAAAGTCTTTAAGTATTTCCGCTTTGGCAAGAAAATCTGAAAGCTGATTCCACAGTGCATAGATTCCTTTTGTGGCACCTCATATCACTGCATTTACTAGTACAATGAAGGCAATGAGACTTGGATTTATCTTCCGCTGATTGTGATAGGCCTACCATGCTGTCCGACGCCACCGTTCTGTCCCCTTATTTTCTTTATAAAATTGCAATAAAAGTACTTCATTCCTTTCTAAGTAAGGTATCATGGAACAGAAATCCATTCCTTCCTTACGTCGCAACAAATTCTACTTAACAAAATCGTCTCGTTTCCATATGGTGGTAATCTACTCTTCTGTTAGTGCACTCGTAACCCTTCGACGACCATAACCCAACTGCATGCTTTAATTCCTCCGTGCTACGAAGACGTCTTGTATGACCGTGCAGCTGGTCCTGCAGCAGTTGCACTTCATCATCCTCCGACAGTCATACGGTCCGAGTCCGGCGCGCACACAAAAGCCAGCCAATCGACCAATTAGTGGCCAGACACACACAGTACATACATACATATATATACATATATATATATATATATATATATACTGTATATATATCGCTGGGTCTGCTCTGCGACCAAAGACGGCGAAGGCAGAGGCGGCGGAGACGTGCATTACGGCGCCTATGAATTTCCGGTGACTGGATCATCCGGGTCTTCTGGGTGGAAGCTGCGGCTAATTTGCTTATGGTGAAGACATGGGAAAATCGCATTGGGTACTGGCGTGATTCGGTGCTTTTCAAATGACCGTGATCTGTGGGTTAGGAACGACGCTGTTATCGAACGTTATTTATCGAAAGTTATCTCAATCTTTAGTTGCTGCTGTTATTCAATTAACCCTATGACGCACACCTTCCTGGCCAACACATTTAGCACACCTGGGGTCAAATTGACCCCACCGATAACAAGGGTGGATTTGATACCATTTTAATAGAAAGTCGAAATGAATGCTCCAAGTTTAGGTTGGACAGAGTGCGTGCATGTACGGAAAATGTTTGAATCATGATACAATGTTAGATTCAATGTACGAAACAAAAAATCGTTTGTTGTAACCTAGGTATTCGTCACCACAGTGATCGTTCTAATGCTGGAAATGAATGTTCTTGTGACGTCTGTGGTATGTATGTATGTATGTATGTATGAATGTATGTATGTATGTATGTATGTATGAATGTATGTATGCATGTATGTATGTATGTATGTACATATGTATGTATGTATTTATGTACGTATGTGCGTATGAATGGAAGAATGAATCTATGTATGGTGGGATGGATGTATTCATGTATATTTGTATGCATGTATGTATGTATGTATGTATGTATGCATGTATGTATGTATGCATGCATGCATGTATGTAAGTACGTATGCATGCATGCATATATTTGTATGTATGTGTGTATATACAAATACTAATGAACGCATGAACATGTATATATAATTATATGGATGTATATTGGTATGTATTTATATATGTGTGTGTATGTATGTGCGTATGCATGAATGTGTGGGTAGGCATGTATGTGTTATGTATGTATGCATGTATGTATGCATTCATGTATATATTTTCTATGTGTGTATATGCATGTATTCATGTACATGTAGCCTAGGGATGTATGTTTGTATGTATGTGTGTGTGTGAGTATTGATGGATGTATATATGTATATATGTATGCTTGTATGTATGTATTTATATATGTATGTATGTATGCATGTGTGAATGTATGTATGTATGTGTGTATTTGTGTATGTAACGTAGCCTGGTTTATGTTATAGTCAATGTTACAGCCTGGGGTCAGATTGACCCCAGGTGTGCTAAATATGCCCGAGTGTCATTCTTATTTTTATATCATTGAACCTAGAATTCTAAACTCTTCGAATTTTTCCATATATGTAGAGGGATGAATTGCTGAGGAATTTGAATTATTTCAGATTTTTACTATTTGTATCAACGCAGCTATTCAAAAAATTCCATCGCTGGGGTCAAATTGACCCCAGGTGTGCGTCATAGGGTTAAGTAACAGGCGAATGAGGAAACCCGATAGACATCCATTTGTTTAGAGTCTATTCTGCACTTAGATTCATCCGGGCAATTCACGTCGTTCTTACATCTATTGTCTAGGCCTACATTAATTATAAGAGTATTGTTCCACGAGCGCCACATAACGGTAGAATAAGCGCGGCAACTCATTACGTCCGCTATATTGAGCAATTAAAATTAGATGGTTCAGTCACAGGACTTCTTCATTAATTAAAAACTGTCTGTCTTGATGATCCTATCATCTGGTATTCGTAACCATCGGCAGACCGATTGATTTAGTAAAGTAAAGCTGTCATGTCCGTTGTGTAAAATGTGGATGGGGAGGGTGCTCACTTCCAGCCTTTCGCTACTTAAGCCGACTAGGGATGAAATCCAGGGTCTAGAACAGGTGGTCAACGGGGGCTGAATCGCAGTTAGGGGGGCTAAGCACCCCCTAGCCCCCCTGGCGCCGCACTGCATACATAAACCATACATACATACATACTTACATACATACTTACATAGAATACATACATACATACACACTGTCAACTAATCTGTTAATGGATGGCAGGTTACTTGCAGTAGGTTGATAATGCCAGACCCCTTCGTACTGACGGGGTGCGATAAGCGCTTGAACAGAGGTCAGCATGGTGTCAATGGGCAACAACTCACGTGTACCGTGTCTCGTGGGTCTCATTCGTCTTTCGACACCCGGAATGGACGGACACTTTCCATCTACCTCCGGAGATGGATTGTCCTTGTCTCCGGTGCAGATGCAGGCGCTAATTGTAGCGCTTTTGATAGGAATCGAATTGCAGTGTTACTCCAGCGCCAGGTCGAAGACCCAAACAGCCCAAAGAATCCATCATATGGCAGTCGGGTTTACATAACATAACAAGGGTTTAAAGTGGTTCTGAAGACGTGTAGTCTGTGTTAGAACCACTGCAAATTAACCTGTAACGCTTAATATCCCATTCTCCCTATAGCTTCCTCCTAAAAGCCGTGACAGTGTCCACTGAGACAGTAGGCCTACGTTCATCCAAGCCATTTCACGAGTCTATAACTCTTGCACGGAAGAATTTCTGCCCTAATGTTCCTTTTGGCTTCTTAAATAATTTATACCTGTGTCCTCGAGTTGCCTGGTTTGGTGCTAATTTGAAAAAACTCTCCCACTGTAGTACTTCCTTTTCAGTGATAATCTTGTAAGCTTCAATTGGATCTTCTCTGCTCTTCCTCCTTCTCTCCATATTCTTAGTCCACGCCTTTTCAACCTTTCTTCATAGCTCAGCTCCTTGTAGGCTAACCCAAACTCATTTTTGTGGCTCTTCTTTGCACCTTCTCCAGTTTTTCAATGTCTATTTTTCAGGTATGGACTTCATGCCTGGATGCAGTATTCCAACTGTGACCTAACTAGTGATTTGTAGGCCTACTATTACCTCTGTACATAATACGCGAAATAATGCAAGCTTAATTAATAAAACAAAAATGCGTTCGTCATTCTTAGTCTTTAAATTTGATATGGGTCCCTCACCATACAGTAATAGAACAATTATCTGCCTAAATCTATTATGCTTTTTAAATTTAATTTTTCCTTCTGGATAAGGTAGCGTTCAACTGTATTTAAAAAGCTATATTCCCACCGTGCACCGCATTTGGCTGCATTGATTGGCACCAAAATAAACCAGAATATGACGAAGACAACAGGAATAGTATATTCTATTTCAGTAATTCTCGTAATATAAAGTCCAAAATAGTCAGAAAAAATGAGTAACCGAGAGTGACATTTGTGAAAAAGACATCGTCAATTGGCGAATTTCCTGTAAATGCGACCATTCCATCCTTCTGTATACCATTCTTAAGTTTTCTGCGCTGCAGCCCACATAATACAATACAATACAACTTATATTTATAACGCGCCTTAATAAAACAGAGTCTTACTCAAAGGACGCGTTACAATGTACTTACAAATCATAGTACTTAGAGAAGAGATAAGTTTTAAGTTTAGATTTAAAACTATTAATTGAGGATGATCTTCGGATTAGTTCTGGTAAAGAGTTCCATTGAGCTGGACCAGCAACTTCAAACATTCTGTTTCCAAGTTGTAGATTTGTTCTTTTGAGTACAAAGTCTCTTTTGAAGCTGTTCGCAAGCCACGTCTTGACTCAAGAGCAGCACATGGTGTGACTAAAGATGATAAGCACGGAGGAGCAAACCTGACATTTTTGTGAACATCAAAAGACAGGTTTTAAAGGATATCCGAGCCTGAGTGGGTAACCAGCGTAATTGCTGAAGGGAGTTGGTGATGTGATCTCTAGGGCCAAGGTTCTTGACTAAACGAGCTGCAGTGTGGATAACAGAGGTAAGCGGTGAAAGGTTGGATTTTAGCAGACCATAGAGTTTTGAGTTACAGTAGTCAATCCTGGATAATACAAGTGAATGGACTAAGATATGAAGGCAATGCTCATTAAGGCAGCGCTTGATTTGGCGTATTCGTCGGAGATGAAAAAACAAGCTTTAGTGATAGAGCCAATATGATTAGACATAGAAAGTTTACTATCAAGAAAAACTCCAAGATCACGAACTACATTAGAAGGCTGGATAACCATTCAATGAAAGTAAGTAAGTAAGTAAGTAGCTTTTGATAATGCAATTCAAGCGCTCACATTTTACAAAGTAGACAGTTGATGTAAAAGTTACTGTCATAGGATCAGGAAAAGCCCTAAACAGCAACTAACGGCTACTATGAGCGCTTCTGACGCTCGCTTCAAGACTCAAGATGGTAAACATTACTGTTCAAAGAATGGCGAGTTCATTGGTTGCAGATGATGCAAAGTCTACATATTCGAAGTACAGTGACCGATAAGACTGCATCTTCGATATTCCTGGCGACAGATATTGGGCTGCTGGGTCTTTATATAGTCCAGTTATATCGTTATGCAGTTATTATAGGCTAAGCGTCGCTGTCTAATGACCAATCGTTAATCGATGGCGCTGAGCAATAGTGAGCGAAGGACTTGTTCAAGGATCCAACACAGTAACCGTCTTCTCAAGGGAGGTTCGAGCAGTCGAACCCATGCTCTCCGCGTTACGAGGCGAGCGCCCTAACCAATCGGCAACTGTGTCCTACAAGTGTGTGAGTATGTATTTAAAGCACAGAAGGCTGTCATCATCTGCATCTGGTGATTATAGCTGCTGCTGCTGCTTGCTGCTGAGGATGATAATTTTCCATGTGTGCGGATGGTGTTACCAATTTGAATCTGTCGTGACCTGAAGTCATTCGTCGTCAGGCATTCGTCGTTAAGACGAGCGATACAAGATCCGGATGCCTTACTTAGCAAGCAATGCAGTCTCCATGAAACCCAGAAGGAAGCGGCCTTCATAATTTCTTAGACTCACTCACACATACTTAGGCTGACTTACAGGCAGATATACAGGTGCAAGAACAGAGGACACAGCCGATTGGTTAGAGCGCTCTCCGTGTAGGGTTCGAGCCTCCTCTGAGACAGTTACTGTGTAAGGACCTTGAGCAAATCCTTCACTAACAATTGCTCAGCGTCATTGATTGATGCTTGGTCATTAGATAGTGAAGCTTAGTAACTGTAAAATAGTAACGAGATTCGAAGACTTCAGTTAACCATACAAGTGTGATGTAATTGATGTAATTGGACATTTACATAGCGCCCCTTCAAGGTATCTACTCAGAGGCGCTGTACAGGCCTTTATGCTGCATGTTAAATGTCATTACGAACGAATATATTACATCAGTTAGCAACACAATGCACAGTAAGCTAAAAGAGTCACGAATGACACATACATGTACGTGGAACCAACCAACGGATTCCCGTCGACAGCTAAATATGGCCTGGATGTTCATACAAACAGACATGTAGCCACAAACACTGAGACAGCTGACCACACATACCAACGAACAGAAGTGGGCGTCTGTGTTAGATACCTTCTTTTCCAATCTATTATATGGTCATGTTTTGAGAAACAACCAGAGGAACGGTGTGCATATTTAGAAACATAGAAGACACAGCACTGCGACTTCACACGCTGTTGATACGATGTTTACAAGCTGCAGTGAAGTTAATAAACGCCGACTGCGCTGTTTACTACTTGGATGAGGAGCCGTCCAGGGATTACCACGTCATTAGAGCAAACACAGGGGCCATAATTACGGTGCGGATAAACATGTTTACCAGCGCAAGTTGTAAGGCTGAGAAATCCCCTGTTGTTGGATCGCAGAGGGAGTGTTTGTGCCTCAGCATGAAGTGTTTCCAACCTCAGGACAAAAAATCTGAGGAGTTTTTACTAATGAAACAAATTTGTTGCCTCTACTCTTTGAGTTGGAAAAGAGAAACGAGTATTCTTTTCCGCACTAACTTGAAGACAAGTCAAGTTTTGCAGGTAATTTCTGTTGTCAACCATTCTGTACTTATCTGCAAAGGTCTTCTTCATCAGGGTCGCGAATGGCAATGAGAACTGGCTAATCGATCAGTAAACCAAACGTAACGCCAGCGCCATCTCACGAATGATATGAGAGCAAGTAATGTTCTTTCAAAGGGAGGGAGCAAAAAAAGCATGCGATGACGGACGGTGGACAGACGTAGGATGAGAAGGACAGAGGTATAGCTGGCGATTAGGAGTAAATACGGAGGAATATGGGATTATTTTCCATATGGGACAAATTGCCCAACTGACGCGCAGATGCCCTTCACGGAATAGGCTAATTAGCATTTCATGCGTTAAAAGTTACTCAACCCCGTCGTACGGTAGGCCTAAGTGAGCAACTGAGTTAGTGAGTGAGTAAGTAACCATATCGCAGTATTTTATTAGCAAGCTATGAAATAGAAGGCAGGGTAAAAAGCAGTTGCTGCGGAATTGGTTCATCTCCGCGACCTTCATTTTTTGAGCGATATAATGATCACAGAAGAATGGCCGACTGATTGTACTGTAGCAATTTACCAACGGCTGATTCTAAGCAAACAACAAACAGCCTGCCATTCATCGACATAGCGATGCTGTCGACATCTAGCAAATGTAAACGAAGATTACACACTGTTCTATTTCACACACGCGTATGTATACCGAAACGAGAAACTTTAATCATTAGAATACTTTTTTGTAGGGCCTACATAGGCCTAACGAATTACATGTTTTTATATTCACAGTCAGCTATGTATTTGCAAAGTGTCCACGTATTAGGGCGTAGACTCAATCAGTTATATACACGGCTTAGACATATTTAAGCTTTAGGCTATGCTTGCAAATTGCTACAGTCTGTCGGCGGTTGTTCTATGATCATACACTAAGTCTTGTTGTGTAGTCTCATTAGGCTATATGGCTTATATGAATATATATAATATATATATATATGTGTGTGTGTGTGTGTGTGTGTGTGTGTGTGTGTGTGTGTATAATTATGTGTGTGAGTGTGTGTGAGTGAGTGTCACAGTGTGCAAGCCATGTATGGCTGATTTAGTGTATGTATGCAAGTACATAACATATAGCTTATTATGTAGGGGAAACAGGCCAGCTTTAGTGTATACCGTTCAGTGTCTTCTCTGTAGACATTCAAATGCGCGTGTATGCAAAGACATGAACACGGGTAAAACACACACACACACACACACACAAACACACACACACACACACAAAGAGATAGATACAGAAGAATAGAGAGGCATGCAGTTTCTTATACTCTGCATGAGTTCCCGTGCTCAACCTTACCACTATAGAAAGCTTTTTCCAGATCCCGTAGAAGGACCCTCCGAGCAATGACTGAACGTCTTTCCCCACCACAGAGCTCAAGCTGTCTTTCCCCACCACAGAGCCCTAGCTGTCGAACAGTTTTATTCAATAGACCTATACGTGCAGCACAGTGCGTGCGGTTGGCATAGCAACTAATCCGTCAGAAAACCAATTGTGGAAATCGATATTTTGCGGCGAGCATGTTAAGAGAGCTTAAGCAAGAAACACAGATAGCATACTAAGACCAACACACCTGCAAGGGAGCAGGAAAATCTGGATCAAGACGGAGAGAAGAACGAATAATAATCGTAGAAGAATATCTTATGGCAAAATGTATTAGACAACGAAATAAGAAACTCTGAAGGAAACGAATGTAAAGAGGAAAGACCGCGGAGAAAAACAAAAAGCAATTAATGCACAATTCTATACATGAATCAAGTCATATATATATATATATTATATATATATATTATTCACTCTTTTAAAAGTAATCTAAATTCCAATAGCTCGTATATCATTACGGATGAAAACCAGTAATCCGATATATACACCACAGGCGGTTTGATCTTTCCAAGACTTGAGGCTTCAGTCTTACACTTAAAAATAATGGCAGCTAACATCGTCCAGGCACCAATGCGGTTTGAACTTTTGTATATCGACAAAATTATTAGAAGTGTTAAAAGAACAGTGACATGAAGGATGTTACTTTATTTTTTTATCGCATTATCGTAAAAATTGTAAACTCTATATTTTTAAAGCACCAATCTAAAGCTAGGCGGAGGGCACCAGCTTATTCACGAGCGCTGCGTCTTGTCAGAGAGGTTGTCCAAAGAAGCAAGGTAATCGCTCAGCTGTGCTGCCCACAGATACCTTGGAGTATTTGGCCTTTAGCTTTTAATTTCCTTAAGTAGTTTTGACAGTTCTTCCAATTTATCAGCGATACTAATCAGACAAACGAGAACGAGGAATATGCTATTCGCGCTGGTTAAATAGTTTTATGTCTAGCCAACACTGAACAGTTTAATGGACAGATTAGCGGATATATATATATATATATATATATATATATATATATATATATATATATATATATATATATAGGCTATCTACCGGTTATACAACCTCGATATCTATAGCTGACAGGAATAATGGTCACCTGCTATTGGATAGACCATCGATAAGATTACCAACCAAGCAATCAATGCTCATTTTCACTGGATAGGCATTATCTTTTACAAGGCACTTACCATGGTGCAAGAATTTTGCTTTAGCTCATTGATACATCAGCCGTATCTATAAATACCATTGCACTATAACCATAATCTGCGACTACAGTAGGTCTAGTCCTCTTGAGGACTTTAGTAATTGCAATGATCTCGACGTTTTTCACAGCTTCATTTGTTTGGACTTATTTATGAAATTGTCTTGTATTTATTTTTTACGGACTTATAATTTTTTATACTTGCTCATCTCAGTGGCGGAATTTTATGCCTATTTAGTGAAAAATATTCCGAGTGTATAGCAGTTAGTGACATAATTATAATATGTTCACCAAACCAACATTTCCGATAATTTGCTGGTACTAGTTAATCTGGCATTTGCGAGTCCACTTGCGTTAGAGCAAATCTTTCACAGACAATGCTGGAAGATTTCTCCAACCAAACCTTCCTACATTCTATACCTGAAAACCGCAAAAATGCTATCGTGGTCTGCAGATGAGATTCAGACCGACTCGTATATAAGTAGACTCATGAGTAAGCCCTATACTTTAAATGATCTTGCTTAACATGCACCCAATGGAGAACAGTAAAAATTCGTTGCCATTACTAGGCTACAATAGATGACTTGCCCTTCAGTGTGCAGCTGCACATTAACCCTGGGTCCAATTGCCAATGCGCCCTTGACTGCAACTAAGCATATCTCTTATATATTTAGGAGATATTTGAGGTATATATGTAATTATGTATGTAATGTAATTAGCAACTTATATAACGCCGTTCACAACAGAGGCCATTCAATAGCGATCCCGGTGCGAGTATACCGAGACAAGAAATAGGTTTTGAGGAGGAACAGATCCAGAAAGAATCAAAACAAGTAAAGTGGAGGGTAGAGCATTCCACTGGACAGGCCCAGTGGTGACAAATGATCTAGTTTGGGCCAAAGTAGGACAAAGACATCATGCCGGTCCTTAAGATCTCTCGATCCATTGAACGATTTTATAGTGCAGTTTTAACACCGCACGCGCGCACACACATACACACACGCACACACGACACACACACACACACACGCACACACGCATACACACACACACACACGGAACAACACACACACACACACACACACGCACACACATACACACGCGCACGCACGCACACACATACCACTATAGCCTGCGTTGCTTCAATGTTATAACAAAGTAGATCCTCAATCTGCATGTCGAAGGAATCCGAAGTTCTTGAACCGGTGTGAAAAGGCTTCTGTGGCACAGAAAAGACCATCAATCACTTTGCTCAATTCATTGATTAGCAAAGCTTTCAGTCCAATCGCCACAGACAGAGACAGCATTTTGTTCAATAATACAGTTCCAAGAAATGCAATGAAAATCCTCACAGGAAACACAGATAATAATGGACTGATCCCTCTTCGCAGAAACATAATTGATCCGAATTTTCATTTATTATTCACGGAAAAACAATGGACGCAGCTGCTCAAGCTTAGATTAAATTTATATGCACAATTCCTAAATTCATAAGCTACACGCATACAAATAAGTATGCATGAATGTACATAATATGCATGCGTACATGTATGTAAGCGTGCATTCTTGCAAGCATGAGTGCATATCTTGAGTGAGATCCTGAGTGGCCGAGTGGGTTGGTAGCCCGCTCTCCACGCCGACGGCCCGGGTTCGATTCCGGGTCGGTCGGTTTATCAGAGATTAATTTCTCGGATCTTTACTGCGGGTGGCTCGGTCGCAATATAAACGTGGAGTAAAACAATACAATACAACACAACACAATACAACTGGGGCGCGGTGGTATAGGAAGGTTGCGGGTTCGAATCCACCTCAAACCGCCGCGTAGGGACCCTGGGCAAGTCCTTCACTCGCAATTGCTCATGCGCTTCGGCGTGAAACTCCGATTCAGCGTCCGCGCAGTAGTCGGGAGCGCCTCTGAATGGGCAATCTGGTAGGGGCGCTATAACAAGTGTTCAAATACAATACAATACAATACAATATCTAAACACATACATATGTAAATTCATACATACGTTCACACACGGGCATACATATATACATACACATATCCATCCATTCACTCAGCTTACATTATTACATACTATACAGTATACTATACATGTAAGTATATGCACAGAATAGTTACTGCGGAAATAAGTAAAGTTTTAAGTAAACTTTGCTCAAATCTAAAATAATTTTGACCACAAAAACATAATTAAAAGGAATTTTGAAGACTTCAAAGGAGTGCAGAGGAATGTACATGACTTTAGAGGAAGTACGAAGCTGTCACAGGAATTATAAGTATGCCAGAGGAATACAGAGGTCTTCAAAGTAGCGGACTTCAGAGGACATCAGAGGAATGCAGAGGACTTCAGAGGGCATCGGAGGACTTCAGAGGAATGCAGAGGACTTCACAGGAATACATAGACCTCAAAGGACATCAGATGAATACAGAGGACTTCAGAGGACATAGGAGGAGTGCTGAGAACTTCAGAGGACAGAGGAGGAATGCAGAGAACTTCAGAGGAATGCAGAGAACTTCACAGGAAATCAGATGAATACAGAGGACTCCGTCCAGCGTATTTCGATAATTGCATTGCTCAAGTGACACTTCTTCCACGCCAAACTAACTGAAGCGGCAACCAGAAAACACGTCATTTCACAGTCGATCGGTTCCTTTGCTTCATCTTAACGCTTGACCGATTCGGAACAGGACTTGACCAATCGTACTCACTCTCTCCCTCTCCCTCTACTAGTTTCCAAATCAATCCTATCGACAAAACACATAAAGTGGAGGGTAGAGCATTCCAAACCGCACCCCATCGAATAGGATCAACTGTTCTCTAGTAACAATTCTATAGTAGCGCATAAGAAAGCCAAATATTTTGCCTTATAACGAAGTAATTAGACGAACATTACACCTTAGCTTGATCATTTTTCTGCTGACTGCTGTGTTTTGCTTTCAGCGCAATTCATGACCCACCACCGGAGGCTGTTATAATTAGGCCGCCTTGAAGATTTGCTTTCATGCGTTTGATATGGATCGCCCCATTAAGAATTTAAGATTAAAGGTAAAACTGCATTTTAGAGTATTTAATTATGTCATTGAACATATACTGTATCTTAGCGTATTTAATTATTTCAATGATTTTCATGATAACTGTAATCAATCCAACTTCTATTTGCGCAAGTATTATTTTCATCGATCGAACTTCTTGTGAAAATTTTCATCAATCCAATTTCCATTTCACCGCTAAAATTCTTTTGATCAATCCAACTTCTATTTACGCAAAGAATTCTTATCCTCAATCCAACTTAAATTTACGTAAAGAATTTTCCCCCTTAATCCAACTTCTATTTACGCAGCCAGATAAGAGAAATAATAAAATACGCTAAAATACAGGGCAGGTTCAACGCAATAATAAAATACGCTAAATTTCAGGTTTACCCAGATTAAGTAAAGCTGCTGCAGGCGTCGAAGAAGTGCAGAGGGAGGAGAAAACAAAAGCATTGGTCTTTGCAAGGAGGGACACGACGCGACAAATGTAACCGCATGTTCGATCGGACTTTAAGACATGGGAAAATCACAACGGGTCTAATAGGTATCCCGCGGCTAGATTCAGACTGCTTATGAATTGGCATTGGAGCACATGGGCTATCTGGTTCATGGGCCTGTTTCAGCTATAATTTCTGATAGATAAGGTAGGGTCGACCTCAACTGTCCTGCAGACTACAAGATATCGTTAAACATGTATTGGATAATAATAATCTGTTTGCATGCATGAATTTTTTCTAATATTTAATTTAAGGCGAGTTTGACGCTAACGCCTTGGCAGCCATGATATTGTCATTAGACACTGGATAATGAACACTACGACTTTTCTTATAACGAGAGCTTGGCTTATACAGTAGGATTCTACTTGGCTTTCTCAGCCCTGCATAGATATGATTCTTCGATCTTATTCTTACCCAGCTTTATGAGATTTACCGATGCGTTTGCCTCTCGAAGTATCCACCACTCAGGCGTCTTAACTGCTTTTATCCGAAGGGAAAGAAAACCACTCAGTCCTAACGAAACCGTAGAAGATCACAATTAAGCAAATAATCCGGTTGGATCTGTATTTGCACGACACTTGGGAACGATGAAGCAAGACAGCCGATATAGAGTCGAACGATTCTGTTGCGCAGTTTGCTGAAGCAATGACTTAATCCATTCATTCTATAGATTCGTTCCTGCTTGAGTTAACAACATAACATGGCACAGCGTCAAATAACACAGCATAACACAATGTAATGTAAAGAAATATTGATATGAAGCAACTCCTATAAAAAGCGATGTTTACATGGCTATCCTTCTCATCCAAACGTATGGTATTGTTTCTGAGAGTTTATAAAGCGCTTCTTACAGTGCTAGCTATTCAGAGGTGTCAGACAATAGGAGTGGTACTTTGGCTTTATTATAATTATTTTGTATGTAAATTATATGAGAATGTTACAAGAACAGACTCTGTAGTGATTGGACATTATATACTATGCAGAATAGTATATTAGAATCAATCAGAATGTAGGCTATAGGAAGAGTTCATTTTATGTGTATGTATATCTGCTTCGTGAGTGTTAATAATATAGACACTTAGACAGTTGTGCTCTGTTCTTCGAGAGAGCGACAATTCGTATGTGAAGTAAGCTATCACACGTGGTGGTAGTTTACCGTCAAAAACATCCACAGTGTTACTGTATGATTGACAAATCGTTAGAGCAACCCCTCCTTTTATCTCTCCAACTGTTCAGAGGTCTTTTCCGGTCTTCATTGTCTGGATATATGCAGTGGATAATGAGACTGAGCTAATTAGATTGCTAAGACTAACCTCGTCTCAATTCGTTACCTAATTGCAAACATCTTCTGACCCTTTTGATGCCTTGAAGTCTTTCTTCTCTTGTCAAGATTCCTTCTTCTTCAGATATTTTAATCTCGAGCTAGCACGGTCCGTACACGAGGGACCTTAAAGGGTGTGGTACCCATTCAAACGGTCAGCTGTGATGATAGATCTCACTCAACCAGTTCATTAAAAAATGAAGTGGATGGACAATGATGATAGAGATGCTGCTATGTAAGATGGATAAGATTCGGATGATGGTCAAACAAATGAAGAAGACGTGCGATCGACACCAGCGAGCTGTAAATCCAAAAGTTAAGAAACGAAGGAAAGCTGATACCTTCTCAGTCATCACAGCAGCACTCAAAGAACTTTGGAATAAACAGGACCAACTGTCGTCCCTGATTGGGTCAAACACCGACATCAGTGTTCACCCTATCTCACAACCGCAGGCTGTATTTAAGAGACTCTACGAGAGGCGAAACGCAATCCTTGATCATATCAGGACAATCAACAATTCGCTACGAAAGAAACGTGGACTAATCAATGCGCATCCGTTGCTCTTGTGCTGAATGCTGCAATAAACGCGCTTCGAGCTAAACATATCATCGATCATATCGCTTGTCCGCACGGACTCAATTATATAGCGCACTATTTAGGAACAGTCAACAATAGCAACAGGCAACAGTCGATGAGGTTTTTTTTTATCAGACTCTCATATCTATTTTTGAAATCGTCTTAGTCTTCATTGTCCAGTCATAGGCTATTGTTGGCCACGTATCCATGACGTTCCAATAATATCTTGTGACGGTGATGGCGGCGGTGGCGCTGCTGATGATAATGAAGGCGATAATGATGTTCATGATCATGATGACACTTTTATGATTTGCGCTCTATGCACTGTTTTATTTGTACTCGTCATAAGGCCATAAATAATACGACATAAAAATGCATATTAAATAAATAAATATAATATATATATATATATATATATATAATAACTGAAACATTATGTATTTGCATATATATGTATATATATAAGTGAACTGGTATCATTTGCCTATAGACATACAACGAGACATCGGTTCCAGACATTTATAGTTCATCCGACGCATGTCATAACAGCGACCAAAGCGCAGTCACGCACACCTTGGCATGACGGAGCATCATTTCCGTGATAGTTACATTGACAGGTGAATGAAGCAGGAATTACAGGTGAGGCGCATCCTAGAATATCAGCGATACGTGCTTCTGGTGTAGATGCAGGGAACAGAAATGAAAATAGGGCAACAGGGATCCTTGGCCGATTTCAAATGACTTCTGGTTTTGTATGACCATCAGTGTCTAGATACTACGTGTCTGATGCAGACAAACAGGCAAACAGACAAACAAGGCAGACATATGGAATACTATGTATACAAAGAGCAAGAGAGAACCAGACAGGATTTGCTGCTAGAAGAGAAAGAATAATGTGTCGGAGCGAATGCACCCAATGAGGCTATAGTCTGCAGAGGGATGTTCATTTCACCTTGATATGGAACAATTGGAATAATTAAACTTTAAGACAGACTCATTGCAGAACAGATATATGAAGCGAAGCAGAATAAAAAGAAACAAACAGAAAGTCGATAGACGAAAACAAAGACATAAATATACAGACAATAATTTCTCCTCGATTCTCACGCAATCACCTCCAACAAATAATTTCTCTTCAACCCATATGCACATATATCTCCACCCACTCATTTCTCTTCAACTCACACGCACCTGTGACCCATCTCCAACCACTCATTTCTCCTCAACCTACTTCCACCTATCTCCAACCACTAATTTCTCCTTGATTTTACCCTCACGCCCTTCTGCACTTGTATAACTTTCATTCTTGGTTAATGCCGCTCAGCAATTACGACCTACCATTAGCTGTTGTTGGGGCTTATGACGTGCTACAGCGATCTTTCTGAATTGCGGTCACACAACGAAAACCTAGGACTACATTTCCCAAGAGCTGTTATTTCAGGGTTTATCGCTTTACGCCGTCCATTCAAACCGCCATCAACACTGAGATTACGATGCTTGAAAATGGAGCAGGCAGTTCCTATCGCAGGCTCAACATCGACCAGGGACAGAAGACAGAGCAGTTTCTTCCGTTATGGGTCTGAAGCATTTCTTGAGATGCTCTTACTAAGCCCACGCAGTATGGTATGGAACTATCACTGCAGCTATTTTATGTCGAATAAACATTTCATAAATGCATTAATTGATTATATTGATTATCAGTCAACAGAACTTTTGTTTGGTAGCAATTGTTGTTGTTATTGTTGTTGTTATTTAACACTTTTGTTATTATGATCTAAAATTAGAAAGGCTATTGGTATCCAGATGAGCTTTTAACTAATGGCAGATTTGAAACATGGTGGAAACAGTCTTCAGTTATAGATAATTTGACCAAGTATGCAGTCGGAAGAGAGAAACCGCCTAGAACAAGATTCTGTTAGCACAATGGGCAAATATCGATCGGAGAGGATTTTCAAAAGGCAGAACCAGAGAACGGCTTTAAGCAGTAAGTCATTCCATTAACAGTAGGCCTACACTGAGCAATGTGACACTTGAGATTTCTGATTTTGTTCATAAAAGATGACGAAAATTCGTAACACAGATTCTGTAACTTCGAGCGTTAACCTTAGTGCGTAAATGTAAACGTAAATAGTATACGCACGTTTTTATAGCGACCGTATGCTCATTTTTCATGGGGCGCAGCTGCCCAATGTTGTTAACTGGACCAGCGTCCTCCGAATGCGAAATGCTTGATATCTGCCATCCCTTGAGTCTTGAACGCTTTCAAAGTACTAGCTGTAGTATTAAGAATTAAGAGCCTCTTTGACTCATTCATGAACTTATTTGTGAAGACGGCAACACTTTCTGCCTTCGCGAAGCCTTAAGCATATACATGTAGCTCAGTTGCTGTCCATTTTCAGTCTTGTCATGTAAACCCACTCATACATATATGTATATGATAAACAAGCAAGCCAAATATGTGTACGACATAAATCTGTGCTATATTTCAAAGGCATTTATCCAACCAGATTGCAGACTGGCAGCAAAAGTTATAGAATTATGCAACTATATACGTATTCACTTTTGCGTGTAGTAGTGAACCTGGTGCAGTGATGTGTACAAACTATACGCCGTCCTGTGAGACCTTCTATTGTCACCAGTCTCTCGACTAGTCGAAGTTTTGTCTCCGTTTGATAATGACTCGTTCGTTTTGTATCAGTTACGGTTGCATGTTTTCTCTTGGAGAGCTTTTGCTAATTTTAGGCAAAGCGTGAAGCTGATCTGTTTGGTGTACACGAGTAAAGCGATACTTACTTGTAACTATTGTACGGAAATAACATTTTAGCCTAAAGCGAGTGCTAGGTGTTCATATTCCTAGGCGACAAGTAGCAGTACACACAGCAATAAAGAAGACTTGGCTACGTCATGTACGCATGAACATCGTGTTGTTCTGATAATTCGGTCTTGATGCTGTTAGATTCTGTGTCAACAGCAACAGCGGCAGACGGATGAGTCAGCGGCAGTCTCAGACTGATGATGGCCATTAACTAAGTCGGCATCTTTGTTGGCTGCTGCTGCTGTCGCCTTAGCTGCATCCTCTTTCCGCTTGGCAGCTACAGTCGTGATTCGTTTAGGCAATGGCGTTCTACTGACGATTGGGATCGGGATTCGCTTCGTCTTCCTCCTTCTCCTCCTATACCTCCTCCTCTTCTTCTTACTCCTCCACCTCTACCTCTTCCTCCTCCTCTCACCTCTTCCTCCTCCTCTTCCTCCTCCTCGTCTTCTTCCTCCTCTCCTCTCTCCTTCTTGCTCCTCTTCCTCATTCGACAGATACTCATTATACTGAGCATTGCATCCAATGTGTGCCTCTCTCTCTACACTCCTCTTCCTCCTCAACCTTATTCTCTTCTCTTCCTCTTCTTTTTCTTCCTCCTCCTCCTCCTGCTTGTCTTTCTGCTCATTTTCACAGTTTTCCGTGTTTCTTCGTCTCGGTCTTAAGCTGATTTCCGTGACAAAGACGACGACGTGTAATACCAAGACGTTCTGTATTTACAATTACCACCTCCTCGTGCCAGGGCCGTAAATCTGTTTTGACAAGTGGGGAGGGAAAAATTTCCCTTTGGAAGTTTGTATATACTTCCTTTAAAAAGTCAACGACTGAGGTTAGTAACATGTACCAGTAAGTCCAGTATAGGTAAAACTGTAGGCCTAGTTTACGTTGCCATATTATTTTAATCTGTTCAATGCCGTACTTTAGGCTACGTTGTAATTAGGCCGTCTACAAATGTCCATGATAACTACATGTCCTCAATCCAGCTTCCATTTAAGAAACAAATTATTTCCATCAATCCAACTTCTATTTAAGAAAAAATTACTTCTCATCAATCCAACTTCTACTTTCACAAAAAATTATTTTAATAAATCCACCTTCTAATGTAAGTAAGAATTATTCTCATCAATCCAGCTTGCACTTACGGAAACAATTATTTCCAGTAATCCGGCTTCTATTTAAACAGAGAACTAGTTTCATCAATCCAACTTCCATTTAATCAAACAATCCTGCATCTGCATGATTTAGTAGACATCCACTTTTAATAACTTGGAATGTCTGCGACACCGTTTTATTGCCTTTAATCCGACAGCATTTTGGTAGTTGGGACACTGGTGGGTGATGTGGCTTCTGTGGAGTTTCAAAATCTATCGGCACCTGTTGAGGATCAACGTTGTTCTCCAGGTCAATGCTGATGGAATCAATAGGGGCGGCGCATTCACGAATGTCTGCAGACAGCTGCAGAGATGTTGATTGAAATATATGGATCTTCGTCAGAGATGGTATTTAAAGACGAAGCTGTTGGCAGCGCAACGGTAGGCCTAATTGGTGGAACAATGGTTACCACAGGAACATTCCTGCTGGATGTTGCCCGTGAAGTCGTGGTAGTCGAAGTAAAGTAATGGAGCATATCAAACTTTGGCTTCTTAGCGGAAGGTTGCGTCATGCTTCATCCAGTAATAAGCGTCACTGAGCTCTTATGGGGACTGTCAAGACTATTATAAATTGTTAAAGAAACGTAATACATTTTTACAACAATTTAGGTTATTTGGGACAAATTAGTCTGCTGCTAGGACATCTTACTCAATTCTAATCTTATGTCCTGCAAATCTTTATTCTTCAAAGACATATTTATATCACCTGCACCCAAAATTGTAACGTTTTAATGGTAATCATGCACAAGATAAGAACGCGCCTATGTACAAAAGAACCAAATATTGAGCCGAATGATAAACTTAAGTCTGATTGTGCGCAGTATACACTATACAGGTCTCCCTCTGTCTCTGTCTGCCTCTGTCTCTCTCTCTCTTTCTCTTTCTCTCTCTCTCTCTCTCTCTCTCTCTCTCTCTCTCTCTCTCTCTCTCTCTCTCTCTCTCACACACACACACACACACTCTGTCTGTTTGTCTTGTCTGTCTGTCTGTCTCGCTCCCCAATGGCCCGTGAAGTGTTTAAAAGTTGTGTCAGCCAACCTCAACCAAATACAGACGGAAGGCGGATAAAATTATACATTAATTCCTATATTATAATGTAGAACAATAATATTTTTGTCATTTTGTACCACCACTGGTGGATCTTGATCCCCTGCCTATCGATGTTGTTTATGTAGGCCTATTTTATTTTGGCTGAGCGCCTGTGAATAAGCTGGTTCGCTTTTGTGCTATTGGCGCTGGAGAAATCTCGAGAATGCGACTGCGATTGAGATTAAAAGTAGGCCTACAAACTGCGACCAATACGGATTTCTTTGTGGAAGAAAATAAAATTTACACCTATAATGCTGTTTGTCAATATTTCTGATGCACAGATTTAGGCTTTGGACCTATGGCTAATTGCTTATAAATGTGAAATGCAGTCTCAACAGTTAAAATAGTGTGCGCTTGCACCGTTTAGTTGTACTTACCAGCACACCTTCCAGCTGATGAATTGGAAATCGACAGATAACACTGTGATTTATGATTTAAAGGCGTCCCCTAGATATTGCAGCACTTTATTTATTAATTTCTTTTATTTAAAATTATTTATAATCCTCAGCTGTAGGTCCTACACTCGAATGCAGTGATGAGGTCTGCAGATGAACTGATCTAGTCTATGGTTCCCCTCCAGGCTCCCACCCTGAAAGTTCACACTCTGAATATTATATATATATATATAATTTGTCCTCCTGTCTCCGAACACACTCTGCTCTGTCTTGTAGGGTGTTGCGTTTCGCTTGTCCGCTTATCACAACATTTGTTCTGCCAGCACTGAATTAAGAAGAAATCTATCTTCAGCAGCCACATTCACACCTGTTATAGCTTTCAAACCGAAAGAGTAAGGTTTCCTGCATTATCTATGTTCCCGCAGTAAATCATTCCACAGGACTTGGCAGTCGTCGATCTTGCTTGGTGACCCTAATATAAATTTATGGCACAGCTTAGACGAATTTGTGGGGAGGGAATTCCTTCACGTTCCCTCCCCAGGCTTAAAAGTGGGGAGGGAATTCCCTCCTTTCCCTCTTTGGGATTTACGGCCCTGCCTCGTGCTATTCCTTTAACCCTCTCTTCCTGTTGCTGAAACTGCTCCTCTTATTCCTCATGCTTCTACTTCTCCTCCTCAAACTCCCGGTTCGTCCTATTTCTCTTCCCACTCTTCATTTTCCTCTTTTTCCTCCTCCTCCTCAGAGTGGCTTAACAACCTAGCCGGGGGCCCTTGGACACTCTAAGCTCGTGGCCCTTACCCATTAAAAGACTAGAGAGTGAAAATAATGAGACAGCTATTTAAAACTGCAGCTAAATGAGAAAAAGAGTATTAAACGCTATCACCAATTCATTCATTCAGAGCATTTATATAGCGCCCCTTCAAGAAACTACTCAGGAGCGATAATCTATAGTTCAAGAGAAAGCACGAATACAACCAAATGTATCGACTAATTTGGTCTGTCGCTTATAGACTAGCTATATGCAGAACTAATCTACACAAACACTGTTACAGTAGTCTAGATAAGAGAATTACGTAATGAATGAAGATTGAAAAAATTATGAACAGAGAAGACATCACGCCTAGTATTATAATAGTCTATAGGTTTCTATGTTACTCATTTTTAGTTAAAAGGCTTGGGGGCCACTGGGACCTGGGGCGCGTGTCAGAGGCCCTGGACTTTGCCCACCCTCGTTATGCGGTTGTTACGCCACTGACGGCCTCTTCATCGTCTTCATCCTCCTTCCTTTCATGTTCCTATTTTCTTTGCTTCTTTTGTTCCACCTCTTTCTTTTTCTACACCTCAAACCTTGTACTCAAGTTTTTCCCAATAAGCTACTGATCGCAAGTTTAACTAAGACATCTTATGTTTACAATACTTCTTCCTCGTACGTGTCTCTGACTCCTTCTCCGTTTCCTCCCGTTTTCACCTCTTATTCTTCCTCTTTCTTCACCTCTTTTCACTCGTCTTCTTCCTACTTTTCTACTCTTCCTCCTTCTCTTCCTACTCTTCCTCCTCCTCTGCCTACTCTTCCTCCTCCTCTGCCTACTCTTCCTCCTCCTCTGTCTACTTTTCCTCCTCCTCTACCTACTCTTCCTCCTTCTCTTCCTACTCTTCCTCCTCCTCTGCCTACTCTTCCTCCTCCTCTGCCTACTCTTCCTCCTCCTCTGTCTACTTTTCCTCCTCCTCTACCTACTCTTCCTCCTTCTCTTCCTACTCTTCCTCCTCCTCTGCCTACTCTTCCTCCTCCTCTGCCTACTCTTCCTCCTCCTCTGCCTACTCTTCCTCCTCCTCTACCTACTCTTCCTCCTCCTCTTCCTACTCTTCCTCCTCCTCTGCCTACTCTTCCTCCTCCTCTGCCTACTCTTCCTCCTCCTCTGCCTACTCTTCCTCCTCCTCTACCTACTCTTCCTCCTTCTCTTCCTACTCTTCCTCCTCCTCTGCCTACTCTTCCTCCTCCTCTACCTACTCTTCCTCCTCCTCTGCCTACTCTTCCTCCTCCTCTACCTACTCTTCCTCCTCCTCTGCTTACTACTCTTCCTCCTCCTCTTTATACTCTTCCTCCTCCTCTTCCTACTCTTCCTCCTCCTCTGCCTACTCTTCCTCCTCCTCTGCCTACTCTTCCTCCTCCTCTGCCTACTCTTCCTCCTCCTCTACCTACTCTTCCTCCTCCTCTGCCTACTCTTCCTCCTCCTCTACCTACTCTTCCTCCTCCTCTGCCTACTCTTCCTCCTCCTCTACCTACTCTTCCTCCTCCTCTGCCTACTCTTCCTCCTCCTCTACCTACTCTTCCTCCTCCTCTGCTTACTCTTCCTCCTTCTCTTTATACTCTTCCTCCTCCTCTGCCTACTCTTCCTGCCCTTCCATTACGGGTCTTAACCTTCGCAGGACGAAGACATTTTACGATACACGGAGGACGAAGAGGGGTAATTTTTACCCCAAAGCAATTTTTAATATCTCAGCTCATAGGTAAGGTACAATAAAAAATGAAGTATCAATTCTTATAGTTCTAAGGTCAAGGAATCGATCTATCTTAGTGAGAATAGTCTGTCAATACCACTTTCCAAGATGGCGGCCAAGATGGCCGCCAAAACACAGAAATATGCATATTTCCGCTCATAGGTAAGCTACAATGTCAAATGAACCCTCCACTTTTATAGTTCCGAGGTCAAGGAATCTATTTACCGTAATGAGAATAGTCTGTCAATACAACTTTCCAAGATGGCGGCCAAGATGGCCGCCAAAACACAGAAATATGCATATTTCCGCTCATGGGTAAGCTACAATGACAAATGAACCCTCCAATTTCATATTTCCGAGGTCAAGGAATCCATTTATCGTAGTGAGAATAGTCTGTCAATACCACTTTCCAAGATGGCGGCCAAGATGGCCGCCAAACACAGAAATATGCATATTTCAAAACAGAGGTACATGTAGGCTACAATGACAAATGAACCCTCCACTTTCATGGTTCCGGGGTCAAGGAATCCATTTAACGTAGAGAGAATAGTCTGCCAATACTAATTTGCCTCTAAGGGATGTCCGCCATTTTGGAAAGTGGTATTGACAGACTATTCTCACTACGATAAATGGATTCCTTGACCTCGGAACTATGAAAGTCGAGGGTTCATTTGTCATTGTAGCATGCCTATGAGCTGAAATATGCATATTTCTGGGTTTGGCGGCCATCTTGGCCGCCATCTTGGCCGCCATCTTGGCCGCCATCTTGGCCGCCATCTTGGCCGCCATCTTGGAAATTAGTATTTACAGACTCTTCTCACTGCGATAAATGGATTCCTTGACCTCGGAACTATGGAAGTGTAGGGTTCATTTGTCATTGTAGCATACCTATGAGCTGAAATATGCATATTTCTGTGTTTGGCGGCCATCTTGGCCGCCATCTTGGAAAGTAGTATTGACAGACTATTCTCACTACAATAAATGGATTCCTTTGACCTCGGAAATATGAAATTGGAGGATTCGTTTTTCATTGTAGCCTACCTATGAGCTGAAATATGCATATTTTCTGTGTTTTGGCGGCCATCTTGGCCGCCATCTTGGAAAGTGCACTCCCAAAATTATTGCAACTATTGAAATCGAATTCCACGGTAGATTCAGTACTTTATTTCTGATTACAGGTTACTTATGAAAAATATCTTTGAAAAATGCATATTCACCATGAACGAATAATTAACGACGTCGAGGACGAAGAGGGGTAAATTTTTACCCCAGGACACTTTGAACTCAAAAATCTTCTTCCCCCAACATGACATTTTCCTGGCTTTGGTGTCAGAATATGTCAGGGGTATTAACTTGTAAACACATGAAACGTCAAATTATAACTGCCAACGGTTGCTCCGCAATCAGCATTCAAACACCCCTGGGGTAATTATTTACCCCTCTCCGTCCTGCGAAGGTTAAGCATTTCCAGAAATACTCTTACTGAGCTCATGCAGTATGGTATGGAACTATCACTGCAGATATTTGATGTTGAATAGACATTTTATAAATGCATTCACTGATTATATTGATAATCAGTCAACAGAACTTTTGTTTGGTAGCAATTACTAATACTTCTGCTGCTGCTGCTGCTGTTACTACTACTACTGCTGCTACTACTACTACTACTACTACTACTACTACTACTACTACTACTACTACTACTACTACTACTACTACTACTACTACTACTACTACTACTACTACTACTACTTATTATTATTATTATTATTATTATTATTATTATTATTATTATTATTATTATTATTATTATTATTATTATTATTATTATTAATTCTCCTTCTCCTCTTCCTCCTTCTCTCTTCTCTTCTTACTGGTCTTCCTCTTCTTCCCTCTTCTCTTGCTTCTCCTCCTCCTTCTCCTCCTCATATTCTTCCTTCTCATCCTTCATCCCTCTCAACTCATTTCCTCATCTGCTTCCTGCTTTCCGGAGCTCTTCTTAATTCTCTGCCCCACACCCTGTCCTCTCCTCTCATTTATCTTCTTATCTTATTCACAACTCCCTTCTCTATTCCATCGATCCGCTACCTCCCTCTCTTCCTCCTTCCCTCCCTCTCTTCCTCCTTTCCTCCCTCTCTTCCTCCTTTCCTCCCTCTCTTCCTCCTTCCCTCCCTCTCTCCTCCTTTCCTCCCTCTCTTCCTCCTTCCCTCCCTCTCTCTCTCTCTCTCTCTCTCTCTCTCTCTCTCTCTCTCTCTCTCTCTCTCTCTCTCTCTCTCTCTCTCTCTGTCTCTCTCTCTCTGTCTCTCTCTCTGTCTCTCTCTGTCTCTCTCTCTCTCTCTCTCTCTCTCTCTCTCTCTCTCTCTCTCTCTCTCTCTCTCTCTCTCTCTCTCTCTCTCTCTCTCTCTCTCTCTCTCTCTCTCTCTCCTCCGCGTCCTTCTCCTTTACTCTCCTTCTCAATAACACGCTAGTTGCTTATTCCTACTTTTCTCTTTCACTTTCAATCCACGTGATTTTTCTCCTAGTATTCCCTCTCTTCCGTACTCCTTATAATCTTCCTCTTCTATCCTCTTCTCCTGCTCCTCCTCTTCCTTAGACTTCTCCCTTCCCTACCAGACTTCCCTTCTCGTCCTTCCCCTTTCTTGTGAATCTTGTCTTTGGAAAAAACGCAGAGACGTTGACGCCTTTGGGGAGCAACCGGTCGATCACAGCAATATGCGCTTAGCATACAACAAAATGCTTTGCAATCACGCCGACTATTATAAATATATATATATATAGGCTTATACAATATATATATATATATATATGAATATATATGATATATTGTATATATATATGAAATATATATATATATATATATTGTGATTTATATACATATATATGTATATCATAATGGTTCATTACAAAGTGCACAATAAAGGCGAGCAACAGCAGACATTAGGAATCACAAAGGAGCGAAAGAGGCCAATTTTCAGTTTGGAGCGAAAGAAACGCGAACAAGAGCAGGTAAAGAGTTTCAGATATATAGGCCCTGTTATAATAGGCCTATATATTCTGAACGGATTACTACATAATAGGCCTACCCAAATATATGTATACGCACATACTTTGTATACTTAAATTTTCATGTATATTCGTAGGGCCTAACAAGGTGGATGATTCTTATCACAACAGCACTGTTACTGTTAATAACAATCTACAGTGCTTAGTATTTCTTTCTGGTTGAGCAGATCAGAGAAATAGCAAGACGTTGTTATTTATTACCATCTTACTTTTGCTGATTTGAGTCTGTCTTTATATGAAATCTACAGGAATACAAACTGCACGTGCTACGTGCGAAGAACGGTGTTTCATAGCTGAGTATTTCTGAACAAAACACACGAACCAGCACAACTGAAAGTTTAGGCTGCAGAATAAATCGCTCATTTGTATCCATGCATTTGTAGCAGCCTATGTGCGCCACATTTCTCATTGATTTTAGCTTTGTCCATTTAATCTGGCGCTCTATAATCATTATGAGAAGGCGTTCGGAACAAATGTTTAGTCAGTAACACACAATGGGCACATTATGCACGTCATATGATTCATGCATTGCTTCACTTACCATCATAATCGCGACATGGACAAATATATAACCGACACAATGGGGCATAATACTATATCTGTGTTTGCATGTACACGTGGTACATGTGTGTATATAAGTGTATTATCTAATATATATAATATATTAAATAATGCATGATATATACGTATATATTAGATAATACATGATACACTCATACATATAAAAATTTAAGATCATAACTAATTAAGTGCAGTGTGGTGGCACCGGTGTGAAGGTATGAAGCAGGATATTAAAGCAAGATATTAAAACTGGAGATATTAAATGAAGAGCAGAATATGGTCCATGATATAATAAAGACGCGTGTGCATGAGTCACTCACCTTGCGGATGAGTATGGCTTTGTTTCCTGGTGCCCTCGGCTGCTGCTGCTGCTGCTGTTGTTGCAGCATCTCTCTTGCCGTCGTCGCCAGCATCCGTCAATCTGATGAAGCGATGAATGAAAGTCCGGATTACGCAACCTTTAGAAACGGTGCCACCGTCTCTTTCAATAGAAGCACACACGAAGACGATGCAGTCCTCTCGCCACTTGGATGCTCTTTATACTCAGCATCAGCAGCAGAAGCAGAAGCAAGAGAAAATGATGATTGACAGAATGTCACACACACGTGCTCCTGTCTTATTCTTACAGAAAGCCCATGAGGACATGCTGTCTATTTACAGCAGACATTTGACAGGCTGTAAAAAGCTACAAAACCACAATAGACACAGATATCGAATTAAACGAATGTCAGTTAGTAATTTATATAGAGTACAGTTATAAAATATTCCTTCTTCTAACCTGAACAATATTACAATATTATGTATATAAATACAACTAAAGGATTATATATACATGTATATATATGTAGTTAAGTATGCTAGTTATTTCTTTCTGACATTTTCTGACATCACTATAATAAGTATTACGCTCAGCCGACATCCTTCTACTTACATGGTACACGGGTATGCCCCTAATTTAGCCGGACTTCTATTTTGGGTATCCGGTTGTTTCCCTCAATAGTTAATATCCTAATCATGTGATCTGATAGTTTTAAATTACTAGTTTCACAATCGGTAAATATTCTGTATCACTACATGCAATCTATTCGATGGGAACAATAAAATGATTGATAGGCCTATAGTAAAACGAAGTAACGATTCGAATGGAACGAACGGTTCATCAGAAAGTCAACGACGTTTGTCTAATACAAGCATTGGTTTGTAAAGTAATATAAATAATGTAATAATGTAAAGTATTTTAATGTATTATAATCAAACGTTGTTCATTATTGACTTAAAGAATCATTATTCTACTGGTAGATTAGCGTCAGTGTAATTGCAGCAGAGGAAAACCATGCACATTTTACGTATATTTCTGTCTTTCGTGATGGGAAATGGTCGCCACTGGCGAAACACCAAGACACGTAGATGCCGCCAGATGAAAATAAAACTGTGGTTGACTTAGTTGTCTGGTGGAAAGATATCTATAGACGTGACGAGACATTAACAGCCGGCCACAGGAACTTTAAGGCTTCACGTGATACCAGTCTTAATGATGATTGCTATTATCGGCAGTTTAATCGGCACAGACAAGGGTTGAAGTATCCCTCGTCTAAATGTAAATGTGCAAATATTTATATAGCGACTATCATGGTCTCAACCCTACTCATTGTTTAATGAATCGATCACGGGAGATCCTTCACCACCGCTGCCCTTTGAACCGTACTAACCCGAGATTTAAATCTCTGACATAAGCCAGCATCGGGAGGCGAACCGCGATCCGCACGCTCTCTAACACGGAGGCGCATGAGACACAGCCTACGTTCTAACCAATGTAGCTAACTGGCCCTACATCATCAATCGAACAATTTTTGCCTTTCCTTGTAGGTTAAGTCATAGCCGAAGTGCGCCATAGTCTATCGGTTAGTCTGCTGGGGTGTTCACTGAGAGGTCGTTGGTTCAAATATCTGCCAAAACAGATGTCTCGAAGTTTCTGCGACACTCGCGCCCACTAGCGAACTCAGCTGCAAAAGAGTACTATTACCTACGATATTAGTTGGAAGATCACACGGTGAGGGTAAGACAGGCCAATCGCCCTGATATGATGATGTTAGGAAAATGGTATGATATACCCATTAGAGCCTCCCTGGTTCGCTATTTCTTAACAGCAAGACCAAAATAAGAGCATACAATAATAGCACGAGAACGATATATCTTCAGTCAATTAAGCAAAGAGATTAATCTGGTCTTCAGTAGCAATTTATTTGACCTTTACTGTGCACTCTGTAATGGACCATGATAGATTGAAATTTAGCGACGCTGAATGCAGTAGCAATAATATATTATTAAATTAACTAGTAATACAATGGTTACCTGATTTGCTGATGCGCTGGTCAGGTATTTGTTGATGGCATCATCTGTTTCCCAGGCAGATATCTTTCGAGAGATGTCTGTCTATCGCTTCTGTCTGTCTCACTCACTCTGCCTATACCTGTGCCTCTCTGTCTCTGTCTCTGTCTCTCTCTGTGTGTCCCTTGCTTTACTCTGCGTCGCTCGGCGAGGTTCGTTAGCAGATTACTTTTACAGAGACTAATGATTTTCAGACGGTATCCTTCCGAATGGAAGCCCAGCTTCCTGTTTCATGACTCATCCGCCAGAGCATCGGAGTCTTCTATGCAGACGACGACGGTGCCAAAGCTGCTGAGTCTGCTGAGTCTCTGCTGATGCAGTTCGTGTGCGATGCTTGTGGCGCTTCATCTGCTGCTGTTGTCGCCAAAGATATAAATCCGACTTAGCGGACGTAATGGGCGCTTATTTAGGCGCTTATTTAGTCCCACGGTCTAAACGGAATGAATTCAAATCCGCCATAAAAGTCTCTCGGTACCTGAGCTAGCACCTGGCTTCTGCTCCAGGGTGACAGATATAATTCTCCACGAGCGGCAGCGGCGGCTCCATCCGTCCATCTATCCATCTATCCATCCATCTATCCATCCATCTATCCATTTATCCATCCATCCATCTATCCATCTATTCATCCATCTATCCATCTATTAATCCAACCACCTATCCATTTATCCATCCATCCATCTATCCATCTATTCATCCAACCACCTATCCATCTATCCATCCATCTATCCATCCATTCATCCATCCATCTATCCATCCATCCATCCATCCATCCATCTATCCATCCATCCATCCATCTATCCATCTATTAATCAATCTATCCATCTATTCATCCAACCACCTATCCATCTATCCATCCATCTATCCATCCATTCATCCATCCATCTATCCATCCATCCATCCATCCATCCATCCATCTATCCATCCATCCATCCATCTATCCATCTATTAATCAATCTATCCATCTATTAATCCAACCACCTATCCATCCATCCATCTATCCATCTATCCACCCATCCATCTATCCATCCAATCCACTACTCTTCCTCTGGCGCCTTGTCTCTCAGTTTACAATGGCTGCTGACGGCAATAATTGGCGCGCAGGTCTTTGCTGTGAGTGTGTCAGGATGGATCTCGTAAGCCGTCTGCCAATGCTGCTGCTGCTGCATAGTTGGTGCTAATGCTGGTGATGGGTGGTTGGCGGTGATGGTGATGATTTTATAGACGTTGCGACGCGGATTTATTTGTAATATTCTGAGTCCGTGGGGAAGACAACAGAGAACAAAACAGGACGGAAAGATCAATGGCTAGATAGATAAACAGACAGACAGAGAGACAGACAGACAGAGAGACAGACAGCGAGACAGACAGACAGACAGAGAGACAGACAGAGAGACATACATACAGACAGACAGACAGACAGACAGCGAGACAGACAATCGGACGGATTGATTGGAATATTCAGAGTTCGTGTGGAAGACAACAGATGACCACTTCCTGCTATCACTGTCGTCGCTGGCACTGCATTGTCTGGTTCTGTACGCCGTATAGTCTATCCATCCGTCTATCTATCTATCTATCTGTCTCCGCTTGTCGTTCATCCATCTGTCTGTCTGTCTGTCTGTATATATATAGTCTATCCATCCGTCTATCTATCTATCTATCTGTCTCCGCTTGTCGTTCATCCATCTGTCTCTAAGACTCTGTCTGTCTGTCTGTCTGACTGTCTGCGCCTATCATATGTATCTCGTGAGCATCTCTGAATGTAATACACTTAGACCTTTCTGTATGTACATGTATTTTATAAATGGCAAATGTCTTTTTCTTTCTGTCTCTGTTTGTCCTCGATCGAGGTTTGTTGGTCTATTCGCAGCCTCTTCAGTTGGTCTCCTGTCCGTCTTCATGCTTTTCATTCCATGAATCTTCTCGTATGCACACACGCACATACATGCTGCTTCCATCCAACTCCAGCAATCTAGTTTTTCCCCTCTGATTCTGTCTATATCTCTGTCTCGTTCTCTGTATTTTTGCCATGTCTGTATATCCATCCATCCATCCATCCATCCATCCATCCATCCATCCATCCATCCATCCATCCATCCATCCATCCATCCATCCATCCATCCAGCCAGCCATCCATCCATCCATCCATCCAGCCATCCAGCCATCCATCCATCCATCCATCCATCCATCCATCCATCCATCCATCTTATTGTCTGTCCGTCCATCTATTTCTCTGTCCTATATAGTTTGTTTTCTATCTTCGAAATCTATGCGGAATGACTTAATTCTCGGACGAATGAAGACTCTAGGCCTATTTGCCCAAGACATGGAGAGTAGGCGCCATATAAATGGCCACCTCCGTCTGCCTCCTTCCTTCCATCCATCCTTCCATCTCTACCTATTTCCTCGTCGGAACGTGTCAAGACAGACGATGAAGCAGTTGACACCCTCGAGATTTCCGATTCATCGCACCACCAACAGCAGCAGCAGCAGCAGCAGCAGCAGCAGCAGCAGCAGCAGCAGCAGCAGCAGCCAAGGTGGCGCCTTTAATTAAATGCCGACGTCGAACAACAAGTGGCGCTTCTCTTCCTTTAACAGGCCGACTGTGTGTGCGTGTGCGTGTGTGTGTATGTGTGTGGCTGTGTGTATGTGTGCATGTGGGTGTGGGTGTGTGTAGAGATATTGGCGTGTATGTATGAGTTTGTGTTCGGGGGATATAGTTGTGTGGGGGGGGGGCTGAGTGTGGGCGTGTTTATACGTGTGGGGCAGGGTGTCTGTAGGCCTATGCATGCTTGTCAGTGCTTGGCTAAGTGTGGCCTCGTCACTCCACAAGACCAAGGCCTGTCACGACGGCTTAGAATGTTTATTCCAGATCGTATTGTATGCCATATTTTTCCTTTGTCTTTTAATTGCTTTAACCTTGTATAGCAATTCAGTAAAATTCACCCACGATATGTATGAATATTTGAATGTATCTACTTAGATTTAAACATAATCTCTCTGACCTAAAGCCATTACAACGAGCACTTCCACCGACCTTCAACCTCTGATCTCTCTCCTTACATCTCTCCATGCAGTCTGAGATCTTCGGATAGGGGTCACTAGGTTGAACCACGATGCAGCACCTTCATAGTCTCTCATGCATTCTATATTGCTGCTCCAGTGACTGCCAATGTCTCTTCGATGCTCGAGGTCTTTCTCTTCCTTCAAGAAACGTCCACAGAAGTCATTTCTATTTGGCTTCCAAACATCTTCATGGATATTTACTGCTCTTCATCTGGTGACTGACTAGTCGTGTATATTCGAACTTCTGTATGAACTAGTGAGCATGACAAATTTCGGTAATATTGTTTATATGTAGGCTATGTGCCAATGTATGGATGGATGAATGCATGTATATAGACTATATGGATGTATGTTTATGTATGTATGTATGTATGTATGTATGTATGAGCACTTGTTATAGCGCCCCTTCAAGATTTATACTCAGAGGTGCTCCAGACTATAGCGCGAACACTGAATCGGAGTTTCACGCCGAGGCGCATGAGCAATTGCGAGTGAAGGATTTGCCCAGGGTCCCTACGCGGCGGCTTGAGGTGGATTCGATCCCGCAACCCTCCGGCTGCAAGGCACCGAACACACCCCTACACCACCGCGCATGTATGTATGCAATGCTCTGTATGCATATTTACATGTATGGGCAGGTATCCATCTGGTACAACATTGTACATGCCTATATGTTATATCGGGCATATACGTGTAGATACCATCATCGAGAGCTAAATATATATTATCTGAGCGGTTATAACAAAATCTCGAGTTTCATTATAATATTCGAGTGACAAAAGCAAATTGAAATGCGTGAATAACCTAGGCCTATATTCGAACGGTCAGCATGTACGATTTACAGACAAGCTGAACCTCAAACTGAACATGCAACGACGCAATATTTCTTCAGCACATTTCAAATACTATAATTTACGTCGAAATATTAGGCATTTTCCCTTCTTGAAACCAAAAACCTCTGTTCAAGACAAGTGGAACCTATTTTAACATTAAACTGGTGCCACTAGACCTAGCCTACATAATATCTTTGGCATCACTTTAAGCATTTTCTATAGTCTAAATGAAGGTCTTAGTAAGTGTAACAATAATTGTTAAGACTTAAATACATAGAACATTAACAGAACTATACATAATAGGCCTTGCGGCTCGAGAAAATCATCGTAAAATACAGAGAATAAACTTTACTGTTAAAAACCATTGTCTACATGAGATGTCGATCTCTAAAGTCGAGATGTCAAAAAGCATGTAAGTAGTTTCTCTTCATTTTCCTTTATATCAGAACAAGTCTTAATTATTGCACATTGAGGAGATAGGCCAATTAATCGTAATGATAACATTTGTAGATTGTTAAATAGTCTACGATATTGTGCAGACAGTACAATCAACAATTCCACAATAATTATTTATACATTAAAACTAAAAGTAACTCTTTTCCACGACAGCGTATAGGTAACAGGTTTTCCGAATTGTGTTTTGTGAGAAAATAACATTGGACAACGTAAGTTCCTGTATTGCAACTACTGGATGGTGATCATTGCTGACATCACTCATTCAGGTACAATAGTAACACTTGACCGCAAATGCAATGAAACGTCGAAAATAAATTATCAATGGTAGCTACACCTTTCTTTAAATTAAATTCAGACCATGTACCATGAACTGGCTGAATTGTTGAACCGGATATTTAGGCTATGTTGCCGTGGGTGACATTTTTCTACGACACATTCTTGTAGCTTTTTAGATGCCTTCGCCACAGCTTTTGAGTAATCACTCAGTAATGCTTTCGAATTTTCAATATTACGATATTATTTGTAACACAATAATGAATATATTGCTGACATTAACTTTTCTGCTTATTACTTTTCTTAATGTCATTAACGAAAAAGAATTACATGGTGAATATCATCGACTGATTGAATCTTGCCGGAATCTGCCAGCAAATAAACAACCAGTTATTCTAAGTGCAATGTAATAAGCTATGTAGGCCTAATAAAGTAGCAAAATTTATGAAGCGGCTCTAAGCTTAAGCCATAAAACGAGAAGTCCAATTGAATGGAATGCGTCATAATGAAGAAGTCTTGTTAGAATACAATGAAGCACGAAAGCTCGCTTTGCTGAAGCGCTGCCTAGAGCAAAAACTAGATATCAAATGAATTCGTCAACTTCCAGCCTAGTTGATGCCAGCATGAACTCTACAGGTAAATCATCCATCGCGCTTGGGAGGAAATGGAAGCATCTGGAAAGACATTGGAAGGCGTGGAAAAGTGGAAGTAGATGGAGAAATCCATCGTCATCATCTACTGACAAATGTATGTGTCCTCTGCATCGCTGTTGGAGGACTTATCGCATCGATACGGTGGACAGCAGAAGAAATTCTCTCTGCAGGACTTTCCGTGGGGAATGCAGTCAAGGTAGCAGGTCCCACTCCAGGTATCGGTGCACTTGAGGCCCTTGCAGCACTTGGACATTTCGCGTATTCCGCACTTTTCGCTGAGGGGAGTGCAATTGTTGAGCGAACGCAGTTTCGAGAAGACTCCCTTCAGCTCTCGCTCAAGCACCTCTCCCTCGTCAATCAGACGACGAACATTCTCCACTTCACGCAACTCATTCTCCTCCTCTTCCGTTTCCTCATGGCCCTCCTTGTCCTTCACATCTTTGTCCTTGTCCTTCTTCTCCTCTGTCGTCGTCTCCTGTATTTCCTCAGTGACCTCAGGTCTTGACGGACCAGTCGAGTGGACACTCTCCGGATGTGCTGTTTGACTCGGTCCAGTGGTTAGATCCAGTCCACTGCGGTTGCTGCTGTTGCTCACATCAGAACTGACTGTTGTCGAGTCGAAAACTTTGGTTGTCGAGTCAGAAGCTGTTGTATCCCAGTCAGTCTTCGGAAGTTGTGTTGTCGGATTTTCGAACGGCGTTGTAGTGTTTCGGATGTCGTCGTCGGTTCTGTTATCACTTGTTTCGAATGATGTTTCCGTTTTGTTGTCGTTGTTGTTTACCACGATGACGTCACCGTCGGTGGAGTTTCTTACAGAAGGCCTCTGACTAAGTTCAAAAATATCAAGTAGGTAAGTAAGTGGGTGAATGAAAGACGACTGCAATGGTTCGATAACTTAATTGGGTCGATCGTTGATTTAGTACAGAGAAATAGCATGGTCTTTATTTGATGAAAACATTGTTAGAGCGACTGGTGGTGAAGACGATGCTTCTGATGATGACAATGATACTTATGATGATGATTCTGATGGTGATGATAGCTTACATGATGACGATGATGATGGTGATGATGGTGGTGGTGGTGATGATGATGATGATGATGATGATGATGATGATGATGATGATGATGATGATGATGATGATGATGACACTTATGATAATGATACTGATGGTGATGATAGCCTACATGATGATGATGATGGTGGTGGTGGTGGTGATGAGATGATGACGACGATGATGATGATGCTGCTGCTGATGATAATGATAATGATGGTGATGACGACGACGACGATGGTGATAGAAAAGAGACGGAGAAGAACTGAGAAACCAATGAGAAACAAGAAAATAATCAAAGAAATGTTGTTCGCTGATTAAATCATCATCAGGTTCATCGATTTCTAGTCGGCGGGGAAGATGGATGAGCTCCATCCATGTGGAGTGGCGTTATAAAATGCAATTCCATAGGATCCAAACATCCATCAGATTTATTTGCGTTGCGTCACCTCTAAGAAGTGAGGTCAAGCTTGTCAATGCAACTGATTCCTCTGTTCCGGATCGTCTATATTTGCCGACCCCTAAGACTGGCCTTGTTCTACCAATCAGAACCGGACACTGGATGGAGGCGATCTTACAGACCCCATAGAACTAATAATTATTTCACTAAATTATTACAAAGTGTTCGACAGTGTAGTGGTTAGCGTGCTGGACATTCACCCAAGAGGTCGGGGTTCAAGTCTCTGTCAGGGTAGAAATTTGTTTTTAGATTTCTGCTTGAACCTTCTGTACCCCTAGCCAACTCAGCTATGATCAGTACACTACTGTACAGTGTTGTTGAGGATATCGGATGGTGACTGCGTGAAGTAGCCACCCATCCTCATATACCGAAGCTAAGAAAAGGAAGTTGCTAACACTTCATACCCATGGCTGCCTGTCGGGGGTAGCTTGAGGGTCTGCTCTTATTACTCATCTTCTATTACAATTTAGCATATCATACATCTTTCTTCTTTAATCTCGTTCCAATCTGTTAATTATTATACACGTTTTAAGCAATTCTACGTGAGTCTTCTGTTGCTACAGACCTACAACCAATTGGCCTACCAATAATTATCCTAATATTAATACCAATTGTAACATTTTATACTAATACCGATAATAGCAGCGATAGCAAAAAACCAATGCAAGCACTAATGCTAAACGTAGGCCTATGATAAAAGATGCCAGATGCGAATTGTTAAGACAATAGTAGCCTATGGTAACATAAAGCAGCTGCAAAGGTAAAGGCAGGATGACGAGGTGAGGTCATTTCAAGTGAAAGGTAACGCAAAGGTAAAACAGGTCAGGTCACGTGGGCTAGACACATCAAGGCGCCCGAATCTAATGCGATATACATAATTATATACCTATACCTACACACATATATATACATTTGTAAACACACGCATATATTGTATATATATATATATATATATATATATATGTATTTACATATTCGGTTCGGTCTGCTGATGCGCTGCGGCAATAACCGTCGTATGCAAGTCTTGTGTATTTGGCCCCAGGGTGCAGCAGACTGCATGCATAAATTCCTCATCATTAGGCTTCATTGGTTCCTGCCAAAGTCCGTTTACATCGTGCAGAATGAGTCAAAGGTGTTGACACATTCACAAATCACTGCCCAGCCGACCGTGTCCTGCGTATCTCTCTACTATCTATCTGATAACCAGGTTCTGATAGCTGTCCCATTCCTTCTCCGTTTCCTTCTCTCTGCCTTTGTATCTGCCTCTCTGTGTCTCTGTCTGTCTCTCTGCATCTGTCTGCCTGCCTTCTGTGTATATAAATGACTGTTCGTTGAACCCGATGCACGAATGTGTGTATGCCTACATCTCTGTCCTCTTCTATGTGTATCTGTAAGCGTGCATCCCTGCGTATTTACCTATAGATCTGTTTCTGCTCGTGTTTTTACAGAATACATGGTAACACAATGATTTAATTTACACTCATTTTCCCCTAAGCCTTTCAAATGCAGCGAGTCTCAATCGATCGTTCATAGCAGTGTATCCTAGCAATGATGCATGGGTTAATTTAGTCCGACAAAGGCTAAACCAATATCCATCCTCCTTTGGCAAAGAGTTTCCTCCTGCAGGAACAAAACAATCAATCTCTACTCACGTCATATGCCTCTCGGTGTCCGTGTTTTCAATGCGGTGGATATCATTCTGTAGTCGAAGCAGTAGTTGTTTGATATCAGCGAGCTGAACGCGTTCCTTGTCTGAAGAAAAACAACGACGACAACAACAGCGTTGCCTCTATAGAGAACAACAGAAGACTCTAATATATGTAAGCTTTGTACATGACAGGTGTTTTTGACAGCCAGCAGAGAACGTTTTCAAACTGGGTTAATTCATGTATAAGGTGTCATGTGCGTCTATGTAAAGACATTTAATATAATATTACATTATATATTATATGGTACACATTATACTGAAGAAGAGATGGATAGATAACGTACTGGAGGACATAGAAGACAGAGGATGGGACTTAAGAAGGGCAATAGAACTCGCAAGAGACCGACCGAAATGGAGAAGTTTTGTTAGAGCCTCATCGTCAGCGAATACTTGACGGAGGAGAAAGAAAGAAAGAAAGAAGACACATTATACTTGATAGGTCCTGGCAATATATGTACTTCTTTATAATGGATCTTTATAATGGATCTTTCGTATCCAGCACTGACATTATTATGATTAATTAAGTACTGTTTAACCCAACAGTTGCTGTTAGGTTAGTCATATTATGAAGCCCATAACAAATTATGACAAATCCTCCACTTGGCATCATATCTCCTACCATGTTGGCCTGTGTGTAAAATATAGGCTTTCGAACCCATGTTTTCAATCAATCAATATTAGTTTGACACAGGATGTTGCTGTTTGTGAACCTAAAAATGCTGATAGGCCTAGGACCTACAGGGTAAACATTGGTCAAAACTAACGATTTCTTCTTCAAACATTTTGAATATATATACAGTAATCTTATGCGCGAGTATGCTTCCGTCTATGCTCATTTTAACAGTAATTGTAAATCTACTATTTGCGTGCTAACAACTATTCCAGTTGGGTGAAACTAAATCGACTGACAGAAGGAGACGAGTTCAGAGTGTTCAGGGTCATCGTTAAGTGATCACACGTCAGGCGAATTATTCTCCAGGGATGAACTGAATTATTCTCCAGGGATTAACTGAATTATTCTCCAGGGATTAACTGAATTATTCTCCAGGAATTAACTGAATTATTCTCCAGGAATTAACTGAATTATTCTCCAGGGATTAACTGAATTATTCTCCAGGGATGAACTGAATTATTCTCCAGGGATTAACTGAATTATTTTCCAGGGATGAACTGAATTATTCTCCAGGAATTAACTGAATTATTCTCCAGGGATGAACTGAATTATTCTCCAAAAATTAACTGAATTATTCTCCAGGGATGAACTGAATTATTCTCCAGGAATTAACTGAATTATTCTCCAGGGATGAACTGAATTATTCTCCAGGGATGAACTGAATTATTCTCCAGGGATTAACTGAATTATTCTCCAGGGATTAACTGAATTATTCTCCAGGAATTAACTGAATTATTCTCCAGGGATGAACTGAATTATTCTCCAGGGATGAACTAAATTATTCTCCAGGGATGAACTGAATTATTCTCCAGGGATTAACTGAATTATTCTCCAAGGATGAATTGAATTATTCTCCCCAGGTATGGACATTTGCTGAGCGATCGGTCGGCTGAAGGATCCGCAATCAATTCCTTTATTCCCGCTCTATCGCTGCTCAACGAGTTATCCAACTGAATCTCGTATGTAGCCATGGAAGTGTGTACTATTATTGTAGTTGTAACTGTAAATAAACTTTTGCAAGTTTATATAGCGCCACTGTGAGAGAAATTCATCATAAGCGCTCATCATCTGACAACACAAAACCAAGATCGAATGGAATGGTTTTCAAATGCTTAGGTAAGAGAGACAAAAGAAGCTCATTTCGCAAGTCAAATGTATTCCGTCTGTCAAAACTGATGTAAACCGTCTAAAACTCAAAATCAAGGACTAACGTAATCTACCGAAATGTCAGTGGCAGTGGAAATAGTCATTTGGAGGAATACAGGAATGAGTGAGCGATCGATGGAGTGAGTATAACGGTGAGGGAGTGAGTGAATGATTGTGAGACTGAATCAGTTATTGACAGAGTGAGTGCTTTAGCGATTGAGAGATACTCAGAGAGTGCAGGTGTCAGAGAAAGGAATGATAAAATATCTCGACTGTTATTGGCGTCCGTGTAAATTACTTAAGCCGGAAATAATTCACAGGAGTGCAGGTTTAATTAAGAGATTAACGATTAAGCATTACCACTGAATGACTCAGCTTTTCGTCCGATTATCACATGAAACAGAATATTTATATTGCGCCGCTTATAAATTGTCCGTTTCGCTTTCAGACATGGTACATCGGATAGCAGAAGTCAATAATGTCACCATAAATCTCACACAGTCGCACGCTGGACGGTAATGCAGCGCGTTAAGTGTGACCTGCAACGAGGCACTTGTGAGCGTCTATGCCACACGCAGACCTCTTTGGAAAGACCTGGGCGCAATTCACCAGAGACTGCACTAAGTGACCGTTAGGCATAAAATGTGGCCGCTGTGATTTATTATCCAGACTATGACTACATTATATTATATTCTGGCTATATATATTAGTTTCTGTTGTTATGAGACATAGGCTTAAAGATAAAAATTTTGAGATTTAGTTCCTTCTGATTTATTTATATATATTCATGATAAACACAATACACCTGCAATGCAAGTTTGCCTTTCAAGCGTGCATTTTCACAATGTCATGTAGTGTTCTTAACTGAATAGCCTCCACTACTACAAGACATCTGTAATTAATTTTGCTGTAGCAGTTTGTTGTTGTGGTGACTGTTGCTATTATTGTTATTGTTTTCGAGCAGTAGTCATTAAGTGGCTTCCAGGCAGATCAACTGCTTGTGGACTTGATACTTGTGCAGCTTCCTTCTTTCACCTCTACGAGAAAAACATTCACGCACGTTCATATTGCTTTCATTGAGCTCATCACTTTCGCCTCGAGCTCTAACTAATATATATATATATATATATATATATATATATATATATATATATATATATATATATATATATATATATATATATATATATGCAAACATCGCCATCCATACTCCGTTATACTTTAAGCAAATGCTACAATTTTAAGCAACGTACATGTAGGCCTAAAAATTTTAGGCTAAAATAGTGTATTGAAGACACGGTAACGTTGATCATTCGCCGAATCCGCAATGCGCACAGAATTTACTCTCCTTGCAAAAAGAAATTTTAGGCGCACACAGACTCCAAGAAATTAGAGGGAACATTGATCGCCAATGACGATGACGACGACGATGATAACTGTGATCATACAAAGAACATTCGACAGCAGATGAGCCTATATAAATATGGTTCTCTAGTTCAGAGTGAACGAAGAATAATAGAAACGATTTACCTGACAATGTCGACACAAAGGTGAAAGACAGAATGAACGCCAGAAGAACTGTCAGCGGAAAAGGAGCCATCTCACAGCGCGCCATATCTACAATTAAAACAGTCAAGAAATGCATTAGCCTACAGATGCGTTGCAATTGAACTGTATGTTTATTTGTGCATGGAGGATGTGCACAGCTGCAAAAACCAGTTTGATTAAGTTGTCTGCGTTGAATTGTTATTAATAGGTGTTGTTTACGTAGGCCTAGTCCTAGTTGAGTAGTCCATTAATATTGCATTCGGCTCAGCAAACATTTACGAGCTGTCTTAAAACGAACCTGTTTAGATCTGTGGGGAGAAAGCCATGCGTGCAGCGCTTTTGTGAGGTATTAAAAGGCGCTATATAAAGTGTCTTGATACATACATACATGCATAAATACATACATACATACATAATTTATATACATGCATATATACATATTACATAAATACATAAATGCATTCATACATAGATGCATAAATACATACATGCATTGATTATATTATCTAATATAATTTGAAACTTGAATTACTGATTCACTTACGCTAATGCTATGGCTACACGATTCAATGTCATTGGGTCCTACTTGTCATTAGTTCACCAATGCTTATCAGATCGTAGGAACGACTAATTACCAAGTTTCCTATTGCAGGCAAGCATGAAATAATCAACACCGGTGCATTAAAGTAAGCACGCATTTCTACATTCTTTCTACTCCTTCAGACAATATGGTCGCCAACGTCAAGCCTATTATAGAACTTCTTAAATTTGATTAACATGCATCCATTTCTATTTTTACAGCGCTGCACTTGAGCTTGCTTCTCGAGAGCATTTGCAATCGGTAAAGTGCATGAGTTCCGTTCCGATAGCTCCTCTCGGAACAGAACGAACGATGTGACTCACAGCCGTGTCATCTGGCGAGTTTAGAGGTAATTTTTCCTTGCATTTGAAACTACGCTTCTGTATCGTGAAACGTATTGCATATACAGCGAAATTCATCTTTAAGGTCAACATAGTCTACACAGGATGCATGCGTTTCTTATTACAGGGCGCATAAGTTTTGCCCTGATGCATTCCATCGCCTTTCCATTTATCTCAACCTGAACACAACACGAGCAGCGGTGGTGAAGAATCTCATCTGATCTATTCATTAAAAACGAGAAAAACGTGTAAATCTGCATTTGCATTCCAACAGCTTCCATGCATCCTTCTTTATCTCTGTCTTTAGTCTCCGGGCAACCTTATGTTGTTCTTCAAAATGTTGCATATAATGTCTACAGAAACGCGGCTTAACTTGCGACAACGTTTGTTAATAGTCTGGTATTCTGTGTTTAGCGTTTGAGTAGCTCTTAAGATATTCTCGAGTTCATTATTACGACAGGTTGCGAATTTCAGTTGGAAACGGTGTGGGACTCTTTTGAGCAGGAGCCTAATTAAGCCCTTGGGAAATTTATCCAAGTTGTAGATGGTCTGAGCAAGTGAAGTGAGACAGTTTAGCCTCTTGATCCTGCAAAGCATACCGTGACTGTATGCAATACAATCACACCGACATTCAACCATAGATGGGCAACTAATCGATTAGATTCTAATCGATTTGCTAATCGATTAGACAAACAGCTAATTCTAATTCTAATCGATTAGCAAAGCTCAGTACCTAATTCTAATTCTAATCGATTAGCAATTTCGATTAGCAATTTTTCAACACGATTTGAAGAATTCCCAGATGTCAAACAACATTCACTTATGTTAGATTTAATTCAGTGTCGTGGAAACTTTAGAAGTAATGCTATACTTATCGATTAGGTACCTAATTCTAATCGATTACCAGTAGCAAATTTGAACAGCTAATTCTAATTCTAATCGCTTAGCAATTTAACTAATCGTGTCCATCTCTGCATTCGACAAGGTAACCTGATTGATTTTCTTTGGTCATACCTAGAACTAAAACTGTAATTGGTGTTCTTGTTGATGTTTTTCGGATGCTGTTCTTAAGCTTTGGAACCCTCTCTTTGCATCTCTCCGTTCTGCTCAGTCACTAAAACGTCATTTCTTTCTAACTAAGACTTGCCTCTTTAAAATTGTTTATCCACTATATGCTGCTACTCTGTCTTGGCTGACTGAGCTTCTGGATATCGATCTAATTACGGTTTGGTTATTGGTGCACCATCGGTTGGTGCCTTGCTCATTAGAAACCGGCGCAATAGAAGTTATTAATTAATTTAATAAAAAATTATTAATTACAATTGCAGTCATGTGGACTTCGTACGTGGGCCCCGAGGGCGCCAACTATATGGAAGAATGTGAAATGTAGGCGGACTGGTCATGACTCACGTCTATTCTAATGTAGACTGATACCAGACCACAGATCAACCTCTGCTGGACATCGGTGGCCATAGCCAAGTCATAGCTGCATTATACCGGTCTATGCAAATTAGTCAAAGTCGTTGGCGTAGAGTGTAGACCTATTCACCTATACGTGGGTGTGCTATATTTGTAACCACATAGACACCGGTCTATGCGCATTTAGTCGACGTCGTGGCAATAGTGACCGTATAGCCAGTCCATCGGACAAATATTTCTTCCCTTTCTGGGCCACGTGCATGCTTTGGCAGAAGATCCGCGCCTTTTTGTAAGCCTTCGTCGTCGTCGTCGTCGTCGTCGTCGTCGTCGTCGTCGTCGTCGTCGTCGTCGTCGTCATCGTCATCGTCATCATCATCATCATCATCATCATCATCATCATCATCATCATCATCATAATCATCAATCATCATCATCAAATCATCAATCATCATCATCATCATCATCATCATCATCATCATCATCATCATCATCATCATCATCATCATCATCATCGTCATGATCATCATCATCATCATCATCATGATCATCATCATGATGATGATCATCATCATGATCGTGATCGTCGTCGTCATCGTCGTCGTCTTCGTCGTCGTCATCATCATCAGCAACATCATCCATCCGAGCGGCATGGACGGGATCCGTGGTTGGAAAAACGAATGGAAAGTTTGAGTGACAACTGATGAAAGGAACGAACATGCACTTAGGCCTTGATTTCACTCATGCATGCACGCATCTAGCTATTGTACAAGACGTAGGCCTACACAAACCAACTGTATTTGTTTAGGTCCTACAATAGACCCTTTTTACCCATTTAGTTTACAGGACCTATTGTGTTATAGAGACTCGACGATTCTTTGCCTGCTTTATATATAGACTACAGTTTCAGCCAGAGTGATAAATGGCCTACATTCGAGATATTTGCTTCCAGAATAATTGATGTAGGCTTGTTTATTCTAACTAAACCCATTCAACCGATGAATCGATGAATGGTTGGACACAGCTTTAGATGTCGTCCTAAGACTTGAACTCAGCCGATTTATGCGCAGTCAGCAGAAAAACTGGCGTGCCTGTTGAATCTCAGACTTTGACTAGGCCTACTTGTGCGGGAATACCAGTTTTTTGGTAAGGTAAATTAGTAAAGTACGGTAATCGCCGTTTATCCTAAAAGGTGTGGCAGTGGGGTTCATAAATATTCTGGCTGATACCCAAACACGACATTTACTGTAGCAAGCGAAGAACCACTCTTTTGGGGGTAAGGCTTAGCCTACATGTGTATAACGATCTAAAGCTTGTAAAGAGCTGTAATATGCCAAACTTATTTCTGTCGACGTCAGCGGCCTTTGTTGATACAAGATTTCGTTAAACTCGGGATGCTATCCTAATCCTATCATTACCACAAGGACTTGGAACCCATGTAGCCTATACGCAAAGATCACAATCTAAAGCATTGCGCAATCTGCCTTCTTATAGAACTTTTGCGTCGCACCTTCGACAACCTTACAGAAATTCTTCAGAAAGAAGAAGACAGCTAGACAGGCAGAGTGAGAAAAAATAAACAGAGAGATACATAGACAGAGAGATAGAGATTATAGAGAGGTAGAGAGAGAGATCAAATACAAAACTTCTTGGGCTAAATGCACCAGCAGAGATGGATATACATGTAATTAATTTTTAGTTGACGAACAAAACTTCGAGATCGCTAAAGGTCCTAGATACTTGCCAGTTGAAGCTCTTTAGTTTCTCGAGCGTTTGCAGTCGATGGCGTCGCGTATACAAAGTCGATGTTGTATCAGTTCGAGTAAACAGCTGTAGCCTACAGGTAAGTGGCCTAAGAGAGTCTGCGGTCATGCACCAGTGCAGCTGGACTACAACACAGTTCGTTAAATAGACTACTAGGGGCGATGCTGCTGCAGCGTGGGTGTCGACACAGCTCGTGCAGTCCTCCGAAACCACTGGCCCCGGTGTTGGTATACACTGGCTGGCATCGCCCACGTGTATATGGACACCGACCACACATATTATGCTCTATATACATATAGGCCTAATATATGTATATATATATATATATATATATATATATATATTATATGTCGTTACGAAGACTGGTCGCCCACTGTTTTTGGCGCTGTGAGACAAAACATCCAAGCCTGGCCTATTTGCATCTCTAATTTGTAGCTGGTATGTCGAATATCTCAGTCTCTCACCTGCACTAAACACCGTCCACCTGCGTTGCATCTCGATTCCAGACTAGCAAATCGCATATAGCCATGTAGACCTGTTCAACTGCGAAACACGCAGACGTCCAAAGTCGAGGGCGTTTGGTCAACCTGATCAGTAGTTCAACACACAGACATCCAGGCAGACTGCAGGAGAAAATCCAGAAAATAGAACGATTATCATCTGAATACATGTAACTCCACTTGCCATTGTGCCTGTCCGTGGATATACAGAAATAAATAAATTTCGGTGTCCACAGCCTGCCTCGTATTAATTGGTAAAACACGCTATGCTACGAGTCTACGACCTGGCCATCCAAGGATTAACTGGAAGAAGAGCAGTTCCTTCAGATAACCAGGGTCAGCCATGCATGGATATGGGCTGAGATGGCCAGTACTATAGGAGCATTCACTCAGGATCACGTGACAATGTTTACGTAAGTCAAAACAAAGATATCACGTGACTTGTGAATGCTCCTATTGCAGACGGTGCACACAAATTTTTATAGGCGAAAATATCGAAATATCATTTTGACCTAGCGTTAGGAAAAAAGATTAAACTATCAATGAGCAACTTATGTCCATTTATACAGTGGATGTTAGACTGGTCCCTTGTGTACCAGTTCCAAGTAGCATTGTTCGTTTCCATAATCTGCTACCGTATTTAGGTAATCTATCCTCGTGACATATTGATTTCGTTACATACGGTCCTCTGGCTATAGGCCCGACGAAGTTGACAAGAAGTCGAGTCTGTGCTCTGAAACTCTGAAACATATGCAAATTCAGTCGAAATTGAATGCACTGAACTTAAAAAGAGCTTATCGGATTGAACTTGTGGTCTTGTAACATTTGGTCAACAGTAGGTGACAAAACATGTCCACTAGGCTATTGGTAATAAGCGGCAGAAGCTATTACTATGTAGGCCTATATTCGTTTATTTCATAAAACAACAGGCAAAACGCTGTAGGTGAACAATAAAAGTTGACACTGAACTGCCTCTGAACAGCTGATACCTGAGGAACGTGTATAATATACGTACACAATATGATTTTCCGTGCCTTAGTGCCAGACAGTGGCAGTCCCAAGACTGGATAAAGGAGGAGGGCGACGTTAATGATCTTTATTATCACACAGTGTCCTTAAACTGAAATTACATGCACTACTAGGAAGGCAGATAGGCTGCATAGGCAGACTACCGTATTGTTTGAACCATAGAGATGTATATTATATAAATATATCACTAGAGCGAGCATCTACCATCTATGGTGAGGCTGCGACCCTTAAGCTAGGCATAGAGATGTATAATATAAATCGACGTCATCATCGACGTGAAATGCGTGGACACGTCACCAGTTATGTTATGAGCGCTGGCTGACGTCATGCAAGCGTCATTTCACAGTACAACTTCAGCTGTGATAGGCTACTCAATGCCTAGCTTCTGGGTCAAGGTCGCTTAGCGATTGTGGCGTCAATTCGACCTGTAGGAAACATGCGTCATACGGTCTCTAGCGCTTATAATAATATATCTCATTGGTTTGAACGTGACATAAAATAAGAGGTCGTTCACTGATTAATACTACTATTAATAGAGATCACTGAGGTCGTTGCTAAAGACCGTGATGACGAAGGCGATGATGTCATCGGTCACCATAGAAACTCTGGACGCTACGGCGTATGACGTTGACAATTAAACGTTACAAAGGAGACGTTGAAAGGAGAGTTGAAGAATTGGTCGACCGAAGTCGTGATTCATCGAAGTCAATTCGTAGTTTGTGATTAAGTGTTAACTGAGTCATTGCATTCGAAAGACCTCAATATACAAGAGCACGATCGACATGATTCAGCGTATTTGCGTACATAAATATCGTTCGAATCTAACTCGAGAAGTTCCGTCATCATAGGCCTATTTGAAAATGTCGAATTTATAAAGCGCCGCTAGAAAGCCAAGTGCAGGGCACCATCTTATTCACGAAAGCAGTGTCATGTCAGAGGACTTGTGCAGAGATACCAGATGAAGAACAAAGTCCGGTTTGCAGAGGACTAAAGAGAGGAGTAGGCAGAGGCAATGTTAAGGCAGGTTTTGTTTAGAATGAGAGCGATTAGAAGGCAGAGGAATGGATGAATCAGGACAGGGACGTCATTTCAGGTTTTTTCAGGGGGGGGGCAAGAAAATGTTTCGGGGCAAACGTGCCAGCTTGTTCAGTTTGCATTTAGTCTACATGTGCAGAACTGTGGTTAAATATTTTAACATGTTTCCTTCTTGTCCGGTGGCGCGTTGGATAACATCTGGCGAAGAGTGCGAGAGGTACCGAGTTCGAGCCCCGTTAGGGCGGATTTGCCTTGTAGGCTGCTATTAGCGCCGTGTATTACAAGCTGTCTGTTCTGTTAGTAGTTAACTAGTTAAGATTGTTTCAATTGCATAACATGTAAATGTACAGCGCAGTGCGTTTGTCAGGCACTAAATTAAAGAAAAGATATTATTATTATTATTATTATTATTATTCTTGTTCTTATTTATTTCTTATTATGTTTGATTCAGTGATGGGAAGTAGGCCTATTTTACTAGTATTTAAAATACTACTTTAATTACTAGTATTTAACATACCGGTACTACTTTAAATACTGTCTAACTATTTTGTACTTGTATTTAAAATACAATAGAATAACAGTATTTATACTTTTACTTAAAATATTTTTTGAATATTTGTACTTTAAATTATAATGCTAAAATACTTTTAATAATAAAATACAGCCCGTAAAAACAAAGTTTTTACTATATCCATCTAGTATCCTATAATGCGTCTTATGAAGCAGTTACCTCTACAAATATATAGTCCGCGTTCATTTTACGACTGCGGCCAATCACAACGCTGGCCAATGACAACGCTGCGTATCGGAAAAGGGGATTCCCGATTCGAAAAGTTGAGTCCCCGATTCTATAAGCTAGCCTTTTTTGGGGAGCTGAAATTTTGAAAGAATGAAGTGTCTGCGAGGGCGAGTCTATCTGCCAAGTTTCACGACGATTGAATGATTGTAAGTGATCGAATTAGTCGTCGCAAGATTTGACTTTTTAGCCTGTGGCTCAAGCAATCAAGCAAGCAATCAAGCAAGATTTCCGCAAGTTAAACTAGATGGATAATAAAATACAGCCCGTAAAAACAAAGTTTTTTACTATATCCATCTAGTATCTTATAATGCGTCTTATGAAGCAGTTACCTCTACAAATATATAGTCCGCGTTCATTTTACGACTGCGGCCAATCACAACGCTGGCCAATCACAACGCTGGGTATCGGAAAAGGGGATTCCCCGATTCGAAAAGTTGAGTCCCCGATTCTATAAGCTAGCCTTTTTGGGGGAGCTGAAATTTTGATAGAATGAAGTGTGTGCGAGGGCGAGTCTATCTGCCAAGTTTCATGACGATTGAATGATTATAAGTGATCGAATTAGTCGTCGCAAGATTTGACTTTTTAGCCTGTGGCTCAAGCAATCAAGCAAGCAATCAAGCAAGATTTCCGCAAGTTAAACTAGATGGATAATAAAATACAGCCCGTAAAAACAAAGTTTTTACTATATCCATCTAGTATCCTATAATGCGTCTTATGAAGCAGTTACCTCTACAAATATATGTCCGCGTTCATTTTACAACATAGCGTGCGTTTAATGAGGCAGCGCACCCGTTTTTGTTGCGGCCAATGGCAACGCTGGCCAATGGCAACGCTGCGTATGGGAAAAGGGGATTCCCCGATTCGAAAAGTTGAGTCCCCGATTCTATAAGCTTGCCTTTTTGGGGGAGCTGAAATTTTTATAGAATGAAATGTCTCCGAGGGCGAGTCTATCTGCCAAGTTTCATGACGATTGAATGATTGTAAGTGATCGAATTAGTCGTCGAAAGATTTGACTTTTTAGCCTGTGGCTCAAACATAGTTACAAGATTTCCGTAAGTTAAACTAGATGGATAAAAATACTTTTATTTGTCATAGATAACAGTTAACAAAGCAGTATTGCATGCTGCATGAACTAGGCCTGCACTAATTATTATTGGGCTATTATTATTTATGAGGGGAAAGCCCCTGGTCATGGCTCTCAGGGTGTCAGAGAAGCAAAGCTCCATCTGAAGCTGATCAAAGATAACGAAACAGCAGTAAAAATTGAAAATTTACTTTAAGAAGTTAAATAGCTGTCATATCAATCATTGACAATGAATGATTGATTCATTGTGATGTAAATCTTGCAAATAGCAAGTTCGGAATATATATATATAATTAATGCATAATATTATAAACCTAAATTATTATCATTTCATGATTTTAATCATAATCATCAACAACTGTTAGCTTCAATCAATTACTTATAGGATAACCAAAGCCTCCGATGTTCAGCGAATCTTCGACTTCATAGACGACATCATCCAGAACCTTTCCATTGGTGATTGCATACAGCGCCTCTCCATAGGCGACATCATCCACCGCCTTTCCATAGGTGAATGCAAACAGCGCCTCTCCATAGGCGACTTAATAGACAACCTCTCCATAGGCGACATCATCCAGAACCTTTCCATTGGTGATTGCATACAGCGCCTCTCCATAGGCGACTTAATCCAGAGCCTCTCCATAGACGACATCATCCAGAAACTTTCCATTGATGAATGGCGTATACAGCGCCTCTCCATAGGCGACTTAATCCAGAGCCTCTCCATAGGCGACTTAATCCAGAGCCTCTCCATAGGCGACTTAATCCAGAGCCTCTCCATAGGCGACATCATCCAGAAACTTTCCATTGATGAATGGATGATGGCGTATACAGCGCCTCTCCATAGGCGACTTAATCCAGAGCCTCTCCATGGACGATATCATCCAGATCCTTTCCACAGGTGAATGCATACAGCGCCTCTCCATAGGCGACAGTATACAGCGCCTCTCCATAGGCGACTTAATCCAGAGCCTCTCCATGGGCGACATCATCCACAGCCTTTCCATATGCGACAGTATACAGCGCCTCTCCATAGGCGACTTAATAGACAACCTCTCCATAGGCGACATCATCCAGAGCCTTTCCATTGGTGAATGCATACAGCGCCTCTCCATAGGCGACAGTATACAGCGCCTCTCCATAGGCGACTTAATCCAGAGCCTCTCCATGAGCGACATCATCCAGATCCTTTCCACAGGTGAATGCATACAGCGCCTCTCCATAGGCGACAGTATACAGCGCCTCTCCATAGGCGACTTAATCCAGAGCCTCTCCATAGGCGACATCATCCAGATCCTTTCCATTGATGAATGGATGATGGCGTATACAGCGCCTCTCCATAGGCGACTTAATAGACAACCTCTCCATAGGCGACATCATCCAGAGCCTTTCCATTGGTGAATGCATACAGCGCCTCTCCATAGGCGACTTAATCCAGAGCCTCTCCATAGGCGACTTAATCCAGAGCCTCTCCATGGGCGACATCATCCAGATCTTTTCCACAGGTGAATGCATACAGCGCCTCTCCATAGGCGACAGTATACAGCGCCTCTCCATAGGCGACAGTATACAGCGCCTCTCCATAGGCGACTTAATCCAGAGCCTCTCCATGGGCGACATCATCCAGATCCTTTCCACAGGTGAATGCATACAGCGCCTCTCCATAGGCGACAGTATACAGCGCCTCTCCATAGGCGACTTAATCCAGTGCCTCTCCATGGGCGACATCATCCAGATCCTTTCCACAGGTGAATGCATACAGCGCATTTCCATATGCGACAGTATACAGCGCCTCTCCATAGGCGACTTAATCCAGAGCCATTCCATATAGGCGACATCATCCAGATCCTTTCCATAGGTGAATGCTTACAGCGCCTCTCCATAGGCGACAGCATACAGCGCCTTTCCATAGGCGACTTAATCCAGAGCCTCTCCATGGGCGATATCATCCACAGCCTTTCCATGTGCGACAGTATACAGCGCCTCTCCATAGGCGACTTAATCCACAGCCTCTCCATAGGCGACATCATCCAGATCCTTTCCATAGGTGAATGCATACAGCGCCTCTCCATAGGCGACAGCATACAGCGCCTCTCCATAGGCGACTTAATCCACAGCCTTTCATAGGCGACATCATCCAGATCCTTTCCACAGGTGAATGCATACAGCGCCTTTCCATAGGCGACAGTATACAGCGCCTCTCCATAGGCGACTTAATCCAGAGCCTCTCCATAGGCGACATCATCCACCGCCTTTCCATAGGTGAATGCAAACAGCGCCTCTCCATAGGCGACTTAATAGACAACCTCTCCATAGGCGACATCATCCAGATCCTTTCCATTGGTGAATGCATACAGCGCCTCTCCATAGGCGACTTAATCCAGAGCCTCTTATAGGCGACTTAATCCAGAGCCACTCCATAGGCGACATCATCCAGAAACTTTCCATTGATGAATGGATGATGGCGTATACAGCGCCTCTCCATAGGCGACTTAATCCAGAGCCTCTCCGTGGGCGATATCATCCACAGCCTTTCCATATGCGAGTATACAGCGCCTCTCCATAGGCGACTTAATCCAGAGCCTCTCCATAGGCGACATCATCCACCGCCTTTCCATTGGTGAATGCATACAGCGCCTCTCCATAGGCGACAGTATACAGCGCCTCTCCACAGGCGACTTAATCCACAGCCTCTCCATAGGCGACATCATCCAGATCCTTTCCATAGGTGAATGCATACAGCGCCTCTCCATAGGCGACAGCATACAGCGCCTCTCCATAGGCGACTTAATACACAACCTCTCCATAGGCGACATCATCCAGAACCTTTCCATTGATGCAATCGCCTCTCCATATAGGCGATTGCATCAAGCGCCTTTAAATAGGCGACATCATCCACAGCCTTTAAATATGTGACTGCGTCCAGCGCCTCTCCATAGGCGACATCATCCAGATCTTTTCCATAGGCAACTGTATCCAGAGCCTTTCCACAGGAGACAATCATCCAGAGCCTCTCTACAGGCGGCATCATCCACAGCCATCTTTCCATCGGCTGCAGTAATGAAATTGCTGTCACTCACGGTACTTGTCCGTGGATTCGACAACTTCTCAACAAGGGTCGTGGACAGGGTATCTTTTGGCAATTAGGGAATTCAAATCCGGATTTATGGTATCCGGAGCATACGGGTTACCCGGGGTTTTCGGAATCCGAAAGCCTGGGCTTAAACGCGATTGCAACCCGGGTTTGAATCTAGTAGTCTGACTGTCGTACTGAACACAATCTACAGGAACAAATGTAGATTATCATGAGCTCTTCCAGGGAAACTCGATCCACGTCACATACTTTCACTATTGGCTCCGTGAAAAATAGTCGCTGGTCTCTGCTATCAAACCCGAAATTGCAGTATGTATATTGTATTGTATTGTATTGTATTTGAACACTTGTTATAGCGCCCCTACCAGATTTCCCATTCAGAGGCGCTCCCGACTACTGCGCGGACGCTGAGTCGGAGTTTCACGCCGAAGCGCATGAGCAATTGCGAGTGAAGGACTTGCCCAGGGTCCCTACGCGGCGACTTTGAGGTGGATTCGAACCCGCAACCCTCCAGCTGCAAGGCACCGAACATACCCCTAAACCACCGCGCCCCAGTTGTATTGTGATGTGTTGTATTGTGTGTTGTATTGTACTCCACGTTTATAATGCGACCGAGCCCATATGAGAGCACTGAGTACGTGGCGGGGCTTACAGCTTGTCTAACCGTATTATTTTTCTCTCTTCCTCCGACATCTGTCGAAACCGAGCGCACGTTTTCAGCTGCAGGTCTTCTGTGTACGAAGATCCGTTCCCAGTTGAGTGATAAGACGCTGGACACAATGTGTTTTTACGATGGCACTGGCAGGGCCTATTCGCAGGGCGAAGTAGACGATTTAAAGTGACATCTGACAATTCTGTTTAGATGAAACAACTTCATCACGATTTTCATAAAATTTTCTGTTTTATAAAAATTCGCGGCTGTAATCTTTTTCAGAGAGCTTTGAACTTTGTAGCTGTGCGCCACTATTTTTTATTGCAAGACACAGTGCAGTAATACTGATCATGTAGAGTTAGTAAACCCGTCCAAAACCGGGTAGGCCTACCCGAGTTTTTACTGCCGCCAACACTGGAAATCCGGGTTTCTGAAGAAGCCCTCGGGTTTGTAAACCCTATTGGCAACGCAGCACAAAACCTTCAGACTGGACAACAGAAGCCTCAGAATCTGCTGAATCGAGAGTCTGATTATATAAAATGAACTGTCTTCATTGCAATAAACAATTCACTTACCGTGGTCCAAAAAATTGCTGATGTATCACCTTCAGCATGTGGAATGATTGAATTTTTTGTAGAAGGAACGTATAGTAGGCTAACTGACTCAATGACTAGATTTTAAACAGTCTTCCAGGCTTTACGGTACAGATATCAAATTAATCGAATTTAATCGATTAATCGACGTTTAGACTTTAGAAGATTAATCAATTGATTTTTTAATCAGTGCAAGCCTTAATGTGTGTGTTTTTGTTTGTTTGTTTGTTTGTTTGTTTGTTTGTGTGCCTAAACATCGCTCACGACTTCAGCCTCTGCAAGGGCAGAAAGGTCTTCTTCACTAGAACCGATTCTTAGTTTGCTAGTGGCAATGGAAAAACCAGAAATGTTGGTGATGTTCACCAACGGACCCGTTGTTCATGGTGTCCGTGTGAATAAGGGTCGGCATTTCGAAATCATTGACCGCAGTAGGGTCAGGGTCATGACAAAAACCGGCCTCAACAGAAATATACCTGTTCCTGGCGAAGATGAACTTCCGGAGGCAGCGCTGGACGGTCGCAACCTCTCTTCCATCGGTCGAACTCGACGAGAAGATCGGGCCGTATCCTGCGTCGACATATCCAGATATCCACAAAGAGTCTCATCACTCTCATGTAGGCCTAAAGGAGACGTAACCTACGAAATAAAATATTATGATCTCTCAGTTATCAAGCACAAATGCAGCCAAAAATTCGCCAAATAATATTATAGCAAAAAATGGCAAAAATCTGCGATCGTCAGATCCAGCCATAATAGAAAATACAGACAATGACGATGACGTCATCAACACTGAGGCGGGCGGAAACCAACGACCTCGGCGGAAACCGAAATAATAACGTCATCGCTATTATAGAAAAAAGTTGAAAACCTCTTTAATAAAAATGAGCTCTTTTAATAAAATGAAATAATTTATGTTGCGCTATAGTTTGTGTGATAGTAATAGACTAATAGTAGTAAAAATAACAATAAATATACCGTAAAGTTTTGGGTTTGGAGTGCAAATTTTGAAGTAGCTATAATAAACAAAACTAAATATTAATTAAGCTGGTTATGCGCTGTAGGGCCTAGCCTATAGCATGCGCTATAGGCCAATTATTATTCATACATTCATTTCATGATATTATTTATATAGCGCCCCTTCAAGAAGCCTGCTCAGAGGGTGCCATGCATGTAAGCCGAAACAGAGATACTCACAATTAGCCAAGCTGCAGAGCGGAGAACCCGATTTAGTCGGGCTATCAATGTAAGAGGCAGACCAACCAGTATAGAGCAGCAGTAAGCTTAGTCCAAGCGGCTGGAGACAAAAGCATGAACAAGGGTAGCAGCAGCATCCTCGGATAGGGAGCGAGAGATGACCCGTTGCTGACGAAGTTGGTAGTAACAGCCACGAGTCAGCTGATTGATGTGCATAGAGAAACCAAGTTCCTCATGTCAAAATAAATCAATTGTTCAGGCAATATTAGACTCAATGGAGTCAACGCTCAACCAAGCCAAATCCACAAGACATTAATTAGACATTATAGACCTTAAAAATTCTTAATCATCTTGAGTTGCAGAGGCTACTGTTGATGGAATTGTCAACAGTATATGTAAGCTGACACACACATTTGGAAATTGCTTTGAAGGATTGTATTGTGTTAAAAAGTCCAATAGGTCCAGTGGTGTTAAATGGGTACATTCAAAATTTGCCTTATGTACAGAGGGTAAATGATGAATTTCTGTTATTGAGGTCAGCAGGATATTGCTTTGCTGAAGCTACAGCTTTTTCTGCCAACTCACTTGCAGACGTGGTTAGATATTTCTACAAGGAATTTCTGCCAAATTTGATTAAATATGCATAACATAGGAAAACTTTGACTGTGAAATAAGTTCTATAATGTAAGACTGATGAATAGCAAATCAGCTTGCCTTCACAGGTGTCAGTTTATTATTGATATTTACATCTACACCTACATGTAGGCCCTATGTATCATAAGAGTTCTATCCATTAGCCGCATCACCCGATCCAAACAAAACGTGCAGAGAATGACACTCCAAACTGTATATAATATACCAATGGGACAATCTGTGTGACTGAAAGGTTTTGCCTTAGGCAAGGGCTCCTGGCTAGAAATTTGATATAGGCCTACTGCAAACCCTTGTTTCATGCATGAGAGTCAGAATGTGGGTGGGAGGCTAGTTGATGAGAGATATCTTCCTGATGGTGAAGCTGCATGGGAATGTTGGAAAAGGGTCATATAAGGTGTGTATAATGGACGAAAGCATGAACATTAGCGTTGACCTACATCATGTAGAGGCTATCAATCTTACAACTATGCCTTATGTCTGTGGGCTCTCTCGGCTAGTCGCCTTCGACAGGCAACTCTGTGTGCTCTCTCGGCCATTCGGTATATGGGATAATCTGTGCCACTGAAAGGCTGGATTGCCTGTTCGTCTCCAGTTACATAGTACTTATGTAGCTAAAGCAGACCTACTACAAATTTCATTTATATAATTATGTATATCTGTCTGTCTCTGTACCTCGCGCTACGTGCATAGTGCATACGAAGAGGTATACAAAAATCAATATAGGCTACTTAGAAAAATCACAAGTGAATATGTTAAGGGCTGCTGTCCTAGACTCCTAGTGACGAATTAAGTTATATTATTTTATCAAATGCACCGACATACATATAGTTGATTTTCAGGGGGTTGGGGGGCAAATGACGTCCCTGGATCAGGATAGGGATTCTTTACGATGTGAGAAATTGAGAATCTCACTTGGAGTGGAAATCATGAGGAGTGATAGATAGATGATCTTGAAGCAGAGGATGGTATGTGACTGGAGAGACTGATGGAAGAACGTTATCAGAGGGATATCATTCCAGAGTCAAGGTAAAGTGTGGTATATCCATGGATGGAAAACTTCAGAAGGGTAGATGACCAGTCCTCTCCCTCCTGTCTAATCTTCCACCAACAGTGTACTCATAATAGATGTAGATGAATTGGTAAGGGGCACAGGTGGACAAGAATTGTTAAAGCAATGATAATACCAGTGGTGCTGTACGGATGCGAGGCATGGACAAAAACCAAAGCACTAGAGAAGAAAATCGAAGAATGCGAAATGTGGATTTGGAGGAAAATGCTGAGGGTCCCCTGGACTGAGAAGAGAACAAATGAACATATACTGGAAGAGATAGGACACTTAAGAGGAGAGATGACATTGAGACAAAGAGCGGCGAGACAAAAAGTGATGTATTTTGGCCATGTGATGCGGGCAGACGGCATGAAAAAGGAGATGATGTTGGCGTGTGGGGAGGGAAGACGAGGAAGAGGACGACCAAGAAAGAGATGGATAGAGGAGATACACGAGACCATAGTTGTAAAAAACGGTTTTTTCGTTTTTTATTTTTTCCCAAAAAACCTCGTTTTTTTTCGTTTTTTATTTTTCGTCACGTTTTTCCCCGTTTTTTATTATTTCTATGTAACATTATTTATTTATTTACTGTATGTTATTATTTGTTTAATTTTATTTTTGTCTGATAACCCTTTATTTGTCTCCGTCCTTTCAAGGATTCATCGAATTTGCGTCACTATTTTAGTGTCATCAGTTGAGAAATAAATAGCACAGTACAGGAAATAGAATTCAGCATAGTTATTTGAATTTCTAAGTTATCCAAAATGTTGTCTTTGTAAACAAATCTCCAATTGTTTGATAAACTGACTGAGATTACTCCATATTAAGTTCATGTATAAGTCAAAATTGTAAGTACAATTTTTAATTAAGTACACTCTATACTTACAAAGTTTAGTTTTAATTGCTGCTGTCAGCATGGACTTATGTGAACTACTTAAATTGGAAAAGATTTTAATTTTTTAATTTCTCAATTTCTTACTAAACCAAACTTATGAAAAAGAAAATAATTGTTGTAGATTAATGTTAGCCTACTTGGTGTTTACTAATAAAGTTATGTTATTTGCTGATTAAAATTAAATTGTGTAAACTTGGTTTGTAATTTTAAAATGCAATAAAAGATGTAACAAAGTCAAATTATTTTCTTTTCCGTTTTTTTCTCGTTTTTTCCGTTTTTTATATTTTGGAATAAAACGACGTTTTTTCCGTTTTTTATTTTGGTTTTACCGTTTTTAACAACTATGCACGAGACGATGATGATGAACATTCCGGAGCTGAGAGAGGCGACGAGAGATCGGAACACATGGAGAAGGCTGACTATGACGGTCGCTAGGATTCAGCGAATCGACGGCACAAGGTGACAGGTGGACAAAAAATCTCAAAATTTCTGCCCATTAGGAATTTGAACCTCTGACCTCTCGGTTGACAGTCCAGCACTAACCGCTAGAATATCACGCTCTAGGGTACAGTCCTGAATAAAAATTATGTATAATTGCTAATTTTATAAACAGTTCAAAACCACTCCACAAATCCAGCAGTCCAGTGTATTTCTCAGATATTAAAAGCAGCAACATTAAGCTAACAGTACATTGGACATTGCTTCAGTTTCTACACTTTTCTGTATCCATATAAAAGGTTTGAATCTCTATTAAAGTCAATTTGACCAATTATATTACATCAACAGTTGTGTACAGTTTAACACTACAATAGTTCTATCAGCAGAAGAGTAAACATTTGCAGTAACGCACCATTTATTTTTTACACATACATGTAGGATAAAAATTAAGATGTAATTTGGGAGAACTTAACTTGCACATATTAAGACATGGATTGACGAACTAACAGAACATCCCAGCACACATTAACCGTGACTACACAAACACAACATTTAAACCGTGTTCTCCACACAAATTGTGCAACCGAATGAGGTGTTTAACACTTGAAATAAATCGTCCATTAACCTTGCCCGTTCAGGATTTTATATTTATAGTTTCAAAGGAAATTACTGACGAAAACAGTTTGCTTTTACCACAAAGTACAGAACAAGTGTGTTACAAACTCCACCTAACTGTTCCTGATGAATTTCAATATCTGCCATTTCACTTGCGTAATGGTGTTAGTAAAAGAACTGCCTCAATCACATTTTAGAGTGCAAAGCGGACGCTTGGCTCATTTTAAAATGTCAATTTTGCAACACGATTTGAAGCATTCCCAGATGTCGAACAGCATTCACTCATGTTAGATTTAATTAAGTGTCGTGGAAACTTTAGAAGTAATGCTATAAAGCATACTTAAAGAACTTTTGATAAAGTTGGGTTAGTGAAAACTTAGAAACATCAGCAGAACTGTGATTGAGAACTTTTCCTAAGGCAAATTGCTTTCAAAAGAACATTCCAACAGAGAAGAACGTCTTAACACTCAATGGAAATGTTTATAAAACAGAGTGTGAGTCAAATCATAGTTCCACTTTCTTTGTGTCATCAAGGTCAACATCGCTGAGATCAATGTCTTCTTCAGGAGGCAACTACAATAATAAATAGCATCACTCAGTAAGGACTGCATAACCAATATGACACAGACCTTCATACAAAATACTGTTGGTCAACAACAATAATTAAGCTAACGCAGTGGTCCACAAATTGTGAGTTGAAAACCCATGAGGTTTGCCTGATAACTTGTTTTGGGTTGCATGATATGCAACAGTCAGCTGGCTAAATATTTCATCAATTACAATTTTCAAATCTTATTGCTGTTTTCAAATCTACAAAAATGTCTAAGGAAGACTGCACCTTGGGGATCATAAACTCTCCCAAAAACATGCCTTCAGTCACTTCACTTAACACTAATGAAATAACCGTTCTAACAAAAGAATTAAAAGATGGAGATAATGAAGTGTCAATAGAAGAAAATGAAAATGAACTACAGAGGCAACTATAACCAGCTTTTCACAAAGCTGCTATATATCATAACAGAACACTTTGAAAAGCTAGGAAAGCTAGCCAAATTGTTTTTGGGCAAGATTAATGTTTAGACATATTGTGTAGTCTGACCTCTCCATCTTTTCCATCCCACCCAGTGATCTGCTGTACTTTTGGCAAGCTTCCATTTTTAACTGGTTCTGTCGAGCTTCGTCCTACAGCAACCTCCCTGAAACGATATACGAGGAAAATGACTGAAATCACTCAAATGAACAATAAATAAGAACAGATATGTCTTTGTTCTTAACTCTTTAATGATGCACATGTACTAAACTACACTGTGTCCCGATGAAAAGTGGACCCCTAGAAAAAGTGTCATAACTCGGTCAAAACTTTTAGCATTTGACTGAAATTTTAAAAACAGCAACAATAGCCATATCACCACCAAATTCTTACGCCGTTTGGAAATGTTGGTGAATTTGTCACTTTTATGAACGTTTGAGATGCAGCACTGTAAAAAGGAAGTTTCCAACATACAAGAGCCACAAGAAGGTCAAGTTCAGCTACATCTGGTTTTCAAAATGTCCTCCTTGTTCACGGACACATGACCGTAGACATGGACGCCACTGTTTGATGGCCCGGTCGATGATCACGTGGTCAAACAACTGCCACTCTTCAATCAGACGAGATCAGGTGATCGACGTCACGAATGCGAGATCGCGTTTATGCGGCGGCTGGAACGTGCAAGAAAAAGGTGCCTGCTGAACGTCTCCTCAAGAGTGGCAGTTGCTTGACCACGTGATCATCGACCGGACCATCAAACAGTGGCGTCCACGTCTAGGGTCGTGTGTCCGTGAACAAGGAGGACATTTTGAACACCAGATGTAGCTGAACTTCACCTTCTTGTGGCTCTGCCGCTCTTGCATGTTGGAAACTTCCTTTTTCAGTGCTGCATCTCAAACGTTCATAAAAGTGACAAATTCACCAACATCTCCAAACGGCGTTAGAATTTTGTGGTAATATGGCCACTGTTGTTGTATTTAAAATTTCAGACAAATTTTAACAATTTTGACCGAGTTATGACATTTTTTCTAGGGGTCCACTTTTCATCGGGACACAGTGTATATGGGAAACCAATGCAGCTCATCGTTAAAGGGTTAAATTACTTTTGCAAAGCTGTCTATTACACGATCTGGGATGTGTTATGGGATAAACAAGATAAACAACACTGCAAAGACTCTAAATGTTGATTACTATTAGTTTCATGAATGCCACCGCTCTAAAGACCTTGTAAGTTTACACTTTGCAGCACTTATAACCATCCAATACAGATTCCCTAATACCACATGTTGCTTCTAGTCAAACTGTATATAAAAATACCCAGCCAGGAACAACAAAATGGGAGGTCATTGTGCTTTTCAGTTACCCATTGGGAACTAGTGATCAAATACAATGACATAACTTTTCTTACAAATCATTTTCTTTTCCATGTCAAAACATTTTACATTTTTGTCACAGATTAAGAACTGAAAAATATCTTCTGTATATAAAAATTTATATATGAATGTCAGTTTCCTTACAGGAGGAATTCATTGATGCCCTTTTCACTGAAAGAACCTTTCAGGATTGAAAACTTCATCTTCCGTGCATTCACTGCAGCCATGGCCTACAAGAGCAAAACAGTCAAATAGAAGTATAGGCCAATTACATTTCAAGAATTAACCATATACTGAGCTCCCAACCACGTATTAAATAATAAAACAAATATACTGAATTTATACTGAACTTAAAATTAATTCCATTCAGTTACACTGCCAAAAAGTTAGAAGTGGAACTAGAGCAGTCAATTAAATCCCTAAAAATTAGTGTTATACAACATAATTTTTAGTTTCTACATCTCCAACACCCTAAGGATGTGAATGGCCTGAATACATCAGGGTTCGCATACTCGGCTTTACTCACATACAGTGGAACTAGAGGAGTCAATTAAATCCTAAGTTTGTTACAAACTTACTAAAACAGTTCAAACATCTGTTGTCACAGTATAGCCGACTTGGTAGAGTGCTAGGCTTATACCGCAGAGTACGGATTCGAGCCTTCTCCTCTGAGATAATCACTGTGTAAGGACCTTGAGCAAGTCCTCTGCTCACAATTGCTCAGCGCCACTGCGACTGATGCTTGATCATTAGATAGTGGCACTTAATTAATGCCTAATATAATAAACCTAAATTATTAACATTTCATGATTTTAATCATAATCATCAACTGTTAGCTTTAATCAATTTGCTTACAGGATAACCAAAGCCTCCGATGTTCAGCGAATCCTCGACTTCAGGCTGTGAGCCGGCTTCTGCCCAAAGCCATCTAATAATAAACAAGATTCAGCTTTTGTTATCTGTCAATTTCAAGTCTTATCATGTCACTCCAGCACAGGTTACACAAATGTCAAGTTATCATGCACCCATAATCATGCATTTATAAAACAAGTGCCAAGAAAAGTCTTTTATCATGCATTACAAATAGTAATTTCACACCAAAGCTGTGAAGTCTTAATTTCAAATACTAATTTGCTATACAGTTTGTACAAATAAGGATCAGTCTGCAGATTCTAAGGCACATTAACCTAGTAAAAACAGCATCACAATGTAATCGACATCTGCAATATAATACTTCCTTCACAGAACAAAGTGTGATGTTGAAACAGCAGGGTCAAATTTACTTCTTACAAGCACGAAGAAAGAGAAGAAGGAAAAAATCTTACCCCCACATCTTCTTCTTGTGCTTTTCTCCTAGAGTTCGCAGGATGCCGAGATATCTGTTACGACATTCAGACTGACAGTCAAGGATGTGAGGCAGGATTGCAACAATGCACAGCTGGTGTTCCTCACAGGCTGCTTTCAGTACATTCTCTTTAATCAACTGTAACAAAACAGAGAATTGCTACATGATGCAACCATTTAAAATTTACCTTGCCCATCAGACACTGACAAACTACAGCTGGTGATTCCACGAAGCAAAAACGCAGCATCAACAATGCAGATTTCCAGTGGATACAATGTAGCTTATCAGTGGATAAACCATTTTATCATCATCAGAATCATCTCCTAGTCAGCCATTTTGCAGTGATGGTTACGAATAAATTATCACCACTGTCCTTTCTCACTATCAAGTCCATTGCTCCCCTTCATTTTAGACAGCCCTTAAATGTAATGTTTAAAAAGCATTGGTTAGATCTTGGTAAGAAGAGGCTAACTGGCCACCGTTGAATGCTTCAGTTAGCTTTAATAACTCTTGAGCAACAATCTCAAACAATTACACCATTAAACTAACCACAAGAAACAACGTAAAATTACTCTTCCGTAATGTTACACTCTATATATACTTCCGGTAAACGTTTAAAACTAAGTTAATCGAGAAACCTATATGTACATCTTATGCTGTGTCAGTGTCAACATGAAAACCAAACAAAATTCCATTCTAAAACAGGTACAGAATTAAATTGGATCATGAAGACTCACTTCTTTAACATCAGGTGCTGGAACATTCTCAGCCAATTTATCTAAGGCCCAGGCAACAATGTCGTCAGAAGTCCGACCACCATCAAACTCCACCGTTTCGCCGTCTTTCTTGCCGGCAGGGAACATCTTAATTGATGGATAGCCTCGAACCTTTGGAAAAATACAAAGATTTACTTATACAAATATCCACGCTTTCAACAGATCATGCCATTAATAAAAATTTAAATTATTAAATTGAATAAATTCACTGATGCAAAGCCATCAATTCAAAACAAACAAACCAAACAATTTTAATTGCATTTAAACATACCTAACCTGCTAACCACACATATTCATCATATTCATCATTACAGTACTCATTTATACCATGCAGTATAACAACCTGTGCAGACATGTTAAATTCATTATGACTCTCAGATGATAAGAAAAACTTAAACAATTCCATACATAAATTGAAGCCCACAATACAGTGCATATCCTGACAATAAATTGGCATACAAAAGCATAAATGAATCATGAACCTAAAGCAACATAGGTACATAACTTGGTTCACAAATTTCAATATTTATGTTACAACAAGCAGCATACCCCGTATCGATTGGCCATGACAGTGTGGACAGTGGCATCCAGTGCTCCCAGCTTCACCTTTCCCTTAAGCTCACCAGCAGCCTGTGCCCAGTGTGGAGCCAAATTCTTGCAGTGGCCACACCATGGTGCAAAGAACTCAACCAGCCACAAGTCATCACTTTCAAGCACCAGCTCTGCGAAGTTACTGTCTGTAAGTTCAACGACATCTTTGCCATCTCCACTCTGTAAGACAAACGAAGTTCTTCTAATTCAAGTTTAGTGTAAAATAGTCTTAATAAAATATTACACTGGCTTTCTAATAGAATTCAAAAAATTATAAATGATCCTCCATTACACAAAAAAGTTGTTATCTTCACTTCTCTGCATCAATATGAGAAAGCTCAAGAAGCTGCTAATAAAACAATTCAATTATGCTTTCATCTTGGACAAAACATTGAAGCAGAAAATTCTGTAACAGAGGTCATGATCTAAAAGCACATTTATGTTAAACGTGGCACTCGTGCAATTCTTTGGACACGCAGAATTCAGAGCATGTCCCAACTTCGAAATACACAATCACTCTAGGAATCTTTTATGGATTTTATTTTAACACCCTTTAAAAAGCATCTTTGAAATAACGCCTTTCAATTCATTTTTTAAAGTTTTGTCAAGTAGAACCTATACGAGAAAAATAATAATATACTACACAAAATTCTGAGGGCACGCAAGAGAATTCTTTAATGATTTAACCGCACTTTTGGCATGTACCCTTAAAAGAGGTTCAACACCCCTGTTCTACAATATTGCACTCATCCTATATATAATCAAATTAAACATTAATAGTTCTCACTGCCAATCTTATTAAAATATCCAGGTACTCAGAAATTTATCTTACTGGTTTCTTGCCGCCACCACCAGCACCACCTCCACCTCCACCAGATTTTCCACCACTTTTTCCAGACAAGCGTTCGTTGACAATGCTTCTCACATGATTGAGGGCAGCATCAACAATTCCCTGAGCAGTTCTCTGACCTTAAAATCAAGAAAGCTAAATAGTATAAACATGCGGATGACTACTGAATTGGCATCTATGAAAGCTTACTTATCACGTTAGCAAGGTTCTTATGGAATATGGATACATCAACCAACTGAAAACAGAGTGATCAGCTGTAGTTACCATGGCCTAATGTACATAAAAAGTGCATATATTATCAATATAATATTGCAAAATGCATATTTTAATTCTTTTTACAAGGCATGTTAAAAATAATAAATAAGTACATTCTGCACGACATCCTTTAAAAGTAATGATGTCAACTGATAATTGTTACAAGAAACAATATCACTAGCATAATGATACTCTAGTTTCACAACCCTTTTAGCCTGGACAGTCACAGACTCACTCAGCCACGTAAATACAACCAACAACTTGTAATTTCTCATTCTTTCTTGCATTATTGATGGTAAGCTTATGGGATAAATGCAGCATAAGAATTCTGTAGACACCTTGATAGTCTTGCGCGTTCTGTTTGTTTGATCCAAACACCTTGATGGTTGGAAATCCTTGAATGCCATACGGGGCACCAACTGACTGATGTTCGGTCATATCGACTGCACCAACTTTAACAATGTCCTGGAATAAAACAAGCAATAATGCATACAGGCGGCTTAATGTAGTGTTAAGTGAACTCATTATGCATGTACGCTAATTCGTGTATGTCTGACATTTACTAAACATTAGCCTTGAAATTTCAGAGACTTCATAAACTGAAATACATATGCTCTCAGCTTTCTATGGATTTATGATTTCACAGAAATGAGACATTCCTTATACTGACCGACTGTGAACTCTGCTTAATTTTAGCTACTATTCTACATCTAATAATATATCTGAGAGACTCTTAAGTGGCGCTTTATAAATGTTTTGTTACATTACATTACATCTATGAACTTCTGTCTCAGGCAAGTTGTCATTGGAAATGTTTCAGTTTGTTTTACAGTTATTAATTAAACAAATGTATAAGTATTATGTTTGAAACCATTACCTTTTATTACTGTAACACACAATCATCAAATTAAAAACTTATGACTACAGTTCAGGCCAAGCAGTCACTTTAGAAAATGTGTACATTTATATAAATTTGCATAAAGCCGGACAAACCTTGACACAAATATTTCACTTATTGTGAACCTATGATATATAGAACTGTTGAAGATGGTTCCATTAACTTTACTGTATATGTACAATGTAAACTATGGACTGCGCTTGGTTAGAGGACTCCTTGCTACAACCCTCTAGGCAAGTTGTGTTCATACTGGTGCCTCTCACCAAGTAGTATAATTCAGTACATGCATCAGACAAGAAGAAAAGCAAGGTTTCCAGTTCACCAACTGTGTCTATGAAGACAATGATTTAGGACTTATCCGTTGCTGGTTCAAGACCTCCCTCAAAAAAACAATGAGCAACCCAATACAAGTTATTTTGCTTATAAAATTCTAAAATTCTGTAACAGTGATGTTCTGAGAAACATGCATCCTGACACCTCACCTTGAGCGCTGTTGCTGCCTTCTTCCACTCTGGTGCTAGACTTTTGCAGTGCCCACACCTAAAAATAAATCCAAAGAAAAGTACAGACACTTTCGTTGAATACCATACATCCAAGTTGCTAACTGAAAACAATATTTAGAGGGAAACAATGATGACTAAATATCAGTACATGTAGGTATCTGGTTATGGAACATAGAAACGAACCCGAAACAAGAGAAGGCATACAAGTGATGAGAATGGCTTGTCCATTCTCAAGACTTATCCTGGACAGCCATCCATAGCCTAACTATGCTGATACAGGGCAAAGCAATAAAGAGGTGCAATGTTCACTTACTTGCTATCTAAATAAAGATAATGATTAAGTTTGATGAAGATGGTAATGCTAATGATGATGGTGATGATGAATAACATAAACGTGAATGTTCACCTACATAAAAAAGATGTTATTATGGTGGTAAAGACAAAGGTGATGATGATGATCATGTATATTAGTATGATGAGGATAATGATGATCATAATTATGATGATGATATAAACAGGAAATGAATACATACCATGGTGCATAGAATTCGACAAACCAAAGCTCTGAGCTCTGAATAACACGACTATTGAAATTTGCAGCTGTAAGTTCTACTACATCATCTGTTGAACTGTACAGCGCAGAGCAGATCGACACAAAAAACGGAAGAGCAACTGCAACAACATCCAGATTTACAAATATTTTTTAACTAAGTACGACAAACCATGTAATGCATTGAAACATAAATGTATCCTCTTAACACTAATGTTCACTTACTAGCTATCTATCCAAAGACAGATATCTGCCTCAGGCTCCTCTATCCATCACACCCAAGGCTCTCCACTCGAAATTAAAGTCTCTCCTTTCCAAGAACTCTTACCCCAACTCACCTGATCCTGTACCTTCCAATTCTCTATCTAAATGACACCCACCTTAACATCTGCTGTGCCCCCCTGATCCTCTGGAAACCGGACTCGGACCTCCCTCGGACTACTCTTTTGGACAACCCGTCTGACTAGACACAGTGCTCGTGAATAAGCTGGTGCCCTGCGCTTGGCTTTCAAGTGGCGCTTTAGAAGTTTGGAGATTACGATCACGATTCTCTGGTGACAGCAGACATCTTTGTGGCCCATAAACTTTAAACCAAAATAATGTGTAGGCCTAATAGCAGAACTAAACATTACCAAAACAGTCACACTGCCTGTACAGCAACAGGTCACTGACAGTACCATTTTAAAACAGAAATGCTTGTCTATGTACCAAATATGGCAAACTTATAGTATTGGGGGGGGGGCTGAAGGATTATACTGACCCTAACCGACCCTCACGACGCCTAACTTGACCCCAACCAACGCTCATGATACCAGTAAACGCACGCACTGTAACCCTCAGCCCTCGATACTATAAGCTTGCCCCAAAGATATCGTTACACCCTAAATATAAGGCCCACTACATAGTAGAGTTGCCTGCCCTTTAAAAAACTTTATCTCAATTTTAAAACTGTGTTTCATTGACTTTCGTATAGCATTATCTGGGATAAGCACACCTTTCACTTTCCAACAAAACTGACATGATGAAGCGAATTCGAAACAAATGCAAACACCAAAATTATTTTCTAGAAAGGAATTAAAGATAACAAATTGAAAATCTTTGTCCACCTGCAAAACACGAGAGAGCCTTAAGATCATGTTTGCATTAATACGTAAGTAATAACGAATCAGTGCATACCGAGCAGCGTCTTCATTTTCCCCGGAATCGTGATGCTCTGTCTCTTCTCTTACGATGAATTATGAAAAGCTAACTTTTAAAGGAGAAATGACTAAAATGGATCAATTATTCTCCAATATTAATTCCTTGGATGTCGTGGATCCACAACGCTACCAGATCGTGGCCTTCGCTGATTGGACGATCTTCAACAGTGCGACCACTCTCCATTTTCTGAAATCCCAAGCTCTTGTCAGAAAATCCCAAGATTGGCCAAAAGTGTACCAACAAATCCCAAGTTACCGAAAAGAAAAAAGTTGTGAGGAAATATGAAATGCGTTTTAAAATTTAGCAATCACAATTATTCAAAAAAAGCCTAGTTAAGAATTCGCAAAGAAAAAACTGGAGCATAACATTGAATTAACAATGGTTACAGGTTACAATAATGATAGGCCTAAACGTCTCTCAGACTGAGCGAGTTTTTCTAATCTGATTCAGTGATTCGCTACCACTGTTGCAAAGTACGGTAAAAACTAGTCTGTAGAGCAGGGGCGTCCATCCTATGGGGGAATGAAGCAGAGATCTTCATAGTAGCCTTTTCAGGGGGGAAAAGAATTTTTTCACTACTCATTTTTTGAATTTCAGAAATTAATAGATGTGCTTTTGATTTTCGAAAATCATTAATTGTGCTGTTCTCCGACCGAGCTGACGATTAGTCTTCAATTTCATTATTTTGGCCTATCGTTATATAGTCTTTGGTAGTACGATGACGTCACACTGTGTATGAGACTTGAGTTATAATGCGGTGCTATGAATTTGCAATTTGATTTTACTAGACAAGTAATCATTGTAATCATGCCCAGAGACAATGTTTTACTAAAGTATAAATGTTGCGAGCCGTTGTGCGGCATGCTTATCCGTAGTGACAAATGGCGCATACATTGTACTACACACTACACACCACAAGCAAAGATGTTAGAGCCGTAGGCTAAGATATGACACTCCATGCATCTGAATGCACACCTCACCTACCTTGGGATGTGTGGCGCCACCAAACGAACGGATGGCCACGTTATCAACAACATGGCTTCGAAGCGAGGAGGGAATTGTTGTGCTGCAATTAATTGTAGCGTAAGGACGTACAATTCTCAAAATATTTCACTACATAGATTTCCGAAAGATGCCGCGAGGTATGTATAAAGTAACCTATCAATTATTTTAATAAATGGTTGCATGCCGACTGCTGTCGGTGATATAGGGTGCTTGACACACTTCTCAGGACTCGGTCCGCTCGAATAAATTATTGGTAAACAATTTTTCGGAAGCTATAAAAATACTAACAAAACTCCAGGGTGAAACTTTGCGTTGCTAGAGTGATGTTTGTGCAGTGATCAAATGCTTAATTCTGATTCAAGCTTGAAATGTAGCTTTATGTTCCCCAGTCCATTTATATAGGGCCTATACCTAACAACCAGCTCAGAAGCCACCACCACTTAGGGGCCCCACAGTTGCAATTATATTTTTTGTGTCCCTTCACTGCATGTGTCATCTGACTAGCAAAGAGATTCCAAGATTGACTAGTAACTTCTGAGTGGTAGGCTTCTGATTCTGAATGACCAATTTTGACCATTGTACTAAATAATCATAATTTTGAGGTGTGGGTTGTCTGTGTCGGAGACTGTAAATCAGCTGCACAAAAGGCACCATATTGGGCACCCACGTGCCACACCACGCTAAATTCAGTCAGAGCTGCTAATGTGGCACGGTGGCCGACTGGTTAGAGCGGTTGACCTGTAACGCGGAGAATACGGGTTCGATCCTCATCGATACATACGGACCATGAGCAAGTCCTTCGCGCACAATTGCTCTGCAATATAATTGCCTCTTCGCCGCCAAGGCATGTGCACTTCTGATATTTGGGCCACCTTTGGAAGAAGGGTGATATCAAAGGCAGTTAGTTGTATTGTATTGTAGTTACGGCAATGTGAAGTCCTGCGACTTTCCCGGGTCCAGAGGACCCAATAGTAACGGAAAAACTAACCACTGGCAGATCTCAGGGCCATTCTGGCCATGCCACCCCATGAAATTTTCAATACGCAACTAAATTTGCTTATAACATGCATTGCAAAATTCTATGATACGAACTGCATAGTTATATGCTGTTATTATTTTATTATGTGAGAACAGGTGTAAGAAGTGGAGAGTCAACACACGGCGTAAAGATCTGGACTGCAAAAGTGTTGAAGTGCTAAACAAAACCTTCCGTCTGTGCAGTAGGCATTTCGAAGATTCGCAGTTTATGAACTCTAAACATGACAAGCTTATATGGAATGCCGTCCCAACACTGTTTGATGTTCCAAATAAGCCAGCACCAGTCACAGAAAAACGACGACATGTTGTCAAACATGCACCAGAGCTGAATGCTTCGGCCAAAAGCAGCAAATCACCAGGACTTAAAAACATTCCTTCTGAACACAAGGACATTACTAATGAAGTTCTTGTTGTAAAAGAGCCTTTTTCTGCAGCTGTCACTGTCAGCAATGTTTTGCCTGCTTCATCGTCTGCTAACCTGGAACTTGTAAATGACCGGTCTGAAGGTTGCTCCAGGAGATTCTCATTTAACTCTTCAGACAAAAAGAAACTGAAGAATGAAATTGTCAGACTACGAAATCAACTGAGGAGACAAAAAGAAAAGGATAAACAGAAATCAAAATACAACAGTGGCTTGACACGTAAGCAAGAAGCTGCTTCCTGTGACCGTCTTATAGCGGAACTGTGCAACCATCTTCCCCCATCTACTGTCTCTTTTCTGAAGACTCAGATAAATATGGGTCTTGTTTCAAAACATGGTAGACGTTGGACAGTTGACGAAAAAATGTTTGCAATGTCTGTTTTTTACCAAAGCAGGAAATCTTACAAGCTGTTGCAAAATATTTTCTGTATGCCATCAAAAAGGACTTTGCAGCGAACGCTCCAAAATTGCAGCCTTTATCCCGGCTTTAGCAAGCAATTGTTTGATACCTTAAAAATAAAGATGCAGCAAGCCTCTGAGAAGGCTAAAGACTGTGTGCTAATGTTTGATGAAATGTCATTAAAACGAAAATTGGTATACAACAGGGAGCGGGATTGTATAGAAGGTTTTGAGGATTTTGGTATACTTGGAACTACTCAGTGTATAGCTGACCATGTTCTCGTATTTATGTTGCGTGGAGTTTCGGTTAAATGGAAGCAGCCTCTTGCTTACTTTTTTGTAAGTGGGTCTGTCAAACCAACAATTTTGAGGCAGCTTTTGCATGATTGTCTGGCAAAGTTGGAAGAAATAGAGTTACTTCCTAAAGCTGTTATATGTGATCAGGGACCCACAAACAGATGTTATATGGAAACATTAGAAAAAGTGTCTGTTTCTCAACCGTTTCTGTTTCATGGTTGCAAAAAAGTATATGTGATTTATGATCCACCACATTTGCTTAAAAACATACGAAACAACTTTAAAAAACATGACTTTGTATCTAGTTCTGGAGAAAATAGGCAAAATGTGTGTTGGAAGCATGTTTCTGAATTTTATGCATTTGACAGAAATCTGCCTATTAGAATGGCACCTCGTCTGACAGATAAGCATCTTGATATGCCTCCATTTACTAGCATGCGTGTTAATCTTGCAGCACAAGTTCTTAGTCACTCTGTGGCAGCAGGTATTGAAACGCTTTGTCATCTTGGAAAGTTGGACAGAGATGCAGAACATACTGCAAAATTTATTGATCTGTTTGACAAGATTTTTAATGCTTGTAATAGCCGAACAATAAAGAGTTCACAACCCATGGGCCATGCGGTTTCTAATGGTAGTGGTCATGATGTGTTCTTCCAAGACATACTGGCCTACTTGCAAGTCTTAAAACCTGCCAGGTCAAAGAAGGAACTGCCCTGCATTTTAGGCTGGCAGATTACAATAAAATCTATTATTGAACTGTGGAAAAATTTATGTGCAGAGAAGAAATATAAGTTCTTGTTAACATCTCGATTAAACCAGGACTGCATAGAGAATTTTTTTCAACGATCCGTGGTTGTGGAGGACACAGGGACAATCCTGATGTCACACAATTTCGTTCCAGTTTTAGATATATCGCTGTCAATAAACTGTTTGTTGATAATTCTGGACGTAATTGTGAAAATGATTTAGATAATGTGCTTCTGGATATATCGTCATTGTCAAATCTGTTGAAATCCAGGTCATGTGAAGATATAAATTGTGTGTCCACTTCACTTATTGACCATGAGATCACTTGTGAAATGACATGTGAAGATGACTTTGACCTTCAAGATTTATCAGAAATTCCAGATTTGCCATTGGAGATCGACAATGTTTTAGCATATATGAGTGGCTATATTTTAAGAAAGTGTGGCTTTAATGATGGATGTGGCATGTGCCAAACATGCAGTGATTTGTATACAAGTGTACACTTATTGCCTTATCCTCAGTTTTCTTTCTTACAGCAAAAGGCATTCAAAGACACTGGCTGTTTAGTTTATCCATCCATGACATTTCTTGCATTCACCAGGAAACTGGAACAACTGTTTCAGAATTCATTTGACAAATTGCAGCATAGTTCAGGTATATTAAAACGACTATGCTTATTTGCCCACGAGAATTTAGATATCACGTCATGTGGATCAGCAACATGTGGTGCCCGGCTGAAATACATGATCAAATTATATATGACAGTTCGCATCCACAGTAAGATAAAATTTCTTAACCAGCAATTTGAAAGCTCTTACAAACTTAAGATTAAGCGCAATCGTAAAGCAAAGAAAATTTTGCATGAGTAAGTTTCACAAGTAAATTTAATTTTTTCATTCCTATACCTTCTATTGTTTTGGTCATGGAAATAGACTTCTGAGCATTAATTGTTGACAATTTATTTCTTTTTTATGAAGATTACTGTAATAAATATTATGTCAAACTGTATAATACTGCTCAGGAGCATACATGTAGTTCATTGTTAATATGTAAATATGTATATTTGAATTATATAAACTGTGAATGAACCTTTGGTCATGGAAATAGACTGCTGAGTCTTAATTGTTGACAATTTATTTTTTCTGAAGATTAAATGTAATAAATATTATGTCAAAGTGTGTAATACTGCTCAGCTACATACATGTAGTTCATTGTTAATATGTAAATATGTAGATTTGAATTGTATAAACTGTGAATGAACCTTATTTGCAATAAAAATTTATTAACTTTATCTCCAGAGTTCTTACCAATCGGCTACGCTAGGCCTATGGGGTATTCATTCATTCGGAGCATTGATATTGCGCCCATCAAAGATATGTAATCAGAGACGTTTCAAGCCCAGCCTCGGCGAAATAAACATTTTCAAGTGCCTATGAATGGTACTGCAAAGTCCCTGATTGCAAGGCTATGCAGATCTATTGGTGTGCCGTTCGAGGTGGATGGCGCAACCACTGTAAAAGCACGACGGTGCATTTGCATTGTCGAAGTGCCTGTAAAAGCAGCACGCGTTATAAGCATAAAACTTATAATAAAACACATTACTATATAATTTGTATTTATTATTACTAAAATATTTAATATAATGTTTAAATGTGTTAGTTTACGGCGGCTGCAATTGTCCGGTATTTGTCGTAGAAAGTGAAATGCCGCGTCTATCGTTGCTAAGAAGCGGGCCATCCGGTCACTAGAGGCGCCACGGGTTTGTGTACTTTGACCACCACCCAAGCCGAATACACAGAGGATATAGGAAGTGTCATATCTTAGCCTACGGCTCTAACATCTTTGCCACAAGTGGAAGACTACAAGGTATGTATAACTTTGAACATTGTAAAGTCTGTTACCGCCGACAGAGTAGCAGTGGCGCAACAACCATATAAAGAGGGTGAACAAAGTCCAGAGGCCCCGAAGTCCCAAGGGCCCAAGTTTTCTAACTAAAGAAATTAATGTCTTTTTTTCAATTTTTTTAGTTCAGACTGCACTGCAGAGTCGAGCTATAGCCTGTATATGACGGATGCTTCATGATACATGATTATATCATACACAGGTCCACAGACATATAGGTCACCGGATTATGATGTGTCGGATTATGTGACTCACACTATTGAAGCAAACACTCAGTTGTATAAAAAAGATACGTTAACTTGGGTGCGCGCCAATAGACCCAACTATGGGCCCGCAGGGCCCGCAACTGCGGGGGGGCCCAGGTAAAAGGGGGCCCATTTTCAAACCTGAAAAAATGAACTATTTTAATTAATAAATGCACAGCAGAAAGCCGGAAACCGAAACTCCTTGTAAACTCCTTAGCCTTGTAAAATCAATAAATCATGCAGGCAGGCAGATGATGTGGAATATTACTATTGATGCGCGGTCGGCGCATATTTTTCTAGGCTTTGATTTAAGCTAGTGAGCAGTGACTCGAAGGCAAACTATAATCGCCAGATGACGTTGAAATTTGCAGTTAATTCACTCAATTAGTTTCACTTTTCGTCTTTGATTTATGCTGACGTCATTAGTCTCATTGCCAAGTTTCCGTCGGCCATCGTTGTTGATATTTATTTAAAAAGTTTGTTTAAATAGATTAATAAAATAGTTTTTAATAATATAAAAATGTAAAATTATTATTACTATTTTTTTAAATTATATAACAACAAAACATTAGATCGGATTACAATACAAAATTTAAGATTTAAAAATAAAAAATTGTACTAATGATGGCTAGCAAGCCTCTAAGTGGAGCAGCTAAACGACGGAAAAAGAAGGATTTACAAAACGAACTTAAAAAACGATGTAAAATTGACTCATTTTAATCAATTTTAATGCAAATCGAAAACAATTTTTAGTTGTGGCATAAGATTACAAATTAATAATAAAATAAAATATCATAAATTAAAATCATTAAAATGTATGCCTCAAAAGTGAGTCGATAATTTGAAACATAAAATTGTCTATCAGATTGTCATCGGCTGTATGGAGGGGGGCCCATTTTGAAAATCTTGCAGGGGGGCCCAGAATATGAAGTTACGCCACTGGTGCGCGCCAATAGACCCAGCCTGTGCTAGGCATGATTCTCTCTTTCACGTTTACAACCACTGCATTCCCCAAACGGTAGATAACTCATCTCGAGCGCTAAGAAATATGCCTGAAATAATATCTGCCTTGTTCTCACTCACTCTCTGTCTGTCTGTCTGCCTGTCTCTCTGTCTCTGTCGGCTGTCGCAATGTCTCTGTCGCAATTCAGTGTCCCTCTGCAAGCCATGTGGCCTGTACACACCATAAGCCTACATAACTCCAGTCTCCAGTCTTCATGTTACTCGACGTTATATATAAGTAGCCTAGTCCTTCATGTTCACAATACAGTCATTCGTTTACTTTTAAATATAATACCTAAAGACCTAAACGAAAATTATCAAAACAGCGAAGACCATGATAGGAATGTACAGTTCTGGCAGTTAGAAAAGAGCAGAGAAAAAGTCAAGAGATGGAGGCTGCTTTTGTCAGTAGACCTACACCTACCATCAATTCTTTAAGATGCAAATCTCAAGTCCCGATTCTTCCTGTAGCTGCAGCTGTTACGGATGTAGCTAGTCTACGCACTCTGCTGCTTTGGAGAAGCACCTATTGTAATTTTAGTACTTATGTTATAATACTGTCTGGCCGTTCTGGCCGTACGCCTCTGTCTGTGTAATGCATAATGTTGCTTGATTAATGACTTAAACGTTAAAGAATTCAGCCTTAAAATTATACTTCAAATTTCGATAATAAAGATTTTCTCTTTTGTCGACAGTCGACCAGTCGTCTGGGGCTGTCGTCGTGGGGGGGTATTCTGATAAAAAATAGGGGGGAATGCTTCATAGGCGTAAGGGGGGATGGACGCCCCTGCTGTAGAGTGTAGACCTTAGAAAAATCCCAAGATTGCTAGGTAATATCCCAGATCCCAAGTCGGACCCCAAAACTCCCAAGATCTTGGGGAAAATCCCAAGCAGTGGTCGCACTGATCTTCAATGCAGGTCTTGACGAAGCACGTAAGTAAGTAGGCCTAGGCCATATTATAGTTCGATAGTTCGTAAGCTCGCGTACTTTGTAATTAAATTTAGGCTAATCTAAGAATCTGATATTCTATCGCAGCTCGAAAAGTACAATCACAAATCCATCTTATTCATAAAATTATACTAGACGCTAAACAATGTTTTTGTTTGATCGTTCTAAAGTAGGCCTATAGGCCTACCAGGGGTGCAAAAAACCAAACTTTTTCAAAATGAAAAGTTGGTTTTTGGTTTTTTGGTTTTATTTGGTTTTTTTGGTTTTTGGTTATTTGTTTTGAGATTTTCCTATTTCGGATCATATAAAATACAGCCGTAAAAACAAAGTTTTTACTATATCCATCTAGTATCCTATAATGCGTCTTATGAAGCAGTTACCTCTACAAATATATAGTCCGCGTTCATTTTACAACATAGCGTGCGTTTAATGAGGCAGCGCACCCGTTTTTGTTGCGGCCAATGGCAACGCTGGCCAATGGCAACGCTGCGTATGGGAAAAGGGGATTCCCCGATTCGAAAAGTTGAGTCCCCGATTCTATAAGCTAGCCTTTTTTGGGGAGCTGAAATTTTGATAGAATGAAGTGTGTGCGAGGGCGAGTCTGTCTGCCAAGTTTCACGACGATTGAATGATTGTAAGTGATCGAACTAGTCGTCGCAAGATTTGACTTTTAGCCTGTGGCTCAATCAATCAATCAAGCAAGATTCCCGCAAGTTAAACTAGATGGATATAAAATACAGCCCGTAAAAACAAAGTTTTTTACTATATCCATCTAGTATCCTATAATGCGTCTTATGAAGCAGTTACCTCTACAAATATATAGTCCGCGTTCATTTTACAACATAGCGTGCGTTTAATGATGCAGCGCGCCCGTTTCTGTTGCAGCCAATGGCAACGCTGGCCAATGGCAACGCTGCGTATCGGAAAAGAGGATTCCCCGATTCGAAAAGTTGAGTCCCCGATTCTATAAGCTAGCGTTTTTTGGGGGAGCTGAAATTTTGATAGAATGAAGTGTGTGCGAGGGCGAGTCTATCTGCCAAGTTTCACGACGATTGAATGATTGTAAGTGATCGAACTAGTCGTCGCAAGATTTGACTTTTTAGCCTGTGGCTCAATCAAGCAAGCAAGCAATCAAGCAAGCAAGCAAGATTCCCGCAAGTTAAACTAGATGGATAAAAAATGGCATAATACCGTTAAAATTAATCAGATGCATATAAGGCCTAAATGAAATTAACTAGACCAGTAGAACCGTAGAATGTCATAAAACGAAGTTAACAGAGACCATGCAACAATTGCCAAGAGAGTTGAAGAGACGACATTTTTTGGCATTTATAATTTTGAAATTTGTAAAAAAAAACAAAAACCAAAATTTGCGATTTTTTGGTTTTTTGTTTTTAAAAACCAAAAAAAAACCAAAAACCAAAAAACCAAAAACCAAAAAACCAAAAACCAAAAAACCAAGCCTTTAACAGCCCTGGCCTATACGAGGTTGATTTTGGGGATGGAGCTCAGATGATAGCCTAAATGACCGTCGCACACGCTTAAAAATTAATAAATTCTAGGAATAGGCCTATATCTCTTGGGCCTCTTTTTTCATCCTTTACAAAGTTCACACTATTCTACGTAGCTCACTCATTTAGGTATCGTCGTTTAAACATCACCTATACAATGTCATGCTGACGAAACGCAATTATTCATCTCTTTCTGTACAAACAACTTCTCAGATTCAATAGATCATCTTCTTCGTGTTGTTGTCCAAATCTCCTCTTGTATGACATAAAAGATACAGTTCCTGAATCCGGCTAAAGCTGCTTTCATTTTCAAACTTACAGGTCTTCGTGACAAGCTCTAGAACATTCAAGATCCCTCTATTTCCCTAAGCGTAAATTCTGCATCCATGCACACATTTAGTAATCGTAATCGTAATCGTAAACTCGATATTTCTACAGCGCCCACAAAAGCGAAGTCGCGGGAACCAGCTTATTCACAGGCGCTTAACCAAAACAGAATCGATAGGCAGGGGTTCAAAATCCAGAGAGTCAGGCAGGCAGACAGTCAGACGGCTAAGGTGGATGATGCTTAGAGTTGAAATGGCGAGGAAGGTGAGGGGAAGAGAAGGAATCGGGATAGGATTTGTGAAAAAGCAGTGTTTTCAGTTTTGAGTGGAAGACCTGTGGAGAGATAGCAAGAGGTGAGGTTTTGGTGAGTTCATAGGATGGATCGGATATTTGTCGTAGCACAGGCGGGAGTTTGTTCCAAAGAGGCGGGACAGCTATGGCTATGGAACGATTTGCAAATTTAAGCGATGAGGTGACGGAAGGGCGGAGCAGTGTGAGGGTGGAAGATGAACGGGTTGAACGAAGAGGTTGGACCGAGAACAACTGACGGAGATACGAGGGCTGAGAGGATTGAAGCGTATTGTAGGTGAGAGATAGGACTTTATATTCTATTCGTTCAGGAATTTTGAGCCAGTGGAGTGATTTCAAGACAGGTGTGATGTGGTGGTGTTTGGGGGTTTTGGTGACAGCACGGGCGAGGGCATTCTGAATGGCTTGGAGGCGATTAATTTGAGTGGTATCTATGTTGAGAAAGAGAGCATTGCAGTAATCTAATTTAGCGTGAACTATTGATGTGGCGATTGTTGATGAGGTTTTGAAGTCAAGCATAGGGCGAATTCTACGCAGGTCACGGATGTGCATGAAGCAAGAACGGGAAAGATGGGTGATGTGATCGGAAAAGCTAAGATTCTGGTCAAAAGTCACACCTAGGTTGCGGACAGGAGAATTTGCTATGAATGTGTGAGTGGATACAGAGTCAAGGCTGAGGGAAATAGAGGGATCTGGAATTTTCTTGAGTTGCTCACGGAGGCCTATAAGAATGAATTCAGTTTTAGAGGGGTTGAGGCACAACATGTTTGAAGTCATCCAGGAGGAGATTTGTTTTACCACAACAAGAAGATGATCTATGGAGTCGGCGAAGCTGCTGGGAGAGAATGAAATGAATAATTGGGTGTCGTCAGCGTATAGGTGATGGTCAACTGAGGATGCTTTGATGAGTGAGCTGAGTGGAGTAGTGTAAAGGATGAACAATAGGGGCCCAAGAACAGAACCTTGCGGAACACCACAGGTGAGAGGGCATGATTGCGATGAGGTTTCTGGTGTTTTAACAGAGAAAGAGCGGGAAGAGAGATAGGTCTGAATCCAGAGGAGAGCAGTGTCGGTAAAACCGAACCAGGTAGACAGTCTTTGGAGTAATATGTTGTGGTCAATGGTGTCGAAAGCTGCAGAAATATCAAGGAGGCACAGACAGGAGACTTGTTGATGAGAAATGGCAGAAACAAGTTTATTGTAGAGGCAAGTGAGAAGGGTTTCGGTTGAGTGCCGCTTGGTAAAACCAGACTGGTGCGGGTTAAGGAGTGAGTTTGAAGTCAGGTAATCATTTATCCGAGACAGGACTATGCGTTCGGTTAGTTTAGAGATGAATGACAGGTTGGAGACAGGTCGGTAGTTTGAAAGGATTTCTTTATCAAGTGATGGTTTCTTGAGAAGTGGAGTGACTAAAGAATGTTTGAAGAGGAGGGGAAAATTGCCAGTAGACAAGGAGAGGTTGATTATTTTGGTGATGATGGGAACGAGAATAGATGAGCAGTCTTTCAGTAAGGAGGTAGGTATAGGGTCAAGTTCACACTGCTTATTTGGAAGAGATTGTAACAGATGGGATATTTCAATCTCTGACGTTGGTTGGAAGACAGATAATGATGATCGAGGTGGGGAGGGTGGACGGTCGTGAGTGGTGGGAGGAGTATCTGGAGGTGAATCGATGGTGGTTTTTGAGAGTAGTGATTGAAGAGAGAGACGGAGGGTAGTAATTTTGCCAGAGAAGAAGGAACAAAACGACTCAGCTATTGAGGAAGGTGGAAGAGAGTTTGGAAGTGGGCTTGAGGAGTTCCGGTGGAGGAGTTGGTTAATAGTTTTCCAAAGAAGGCGAGGATTAGAAGAACGGGATTGAACTAGTGAGGAGTAAAACCTCTTTTTAGCCGTAGCCAGAAGGTGATGGTATTTAGTAGGCTACCCGGAGTCAGTCGCTAAGGAATTTCCGACTAACTTGATGAGTATTTTATAAGCAAGTTTGGCTTCTGTCCTGCTGCTGATGACTTCGTCAAAAACCGAAACTCGGAGATCACCGTTAAAATAATCAGCAAAATATTAACGTGAACGGAGTCGCTAGCCGTCGCTAGCTTAGCAACTGGTTTTGACTTGAGGCTTAGTGGCGGCGCGGATGGCGGCGGCGGCGCGAGGACTACGTACCACGCATTTACTAGGCTACCAATTCTCCTGTCTGCAACTTAGGTGTAAGTGTCGACCAAAACCTTAGCTTCTCCGAACATGTCACTCATCTTTCCCGCTCCTTTGATGGATGCAGGCTGCGTGTGGAGAGTAACATATTTGATAGGAGCCAGTTTAAGACCAGATCAGATAGCCTACACCAAACCAGTGCTCAAGGTGATGGAGCCAGATGGCATGCTCGCAGTGGCGTAAATCATGGGGGGACAGAGGGGAACTGTCCCCCAAAGTTTTGACTTAAGCCCTTCTGTCACCGCCCCAACAACAAAATCTGGCCCTCGTAGAACCTCACCCCCCCCCCTAGTCATGTAGGGGCCTATAGATTTTTAGCCTCTGCATGATCGATAGTGTAGCTACGGCAGCCAATTGAGTCAACTTTCCTGCTGTCCATGAGGCATGAGTGGATGATGTCACTATGGACAGAGAGGAAATCAGTCTCGGCAAAGTGTAACTTGCGATATGCTGATTGGAAAGGAAGAAGTACATGTAGTCCTAAACAGCTTGAAAAGGATAACCGACTTTACAAACGTGGTCTAATTTAACCGCATATCATGTAATATTTATTGTCGACAACATATGATTTATGTCTTCTGTCATTTGTGCTCTTGTGAATTGTTTCAATTGCATAATTGTAGGGGCCTACACTGTAACCGGTTGCGATTTGTCAACCGGATTGTTTCAATAAAGAATATTATTATTATAAAGACTAGCGAATTGGATAACATCTGGCACAGAGACCGAGAGGTACCGAGTTCGAGCCCCCGTTGGGCGGTTATGCTTTGTAGGCTGCTATTAGCGCCGTTGTATTGCAGGCTGTCTGTTCTGTTAGTAGTTAAGATTTCAATTGCATAACATGCAATGATGTAAATGTACAGCGCAGTGCGTTGTCAGGCGCTTAATAAAGAAAAGATGATGATTATTATTATTATTATTATTATTATTATTATTATTATTATTATTATTATTATTATTATTATTATTATTATTATTATTATTATTATTATTATTATTATTATTATTATTATTATTATTATTATTATTATTATTATTATTATTATAGAAGCAAATTTATTTCTTCATAAAGCCAACAAACTTATGTACAGACTGATTAAAAGTAACTGTTTTCAATATTTAGAAGCCTTCGATCAGTCCTGGGCTACTGTTGTTGCAATCTGTGGTGCCTAAAACAGATAGAGCGTTTCCAATTTGTATACGGACGACTGATAAGCGTTGTAGAAGATGACTAGTCTCACGCTGGTCGCCTGTCGCTGCTGAGATCTTGTGTCCTAGTTCTTGGACAAACTGCAGTGATTCTGTGTGCCAGCTTCCTGCAGTTTCGACTGCAACAGGGACGAAATGATGTGACTGTGTGATAGCAGCATACTTGGTTTCCTTGTTGCGAGCTGCCTTTTCCGCTGCCGCACCTGCGATTTGCGATGTTATATGTTCGTAGGATGCAGCGAAAGTATCTGGCACCGTGACATCCCATGCCAAGCAACGACCTCTGTGCCAAGGTATGATGGTGACTCCGTCAGGCCTTTTGCCGTCTGATCTGGAGAGGCCATTGGGCTCTTTGATGGCCGGTATTTTGGCTCTGGTGAAAGCTCGCCAAATAACATCGTTGAGCATGCCATGTCGATGTTGTCCTCCTGGACCTTTGCTACAAGAGAATCCATGATGGCCGATGGATTCTAGTATGACACCGCATTTGCAAGTGTGTTTTTCACACAAGGCAGTGCCTAGTCGGATGCCGGAAGCTATTCTTAGGACCTCTCCTGACATGCGTAATCCTGCTGTCGTAATGGGCAGTGCATGAAGCCAGTCTCCAGAGTGTGGCGATTGCACGGCTAACAATCTGGCTTTAACAGCAGAATCACTCGCTCTTTCTGACAGGTCTTGAAGTGCATGTGAGATGAGTTTGCTGTCCCATTCCCGTTGTATGTGAGCCTTCTGCTCGATGGGAGGAGTTGCGTTCGACTTCGATGACCAAGAACTAAAAGCCTCCTCTACCAACGGATCTGTGATTGTTAGAGGGACGTCGAGTAACAGTTGGTCTTGAAGGTTTCGTGTGCCAGCGGCTGATGTCAAAAAGGCGGAAGTTGCCAGCATAACGGCACTGCGAATCCCCAGACCACCGTTTCTAACAGGTAAAGATGCCTGGATCCATTGATCGTCGCTCATGTTGATATTAAGAAGGCTACACAGACCAGTTCTCAAGACTTCGTCGAAGACGTGTAGAAGTTCTTCGTTTAAGAAGCAGGCTGATGTTCTTAATGTGTATAGCAGCTTCGGTATGCTTAAGCTGCTCCTCATTATTATTATTATTATTATTATTATTATTATTATTATTATTATTATTATTATTATTATTATTATTATTATTATTATTATTATTATTATTATTATTAAACCGCAGTAGACACGCTTTTACGTCTTTTCTATACATCCCGTAGTATTGCAACGCGACCGACTTAGACTCTAATTATACGCATTTCTTGTAGGCAGGCGCATGCTATGTAATAAACCGTCGCTTATTTGCCGCCGTGAGCGAGCGGCATCAGCTTCTTAGCATCCATCCAGACCAGGTTCCAGCCAGTCCCCTTCCCTCCCTCTATTCCTCCCTCCTTCCCCCGTTGACCTAATCGTCTCATTAACAGTCCTGCTTCGTTAGGAACGATCGACCGCCAAACTCTTTTGTTCCAGTCACGTGTCACTCTCTCCTTCCTCGTCGCTAGGTGGCTGTAACTTGGACTGTGCTTCGGACTAATTTCACGTAATTTGGCTAATAAGAGGGAGGCCAGCCAATCGAATGAGTACCCGGCAAACATGTAGCGCCCGTTCAGTGGCTTATGATGCAGCGCTGGCAATGGGAATGATGGCAAAATGGAGGAGGAAGAGAAGGAGGAGGAGAGGGAGAGGGAGGAGGTGAGGAAGGACGAGGGGCGGAAATGGAGGCGGACATCTTCAAGAATCTAATGGGAAATTTTCGGCAGCCATATTTAGGAAAGACTCGCTGGAAATTAACGAATTTATACGATCTATAATATGCAAATTGAAGTACTATCCACACACTCATATAGGCTAAACAGCCTAAACACAATCAATCATATACCCTGTATGTCATGTATTAAGGCGGTTCACTACGTGCAACATTACCGTCTTTAACGCCTCGCCAGGCCTATATTATATTTCTAATATTCTTTAATTTTACGTATATAGACCTATAGACCTATTATATAAAATAATAATCATAATGATACTAATTGAAAACATTACGTTTCCCAGGACTTGGATATTGATATTCACATCAGTCTCGACTCAAAGAATTGTTCCGCTTTGAAGGATTTAAGCTGAAGACAAGTAAGTAAGTAGCCTTTTAATGATATATTTAAGTCAACGCTCACAAATGACAGTTGATGTAAATGTTAGGCCTACAGTAACTGTCGCTGGATCAGGAAAGCCCAAAACGACCCGTAAGCTATTGGCAGCTACTATGAACGCTTCTGACAGACTTGAAGAATTTTGCAGTCAGTTTGTCGAAGTTTTACGAAAGCATCGTTTCCTTCATGCTTTATAAATAAGCCTGAATAGTCTCCCGAGAGTCTCACTGCGTTTAGCCAACACTGTTGAAGCACAATGACAACCAACGTTGCTTCAGGACATTCGCTGAATTTCTTTTCTCCGAAGAGGGATTTTGTGGGTTCGTTGAAGCGAGAGGAGAGTTCACGGGGAGCAATGGAGGAGCCAGGTGTTGGTCGGCGGGGAGGGCGAATTACATAGGGGGATGCTCCTTGGGATGGGTGGACTCATATGGGTGAGGGAGGGACGGCGTTGAGGGAGACCGACCGACCGACTGACGTGTCGATCTGAGGCGAGACGAGGTTCTTTTGCTGTTCATTCGATCGTTGATAATCAGTCGTTCGTCGCTTCTTCTCCGACCGTGAGACCTTCAAAGGAGACATCGACGACCGACATCTTCTCAAGATCGTCATCAGCGCCACCACACGACTACACGACTCTCCCTCTGTCCATCCCTCCCTCCGTCTCTCCGTCCCTCAGTTCAATCTTGCTTTCCTCTGCCTGCTTCGAATCATTCATCCATCCATACATCCATCCATCCGCCCATCCATCCATCCATCCATCCATCCATCCATCCATCCATCCATCCATCCATCCATCCATCCATCCATCCATCCATCCATCCATTCTATCCATCCATCCATCCATCCATCCATCCATCCATCCATCCATCCATCCATCCATCCATCCATCCATCCATCCATCCATCCATCCATCCATCCATCCATCCATCCATCCATCCCATCCATCCATCCATCCATCCATCCATCCATCCATCCATCCATCCATCCATCCATCCATCCATCCATCCATCCATCCATCCATCCATCCATCCATCCATCCAACCATCCAACCATCCAACCATCCATCCATCTATGCCTTTCTCCCTCCCTCTCTGATCTTATGGCCATTATTCGAGTGCGCATGTTCCATTAACGTATTGTTTTCGTCAAAATAATTATGGAGCCTAAGCTGCCTAATCCTATATCGCACTTGCACTTGTATACGCACGGACTATTTATATACGCCTATTATTCACTAGAGTCTTATTATAATGTTACCTGAAATGAACTTTGCACGGACAGTCTGTTGCTTTATAGAGGAAGTTGTTCTGTGTTCACATGGGATGAAGTTAGCTGAATAAATTTACAAAATGTGGTTTACCAATTTATTCAAATTTAAGAGATCAATATAGTTTGCAATTCTAAGTCCTTTTGATAACGGTGTGGAGCGCTCGAGAGCGTTATAGTCATAATAGTCTATTATATCAGCAATATTTGTCAGTTTGAAGATAGACGAGATTGCACACGAGTCAAGATCGCCCGTTCAATTACTTTTAGATGCAAGATTCAAAGTTGGAATTCGGATGTGAAGAGATGATGCCGTCAGAGTTAAAAGAATTAAGGTTTAGGCCTATTTAGTAGAAGATGAACTATATGGCGTGCGTAGGCTAAAGACAGACGGGAGGATCCAACATCTATCGAGGAGTTAATAATTAAAGTTATGTAATTAGTTGTTGTGATAGAGAGACTATAGGATATCTTCATTAAATTTATAATGGACTAGGCCACTAAGGCCTACTTACATCAATTTGTTATACCATTTATAACATTCATACAGCCTAGTTAAGTATTTAAGTTTAGTTAAGTAAGACTGTTATTGTAGATACTGCTTAGCTTATTGATGAGTACAAAGGACTGTAACCTCAATCGCCATCCTCTCAACTAAGTTGGTAATTAAGGAGCCCTAATTAGTGGAACGGTGGAACCTAGGCCCCTTCAGGTTCTCCATTTGTTCCCATCAGAGAACTTTTTCTGTTTCTTTTAAATGTAATTACAGGATTTGTGATGTTCTTTTCTGGTTGGACCAATAGTCTAAATATATTGATTGATTGATTGATTGATTTAATATTAAGAGTGAAATTGAAGTTTTGTACTTTCCAGGCGTCTTAAATAATAAATAGGAAGGCAATTTTGAAAATCAAAATACAGTCTCGAGAGTTCTACAGTACCCGAAAAAACGAAGTCCCGAGAATCAGCTTATTCACAGGCGAAAAGATCGGATCATGGCAGTATGACCTGAAAGATATGATATATTAACAGGAATACTGGAATGAAGCGATTGCCTATCAGAGCGAGTTTTTAAGATATCCAGATTGTGACAAAGGTAGGCCTATAGGCTATAGGCAAATAGACCAATTGCATTAAATGCTAAATAAGTTGATATATAATTTTCTACGTTATTGTCGACGTTGCAAGTTGTCGCAGTTTGTCTCACCAAAAGATTACATGGACCCCGTGTTGGATATCGCATGCGCAGTGACCCGTATAGTATCCGCCTATAGTGAAATTGCCACTGGTGCTTTCGAGAGGGAGGTAGCGATGTGAAGCCACGAGGGCTATTTATCGAGGGCGTGTATGATCTACGGATGGTTGGTTGGTCACAACCATTCCTGATGTCGTTGACCTCGAGGTATATAGGCTTTCAGAGCAGCTCGCCTTTGCGAGACCTTTCACGACGCTATTTATAGGGTTCGCGATATTCCAGGGCAGCCTTTCCAACATACAGGCCGAGGGCAACGCCTGAGACCCTCAAAATTGAATGTTTAAGTTGCACTTAACCTACTGTAACCTCCTATAACAATCCAAATGATTAAATGACTTGAAGTTTTTGTTGACAGAGGCTCACAGAGCTAAATGTATGGCTGAATTAGGCCTATCAAACTTTAAGGAAATGTTAAGTCCGCAGTCAACAATTAGGGCCTATATAGAGAAATGAGCAAAAAGCTGCAGTCATTAAGAAGTTGCAGATTATTTTAAAAAAGAAGAGTCTGAAGGAAGTTGTGCATTTCTGTCAATCCTTCTGAAACAGTTGACCATTCCGTATATCCTGAATTAGCCTACCTGTGAACATCTTGGCTAAATTTATACGAAATCGATTTAGGCCAAAATATTGTAACGAAACAATTTTCCGTTAGCCTACTTAACAGCTTCCCATAGATCTAATTATAATTATTATTGTAGCAAGCTATTTGCGAACCTTTTTCGTAGAGTTTCAGGTGATGCTAAAGCAAATTGCAAATGAAATCATTTATAGATTCAGAATAGTAGGCCTATTGGCATAAAAAGGCTTTAACCCGCACATTCACAATCTTTTCATATTTTAAGGAGTGGGTCCTATATAGGCCTATTTTCTCATATACTTTTTAAACTTTGTTAGCCCATACCTTCTCGTCTGTTGCAACATTTGTCAGTGCATCTTGTTCTCAGCAGCTTTTCTGTAAGACGAAAAATTTAGGTGCACAACAGACTTACCGGTATTGTATATCATCTATAGATGATATACAATAAGTCTGTTGTGCACCTAAATTTTATTTTATATTATATTTATATTATTCTATATATAATGAACATTGAACTGGAATTCTTCGAATATAGTTTTTTTTATCAACGGTTGAGGCATAGATTAGACCAGTTTTGTAAGCAGCAGCCATATTTCACCACCATCTCGATTATTCCTTTAAAATGCGAATGTAAATATAATGTAATTGAACATTTATACAGCGCCGCTTAAAATCAGCAGCAGAATATATGTTACTTGGGGTAAATTTGTTTGTTAATAGGCGGCCAGGCCTGTGTGCTCTGCGAGTTTTGAAGATGATGAAATCGCTTGATTTGGCATCCAATGCTGGAAAAAGGATGATTCGTCAGAAAATGTTGGACAACATACGATCTAATGCACAGGGTGAGAATTGCCGGGGGGGGTTGTGGGGTGGGGGGTTCAACTCCCCTAGTTTTTCTTAGGGTCCCATAGTAAAGTCTACATTTCACACCCAAACTGCACATAAATCAACGTCTAACCCCCCCCCCAGTTATTTTTTTTACAATTCCCATACTGCTAATGTATGGTGTATACCGTTCTGAACTTTCAACCGAGAAGTCAAAGTCTAAAACTCCCGCCAGGGCAGGGCAGAAATTTGTCTCGAGGAATTGAACTGCACTTGCGTCTCCTGGCCAACTCAGCTATACGATGAGTAGGCCTACACTGATCGTACAATGTTGGTGGATGAGATACATAGGGAGAGGACTGACCATGCATTCATAGCCTATAATTGTCTGTTTTCTTGCATATTGCGTTTGACTCTAGGAAATTCTGTGTTATAGGCCTATTCAGAAAAAGTTTTCATCCATATGTTCGGCAACGTCTTGTAATCCATCCAAAGAGATTAAAATGTCAGATGCTGCACGATTTAGGCCTACGTAGGAGCCTATACATTCTGCCTTTGAGCTACATATTATACTAATTTGACAGAGATGCAACCTCAAGCATTCCTGTGAAGATGGGAAGCCCATGCATGAATACATTACTCAAGGAACATGTAGGCATAGCATTATTAGGCACTTAGGCCTACATAGAATATGTAGGCCTAAGTGCCTAATAATGCTATGCACGTATATATGGGACTATTAATATATTTTATAAATTTGCATACCGCCATGCCACCTTCAACAGAAAACTTATAAAAGTCGCTCTTTACGTTATAATCCTAAATGATATTAAAGTTCACTGAGAACAAAAAGTACATAGAGAAGCAAGCAATGCTGAGATAACTAGAAAAGTTATTAAGAACGGTCTCCTGCAAACACGTATAGCCTAACCAAAGAATAAGTATGTTAACCTTTTAACAATGCAAGTCAAGCGCTCACATTTTACAAAGTTTAGCCTAGTTGTTGCAAATGTTACTGTCGTTGGATCAGGAAAAGCCCCAAACATCAGCCATTAGCAGATATATATACTTTATACTATAGGACTGCTTCTGACGCTCGCTTTAAGATGGTATAGACTGCACGAAAACTGGCGAGTTCATTGGTAGCCGATGATGCAAAGTCAAAATATTCGTAGTAGACCTATAGGCCTATCTTAGCCTATAATAGTGCCCGATAAGACCGCATCCGCGATATTCTTGGCATCAGATATTGCGTCGCCGGAACAGTGGCGGCGCCAGGGGGGGCTAGGGGGCTTAGCCCCCCTAACTGCGGCTCAGCCCCCCCAAACAAAAAGTGGAAAATCTCTGCCAATGTGATCCATCTGTTAGGAATGTTACTGAATTACATGGCAAGAGATTTTGTATATGTATATAAGAATAGAAAAATGGATGTTTTAAGTTTGTCATCATGTTGTTTGTACAGGAGGCATAGTTGCAGTTCAAATAAATTCATGTTTGAAAGTTTTCCTGTAGCAAAAGGCTGTAATAACTTGTTAGGGATTTTATGTCGCTTATGTACATTAAATATGTGCTTTACAAGGAAATAAACATTAGGATTTAATGTGTTTATTGTATAGTTTTCAATTAATCTAAGTGGAGAATAGTAAAACTTGCAAGAACCTGTTTAAAATCAATGCCCAGTAACAGCTGTAAGGGTCTATGAAAGAAGTAATTTGGGAACATCTTAAAGATTTTCTTGTGATAGAACTCAAACTTCTGTACAGTATATTGATTTCATTGTCTGCAGGTTTTGTGTCGGGTATAGAAGAGGGAAGGGATGGAGGCATAGGCGCAACCACCCTATGGGACCCGTGGGACGCGTCCCAACTTTCGGGCAGGCTGGGACGGTCCCCCCAACTTTTGAAAATGTTGAGGTAAACAAGAGCCCAAAATGCACTCCATTTGGTATTAAATGCTCAAAATTGCGCCGTTGGCGGAGCTTACGACGCTCCCCCGTATCCCTATAGTCGTTAGGGGCTTCTTGCTTTCCGCAATCGCGGCTGTACGTGCACCTTCCGCACTCGCAATTTCCCCACTCGAACGTTCTAGTAGGGCCGTCCCCTAACAAATCGCTGGACCTGGCCGATAGAATACAGAGTAAGGCTAAAGCCGCTAAACTCAACTGAGTCTATAAGAATTCAGTGCAGGATGTTGCTGTATAATTTCACTCTAAACCTGTAGCCTACTTATCACGCTTTAAAATTCGACTAAGGCTCGCGGTAGAAGCCTAGGAGGACATTTCAATTTTTACTTCTGAGACTGCGAGTGGTATTCTTCTAAAACCTAAACTCTCAGTTTATTCATATAATAAAGTCATATTTTTCACATATCTAGATGGTTTAGGTACTTTTATATCGAAATCATCGGTGACAAATTTGAGGTAAATTAGAGCTCAAAATGTACTGCATTTGGCATGAAATGCTCAAAATTGCGTCGGCTTCTGGGGCTCCGCCCCAGACCCCGATGGGGGAGCTTACGACGCTCCCCATACCCCTAGTCGTTAGGGGCTTCTTGCCTTCGGCAATCGCAGCTTCGCGCCTTCCGCGCTCGCAATCCCCCTCAGACATTCTAGTAGGTCCCCCCAACTTCTGGACCGTGGTTGCGCCTCTGGATGGAGGTACAGGAAGGGGAAAAGAGGGAGGGGAGAAAAGGAAGGGCTTAGGGCTACAGCCCCCCAAAACGGAAATCCTGGCGCCGCCACTGCGCCGGAATCTATAGCTAACAGGCCAAGAACGTGAAAATTCCGAACTATCCACTTTTGGTTGTCACCAACCATTCGGCAGCAGCCATGCGCTGATGATTGTAAGTGTTATCATAATAATCCAAAACGATAAAACTCCACGCGTTTAGCTTGATGAGAGTCACAGAACAGGAATCGGATGCAATAATAATATATCCACGAATAGACGAGACATTGCAAGCAAATGGCTTACAATTCAATGAAAGTAGGCCTGCACTGTCTTTTTGAACGAAATTTGGCGGCGACCGGAAGTTTCGCCAGCGAGATCCCATGTCAATGAAGCTGCATTGACGTTTAAGGCACCTGAGATAAAACGGGACATATAGGTTCTACATATTGACAAATAAGAGCTCTTACAATTACACAGATATTATAAATCTATAGGCCCTACTGATATCAGAATAAGACAGGATTTATATTCATTAGTTTACAATTTTCATTCTGCTGTGTAAGCTTATAAATAGGCCTCCATAGCCTATATTTATATATGGTGTGTAAACAGCAGATTACAGTAATTATTGTAATATTTTGTATTACATGCTATTTACGCTTTTACATCATTATTACTCTTCTTCAGTAACAGCTTCTATGGCTGCTTAAGTTCCGTGGCAACGTTGGACTAACGTCAAGCCTACGGTCAAGGCACAACGACAGTCTTCAATTGCAGTAAAGGAAGAGGATGACAATAGCTCTTGTCATTAGGACTAGATTGTTACAGCAGTCTTTTAATATAGTCACTTTATCTAGGAAATTGCTATCATGGACAACCACTTAGGCCTAATAGTCACTTAGTCTAATCATCATAAGCAAAGGCAACAATCTCAAAACCGATTTGCAAAACGCAATAAATGGGCTAAATGCATGACGACTTACAGGTAAACTTAAAAAATGTATATGAGCTCACACAACGTTGTTTTTAACCGTAGGCTAACTTATAACGCAATAGTCTCTTAGAGGAGATATCCCAACTGCTGGCATGAAACGGTATACATCGAGCTGTTTTGTTGGCCCAATGACGTCATTTCAGCCTGATATGATAGGCTCATGTACACAATAGGGGCTAGAATGGGTCGAGATCATAGACTACATTTAGGCTTATGCATTAATATTATTATGGGAAAACGAGGGCGATGACTACAGAAGCTTCCACTGCACAAAAATCAACACCCGCCATATAGATTTGATTGACAGATTTCGACGGCTATGACAAAGGCGTGCCCTTACGTCACTCGATCGACGGGATCGATGGTTTTTGCACAATCGAAGGCGTGGTCAACGGTTGATTGACGGGCCGTGGGCGTGGCGAATCCGGACCGCTGGAGCGTGTTCTTGTTAAGGTGTTGAGGCGCAATAATGACGTCTCGGTTTTTGTCTTCTCGCCTCATTAGTCGTTCGACAGATACTTGGCGGTTGCAGTGTGAGACGCTTCAGCAACCACGAAAGGTAGGCATCATCACCAGCATCAGCATCATACAGACACCGTGACAGCTGCAGCTGGAAACGCTGCCGTGGTTTATAAATGCAATGCCCTGTATGAAACGTAGGGTGCAATGGCTCTAATCTAGTGGAATGATGATGTTTGCTTGAGTGAAATTTTACATGTGCAAAAGGCGGAAATTATTTGCAAAGACCCAGTGTGCAAATAGGCTATACTTGCATGGTTTAATTCGGTAATGATGAAATCTATAGGCCTAGGTTAGGCTAGGCTCTGCTCGGACTAGGCAGGTCTATAAATATACATAGAGATAAAGAGGAAGGTACATAGCGCTATATAATATGCTTCTTAACATGTCTTCTGGTCTCCCTAACCTTTTGTATCTCGACTGACGCTGTCTACGAGATTTGCAATTTAAACCCATGACCTGCAATTTACTTGGAAGCGACCGTCGACCAACGATTGATACCTTGATTATTACATTAACCGCGCTATAGAAGTTTCCAGAACTTGATTAGAATGGCAGTGACAGCCTTTGGTTTTATGGTGACCCCGTCACGAGAAATCTGTGACCTTCACAAGCTAAGTTAACCAACTGTGTACAGATTGGAGTGCCTTCAACAATAAAGTCAGCGTTTGCAGACTATATAATTATAGCATTTGGGAGTAAAGGACTTCCCAAGGTCCCTTACAGTTACAGTGCTTACACAGTTACTACTCTCGAACCAATCAGTGTATACTCTCCGCGTGTATGCAGGCCGAGCGCTCTATAACCATTCGACTATACTGTGAGAGCATTACTTTAAGAAGTGAGAATGATCAAGCATTTTCAAAACATTTCATCGGAACTTCATGTTTATTATCAATAAGTCAGACTTGCACAATTGCGTTGCTTAATGAATCCAAATTATTCTAATCAAAGTGGCTCAGAATTGCTGGTAAATCGCATCAAAATCACTTGCTAGATATTTCTCAACAATTCACAAAGGCGCTGCAGGCGACCGGGGCTAAACCGCGGATCTCCCTGACAAAACTTAATTATGTACTACTCGAAAACATATCCGAGATAAAACAGAGCCATAATTATATTGTTTAGATTTGTTACTGAATTATATCAGAATTGATACCATCGTCTTACACTGTTACCGAAAATCGTGGAGAGACCATGGAAAATGACATCTTTGGGTGGACTCAATTAGAGGAAAGGTGGCATGCCATTTCTGTCGTGGAGATTACCATCAAGCGTGTGATGCGCTTGTTAAACCTGACCAGGAGTGGAATATAACACGAGTTAGATCTAATGCGTGCATCAGATATTCCCAAGAAGCTGTGTCCATGGTACCACCCGGCCGTTAGTCTCAGACTGCGACATCTGCTCTCATTATCAGACGGAGACCCAGATAGAGCCGTTATTGCCCACCCGCTCCATGGGATAAAGTCGGTATCGACAAGGATCATTTGGTGTGGCAGAATGTCTGAAGTTTGCAGCCCCTGGGAATTCTAGGCAGACACCTCTTCAGCGCGATACCCCAAGTAGGCCCCTAATGACAAGCCAGAATCGTCCGTTAAAGCCGTCCAGAGCTTGATGCCAGCGAAGAGGGATGCCCACGTATACACAATATTATACGACATCTGGATATTGCATTCCTCTGCGCTCGAACCGTAGCATTATAGAAATAGATGTGTTAGCAATAAAGCAGTATTAAAATACCTTACTTCGTCTAATCTCCGAGTTTAGAAATAAATTTTTGAAAGCGTAATTCGTCAAGTATTCTTGTAATTAAAATTATGACTGAGGTCTCGAACTCAAGGTGGAGCGTATGCTTATAAAGAGCCGTTATTTTCAACCATCCGAAAACCGGTGTTAAGCAGCATAAGACAACTTGGAGACATTCCTGTACGCTCAAATAAGAGATCTACAACGAATGCACACAGCACAGTGAGTTGTACTTTTTA
>JACEVL010000437.1:672500-685000 GCA_020284085.1 Aporrectodea caliginosa | reverse complement strand
GAGTTCGAGCCCCCGTTGGGCGGATATGCTTTGTAGGCTGCTATTAGCGCCGTTGTATTGCAGGCTGTCTGTTCTGTTAGTAGATAAGATTTGAATTGCATAACATGTAAATGTACAGCGCAGTGCGTTTGTCAGGCGCTTATTAGAGAACAGATATTATTATTATTATTATTATTATTATTATTATTATTATTATTATTATTATTATTATTATTATTATTATTATTATTATTATTATTATCAATACACGACACGTATATATATATAGAAATATTTCTATAGGGCGTATACTGATACCTATAATTCTATAAACAAAGAGAGACGTTGTAAAGCCCGCGAAAATCAACAGACACATCGAAAAACACAGCAAATGACACAGTTAACTCTGCTAATTTTTACTGCACACTAATATCTCACCAGTTGTTATCAGTGGCGTAACGAAGGAGGGGCAGAGGGAATAACCGCCACCGGGCGCAGCACAAGGGGCGCAAAATTACCTTTCAGTGGTACACAGTACTGTGACAACTTGACAAGAATGATTAAAAGTCAACAAGAAAATTTAAAAGAGGCATAATCATCAACTCTTGCCTCTGGGCGCTGAAACCCTTCGTTACGCCACTGGTTGTGATTGTCTTTGCCGAGTTCCATTCTATACATCTCTTTCTATCACTCACTTAAGCGCAGATTTCTTTGTATGTAAGTGGATGGTGACAGTGCTTTTTTTTCTAGAAAAAAGGTTCCGGAACTCAACAAATTCAGAACAATTATAGGGGCATATTTTATGCTAATATTTCTATTTCAAATATATCAATATCAATAAACACTGAATTCTCTTAAATTAAATTAAGGTATCTAAGTAATTTTAAATAATTTTTTAATTAAAAATTTAAATTAAGTAAATTATTTTTAATAGCTGAAAAAAGGTCCCGGAACGCCGTTCCGGACCGCTCCGGCTGAAAAAAAGCACTGGATGGTGATACTTGAGATAAATGAGTAGATTAGTCGTGTTTTTAACCGGCTGTGAGCCGGCCACATAACTTCCCACTCATTAACACCAACAACGCTGATGATACACGAACTTTTATTTGTGACTGATTCGTACTTGAAATGATTCCAGTCAGCATTTCCAGTTCCCACGCTTGCAGCCGCTGAAGATCTTTTACAGACATCTTGACTACAAGATTACTATGACTTCTAATTTTGCGAATTTGTGCTGGTCAAATTGAGTCGCAATTGCTATAGAAACGTTTGCAAAATAACTAAATTTAATAAAATGCGCCATTAGTATTACTACTGGACTAATTCACAAATCCAAAATCCGGGGCGAACATAAGCTATTAGTTGTAAAGCATTTTCACGTTCTTAATTTCTTATGTTGTCGATATTGAACTTTTTTCTTTTTGCAACGAAAATAACAATAAATTTTCGTTAGTGTTATTTTTGTTTATAGTTATAGTTATAGTCAATTATAATTTTAGTTACAGTACTGTTATAGTTATCGTTAACGAAATCATTTAATTTTCGTTAAAGAACATTTTCGTTACCTTTATCGCTAACGAGAATCATACTGTCATGTCGCTGCTCTCAAGGAATGAATCGCATGTCTGTTCGATGCTCGAACTCTATCTCTTCCTTCAAGAACGCCTCAAAACTCATTATTTCTCATTGGCTTTCAAACATCTAAGTAAGTAGGTCCTAAGTGTGTTCTAGGTATCTAACTGCTCTTCACTTCACATGGCGACTGATTAACCTTTCCTCAGATGAATTCGCATTTTGTGTGACTTCGCGCGCGTCAAAAATGTTTGTAATAATAATAGGTCTAATAATAATAATAATAATAGGCTAGTATATGTCGACGCATGTAAGAAAGTGAAGCCTGTAACCCGTCACACTGATGGTTCTCCCTCGGTGGTTATAGCTTAAGTAAATGTTCTATACTTCTCAGTCACACATATAGCTTGGAAATTTAAAAAAGTCTATATAGGCCTAAGGTTCTTACACAAGTGTCTCGATACGTATACATGCTTTAACTGTAAAATAACGTGCCTATAATAATGCCTACAATATACTAGGCAGCTCTATATCTATAAGGTGCAGACGAGTTTATGTTAGGCAGCTTTATCTACATGAATTTTACATTTTTGCTCAAGATACCTCTACATTTTGCAGTGAATTACCTATTAAGTAAAAAGGTATACGTCTGTTTGATATCAGTTCTACTCCATATGTGGCCTGTGTCTAAAATAATGAGCTCCCTATAAGATCTTTTTGTCTCTGTAGGCCCTACAGTTATTTCAATTTCTTCCTCAGGTTTCTAAGTTGAAAACGAACAAGCATCGACCTCACTCATCAAGGATTCACTGCAGCATAAATGAAAACAAAACGAGGTAAGTGAAACAGTATATTGAAGAAAACTTAAATCAGTCGTAAATAAATGTAAATGTACAGGTTTTTCTATAGCTATTGCGTTTGTAATGTGATGCACTTGTACATTTATATAGCGCCCCTTCAAAGTATCTACTCAGGTGCTTGATTATAGGTCTCCATAGTGCTCCACTTTAGACAGAACCCGTTGACGCTAGCCTAGCATAGCCTACAACGTAGATATACATTGGACAGAGACGTTACTTTGATCTAGGAAGTGAGGTTCCAATTTGTATAGCCTAATACGCTGATATCAATTATATTCGTTATTATTATTATTATTATTATTATTATTGTTATTATTATTATTATTATTATTATTATTATTATTATTATTATTATTATTATTATTATTATTATTATTATTATTATTATTATTATTATTATTATGATGATGATGATGATGATGATTATTATTATTTTTTTCCCGAGGTACATATGATCCCTCAGGATTGCAAAAATTAGGGAGGCATGTTGTTCTGGAATGGCTAGTCTTCACATATGGTTTGGTTTGTTAGAAAAGTGCTAGAAAAAGCAACTGCATTGAAGCGCTGAATAGTCATAGATATGCGCTGTAAGAGAAAAGTTGTCTCTCTGTGAGAGACGGATTTAGCCATAGGCCTTATTATTATTATTATTATTATTATTATTATTATTATTATAATTATTATTATTATTATTATTATTATTATTATTATTATTTTATTATTATTATTATTATTATTTTATTATTATTATTATTATTATTTATTATTATTATTATTATTATATTATTCGGGTAAGAATATTAATAATAGGCCTAATGATGATAATCATGATATCAACGATATGCACTTTGGGGAACAGAGCTTGTGCATCAGCCTACATCATGAGACAGTTTCCTCTCCACTTGGCTCGTCACTTGGCTCGCGGAGAGTGAGGGTCAATTCAGGTCCTGTCATATCCTCCATGCATATTCTGCCAGCCGGTCGGTCCGTCCGATTAATTACCTGTATGGCTAAAAGTCTGGCTGTCTGACTGCCTGTAGTTCTGTTCGCATGACTGCGGATAATGTTTACAAACGTATGTACTGTAGCTATGGTTGCCTATTAACATACCTACACTCATTTTATCTGTTTTTACTGTCTGTTACTGTCTATGTTGCATGCCTGTCTCTTTACCTCCTACTTACATAATTATACGCAAAGATAGACAGAAACAGCAACACTTGGAGAAGCACTGCAGTTGGAAGATTATAGCCGACCACCGAATAGTGATGGAAATTGTTTATTCGGGTTACATGTATGTAAGGTGGGAAAAAGCATGGTATCCCAGTCCAAACAATACTCCTATGACCAAGGACGCCTGTATCATTATACTGGCGTCCTTGCTATTGCTATAGAAATATGGCTTTAAATAAACCTTGGTCATGTCAGGCCCGTTATGGCAGCCCGCCATAACGATCTGGTCGTGAGGGGCGCCGTCATTTAACCAAGAGGGCGCGGGGGCGAACCGCTTCCCGGGTTTAGGCCTGTGGCTAAATCCTTCGATGTGCGTGTGTGTGGGTGTTTAATAAAACTCCGTTTTATTGAAAAAACATATGTATTGTCGTCGTGTAGTTTGGCTCATAGCTATAAGTACAGTATATGTAATGTGTATAATTATAATGTGTAATATTTCACTGGTGATGTATAGCCTACTCGCTGCCTTAGATGAGATTAAGTAATGCTTCGTAGTTCTACGCTTTAGAACAAAGAGACGAGCATAAGCTGTGTCACATGTGAATATTCCTTCAGATGCCCCGATGGCATGCAGCGCCAATTTAGACGAGTAATAGTTCGTTGATGCTGCAATGCATTGCGTGAGAGGAGGAGGACACTGGCGTTCGATTGAGCATCACTTTCAGATTTATCTTCTTCCATTCTCTTTGCTCTTGATCCTCCTCCCCTGTCTCCTCCTCCTTCTCCTCCTCCTCTTTCTTCTCCTCCTCCTACGCTTCTTCGGCCTTCATAAGTGTTCATCCTCCCATGCGTGCACTCTCTCTCTCTCTCTCTCTCTCTCTCTCTCTCTCTCTCTCTCTCTCTCTCTCTCTCTCTATATATATATATATAATTATTATTATCTTCTCTCTTCTTTTAACCATATGAGATAACTTCAAAAGGAGCGCTCACTGGCACCCTGCTGAGGCTTTCAATATACCTGTCCATTTACCAATCTATGTATATCTATCTACCGACCTATTTACCTATATGGAGACGATGAACGGACATTGATCCATTGGGAACCAAGCAGATCAACTGATCATGCTGCTGTTGCTGCTGCTACAGTACGAAACTCCTAAGGATTTCGGCGCAGTCTTTGATGACAAAAGACCATCCAATACATACTTGCTGTCTGTTTATCTGTATACCTAAACCCACACCCACACCCACCCACCCACCAACCCACCCACCCACCCACCCACCCACCCACACACACACACACACACACACACACACACACACACACACACACACACACACACACACACACGCACGCATACACACACACGCACATCAGACATTTATATAGCGCCGTTTTTCCTCTATCGACCTATTTAATGACACTAAATTTTAATTAATTAGGGCTAGGTTGAACAATATAAACTTATATCTTAGCATTTTTCCGCTTATAAATACCTTTGGTCTTAAACCTAGGATATGTAATATTTTATGTATGCCTTCCTAACTTCCTAACTACCTTATCTACTTAACTGCATGCCTGCTTGCTGTTCCACGTAGGCCCGTATTCGTATAGCTACATGCATAGTTGTTAAAAACGGTTAAAAGGTAGTTTTTCCAAAAAAAATTAAAAACGGAAAAAACGAGAAGAAACGGAACAAATAATTTGACTTTGTTACATCTTGTACTGCATTTAAAAATTAAAAACCTTGTTCACACAATTTAATTTTGATCAGAAAATAACAAAACTTTATTAGTAAACACTAAGAAACATTAATCTACAACAATTATTTTATGTTTTATAAGTTTCGTTTTATAAGAAAGGAGAAATTAAAAATATCGAAATCTTTTCATATTTAAATTGTAAAATTTTGTCCATGCTGACAAAAAAACTAACACAATTTAAGAACTAAACTTTGTAAGCCTACTTAATTAAAAATTGTACTTACAATTTTTACTTGAATAACGACTTGATATGGAGTAATATCAGTCAGTTTATTAGTGAATCGGAGATTACTGTGTCCAGAGACAACAGTTCGCATTCTGGATAACTTAGAAATTCAGATAACTTTTATAAATTTTATTTCTTGAACTGTGCTATTTATTTCCCAAATGACGACATTAAATATTGACGTAAATTAGCTGAATCATTGAAGGTACGGAGACAACGTATACATATAAGGGCATCAGGCAAAAATAAAATTAAACAAATAATAGCATACAGTAAATGTACAAATAAAGTTACATAAAAAAATTAAAAACGGAAAAGAAGTGACTAAAAATAAAAATAAATATATATAAACGAAAAACGACAGTTTTTGGACAAAAATTAAAAAACCGAAAAAACTTTTGTTACAACTATGGCTACATATATATCGCCTTATAAATAGCCATGAACAGACAGTACATACACTACATAAGTAACGTAAATGCCAGCGCAAAATAAATGTGTCTGCTAATTTCTACTTCTCACCAGACTCCTTCCAATTTCTGTGTGTTCCCACTTTCCTTCCTCCTCATTCAGAGCCACGCCCTTTCCTCTCCATCCTTCTCCAACCACTCTCTCCACAGCCAGAGGATTGTCCTTCTCCCTACCTGTGTAAGATGTCTACGTATCAGTGGCGTAACTAGGACTTTTCGTTTGGGGGGGCTTTAAGCCCTGAACATGGCTAGTACGGTAGTCCAAGCCCATATTGAAGCCGGGGCTTGATTCATTTTTAGGGGGGGCTTCAGCTTCGTTTCGGGGGCTTAAGCCCCCCCCAAGCCCAACGCTAGTTACGTCCCTGCTACGTATCTTCCCATCCTATAGGCTACGTACCCGAATCGATGCCTTACCTCATCGTTTCCATGCTCATGTGGATATAAAGGCCAATATAAGCTTAACATGAAGGACAGTTATAATACATGAAGGACAGTTATAATGATGCCTTGGCGGTTGCTGCAACAGGTGTGGAGAGCATCATGCATTACGTGGCACATCCGGATCCAGCAGATCTGCATCGGTGCGTGTATTCGCTTCAGCTGTGATTGATCTGCTGCAGTATCATCAACAGGCGCATAATATATAGATGGTTGGAATGACGGACAGGCGTGGAATGTACATGGATGGACGAGTGAATGGATGGATGCGTGTATGTGTGGATAGATTGAGTGCATGCTCGCTCACCATTGACATACGTGCTGCTATAATGTGCATGAGCTTATACTATATGCAGGCGGTATCATCGTCCTGTGAAGAGCCGACGTATACTTAACAATTATCGATCATCCCTGGGAAATCTAGAATTCCTGTCGATACCGCCGGGGCTTTGCTCCGCGCACTTGCCTGCCTCTTGCCGGTGTCACGAAATAGAGTATCCCGCTAAATGAGTATCCCTTTTAGCGAAATGGAGTATCCGGTTTAGTTTGCATTATTCGTGATTTCTAAGTATATTCAATCGTACTGTTTGGATTTATTGTAGACATAATAAATTTCAGTTGCGTCTCTTTTTTTGTACGTTGACCTTAAATTAATTTACTTCGTTTTGGTGATTTTGAATGGATTTTCGTCTTGGGTATCGTGATGCGTATGACGATTGGGGATAGAATGGTTTACCCCCCTCGGATACTCTACACCGGTTTATTCCATCCGGGGGATATGCTTTAGGGGATATAAAATATCACGAGACACCGGCCGTAGGGTGCAAAGGCATGCGTGGCCTATACGCATAGACCGTCAACACACATAATTAACCACACGAAGACGACGACACCTAGTGATGATAATCACATGCACGTATGTCGCTGAAATGCATGCACTCAAATCCACTGTGCACTTATAGGAGAACTTCTATAGCGCCAGTGTGTACTACTCAAGGCATAAATCGATGGTCGTCGTGTTCTGTAATCATTTTAGTATATGCTACAGTAAACACATACTGTCTAGCTGCATTCGTAGTCCATTCGCTGTCCAACCACTTCAATTAATTTTTATGATGAGTGTATAGCAGACATCAATCAATAGGCCTATACGAGTGCACGCAGTTTGAAGACTGTGTTTCAGTAAGTGACAAGGCAAGGTATCCAATCCCCCTCTCCCAATCTCCTCTATTCCTACTCCTCTTCCTCTTTGTTTCGGAAAACAACAGACAATTCAAGAGACAAAAATGAGAACAACGTTTTAAAATGGTTAAAGATATATTGTCATTAATGTCATATCATAGTAATTATCCATATAATTCTTAATTGTCGTTCTCGCTCGCAGTTTTGAATTAAATCTAATGTTAAATTTAGTATTTTCGTTACTTCTAAGGTTTGTCACCCTCTGAAATGTCGCAATTGTAAATAATATTTAATGTTCAATTTTTAATTTAATTTTTTTTTATTTTAAGGATTGTCGCCCTCTGCAATGCATCGCATCTATAATTGATCTCGTTCACTGCTGCAGTAAATACGCCAATGATAGTTCATCTTGTGTGCGCAGTTATCTCATTTTAACGCACTATAGAAATAACTGGTTTATGACATATGTACTCCTTGTCATTGTTTCCATATTAACCAAACGAATTCTTCATTGTCAGTACCTAAAATTGTTGACGAGCCCATGTAAAATTTCCCACGGCCAATTCTACATGTACATAATTATTATGTGTAGGCTAAACCGTCGAAGATTTAAAACATCTTTCCCTTTGTTCTTTATCTGCGGTGGCCGATAGATTCTTGACCTCAGCACCACTCTGTTGAGGACATTCTCTGTCTCTCTGTCTCTCTCTCTCTTTGTCTCTCTCTCTGTCTCTCTCTCTCTCTCTGTCTCTCTCTCTCTCTCTCTCTCTCTCTGTCTCTCTCTCTCTGTCTCTCTCTCTGTCTCTCTCTCTCTGTCTCTCTCTGTCTCTCTCTCTGTCTCTCTCTCTCTCTGTCTCTCTGTCTCTCTCTCTCTCTCTCTCTGTCTCTGTCTCTGTCTCTGTCTCTGTCTCTGTCTCTGTCTCTGTCTCTCTCTCTCTCTCTCTCTCTCTCTCTCTCTCTCTCTCTCTCTCTCTCTCTCTCTCTCTCTCTCTCTATATATATATATATCGATGAATGCGTGTGACGAGTTCGTTATCTGTCCTATAGCACCGCATTTTAGTCTTGATAACATGCAATGATACATGACAATAGCGCTTAGTCACGACGTTAGTAAAGTTTTTGAACAACACTTCAGATTCTGACACTGAAGCTAACAGACACGGAAGTATGGAAGCTACATAGACATCAGGAGGTTGAGAGAAACAGAGAAGCAGACAGAAGCAGACAGACAGAGAGAAAAGATAAGCAGCTACAAACAGTGTAAATACAGAGCTAGGCTAATCATGCAGACACATAGACTTGTCTCGCACATTCATTCAGCAATTATTATTACTAGAAAGACAAAAATGGAAAAAATATTACTTGTGCACTTTGTACTCGAAAGACAAAAAACAAATATTACATGTGAACTTAAGCTTATAGTATGCACCCAAGTTCAGTAAATCTTAATCTGAGGCGCGAGACAATTGTTCCTGAACAACTTGTAACTAGCTTCTAACTTGTAACGCATTATAACTGCATATATACGGAGACCACTGAGCAAGCTCGAAGATGCAATTGTTGAATAAAATACAAAAGGCGCTACCGAAACAACCGAAACAGAACTTAGTGCAACACGAAAATAGAACCACTTATAGAAAATGACCCGATTACAGTGACAGTGAAATTGCGGTTCTGTTCGTTACGGCAACAGTTACCAATAGCAACAAGGCCACGGGGCCCAAGTATACATAAGGTCGTGCAACACGGAAATCATAGGCGAGAAACAGATCGGTCGTTTCCACAATGGAATATTTGCGTCACCCTCTCTCGGTTAACTGTCGTTGAAGGGCAATTAGGTAGGAGGGGTGAGGGTAAGAAGACAACAAATGTTTGTCCGCCTCTGTTAATTTCTTGTTTCCCCCTCCCAGTTCCTGCGCCTACCCACTTTCCTTCCTCATGCAACGCCACGCCCTTTCCTCTTCCTTCTTCCCGGTCCATTCTCTGCAGCCAGAGGATTCTACTTCTCCCTACCCCGTCGGAACGATTCGCACGGTATGTAGACGAGTCCGAAACTGCAGAACAACTCCGGAACGAAGACCGAGGTCGAACAAAGCGCGGCGCTACGCCTGCATTTTAGACACAGCAAGCGATGTTAATTTTCGTTAACTCCCACCGCCAGATGTCGCAGGCAGTGTCCACTGAGACGACAGACAATGAACTCTGACTCCAAATGGACGCAGAGATCTAAATATGGAAGACAATTAAAGGCATGGGAGGACAGAAGGATGGGAGGAGAAACGGATGGACTGTCATCCAGTCAGATATCTAATCTATAGGCAACTAATCTAATCTGGAAACGACTGTAATGCTGTTATCATAATGCGCAAGGCTTCAATCAGCACTAGGGTGGAGTGAAAAAAGCAAAAAATCTAGAACCTCAACGGAATAGTGATAACTCATTTCCCTTTGATGTAGTTAGTTGTCAGGCCAAATATTTCTTTAAAATTCGTTCTCTAAGATTTGCCCCAACGCGTTTTAAAATTTAACAATTTTAACAAAAATTGTCGAATTTATACAAATTTCAATAAATTTAAAAAATTTAATGCGCTAATTGTAATAGTGTTTAAGCATTAAATTATGACGTATTTAATGACCATGCAAATTAAAATTAATAAAATGACTATATATCAGCAATATTAAATAAACAATAGGCACTTAACATCATAAACAATCCCAACAGTTGTAGACTAGATAGGCCCTATGTCACTAATTACAGAAAATGAGTCAATGCTCATTTATTTTATTCTGTTGATTGAACTCCGATTGAAATTCTGCTTTAGTATAAAAAGAAGGTATTAGTTCCCGTGAATCCAATCTGGCAATGATGGAACCATTTTTAGATGTTTGTCCAACCAGAGCAGCAGATGCCTCATCACCAGTGTGATTTTCGTTAACGATAACGATAACGAAAATGTTCGTTAACGAAAATAAAATGACTTCGTTAACGATAACTATAACTATAACTAAAAAATATCATTAACTATAACTATAACTATAACGAAAATAACACTAACGAAAATTCATCTTTATTTTCGTTAATACAAAAAATAAAAATAGGAAGTGCAATATGGACGATTCGACATAAATGAGAACGAAAAATGCGAAATTTTTATTGTGAAATTTGTCAGTTACTTTGGAAACTCGTGTATTCATGAAGCTGACTGTACCCATGCTTCAAAGGTTTTCATAGCTCTGAGTAAATTGTGAAACAGCGTATTAATACGCACAATTTTGCTTATAGACTTAATTATTGTAACTAAGTAGTAACTAAAATTAACTAAAATAAAAATCCATTAACTATAACTATAACTATAACTAAAAAATAATACTAACTATAACTATAACTATAACTAAAATAAAAAATCATTAACTATAACTATAACTATAACTAAAATAAAATCTGTAAGGAAAATCACACTGCTCATCACCAAGTTTGACAGAACGCTCAGCCGATTGTGCGTAGCATGAAACTTCGGGAAAATCGAGTTTTGGCACACACTCACTGGCGACAGATTCTTTAAGGTCAGCTGTGGTCCTGTGGAAAGTGTGCAATTGACCGATGGTTCTGTTGCTTTTCGTTTTGCCAATCAATCAGATCGATGTAGTCATTTGCAGAAAAGTTAAGTTCTGGAATAGAAAATAATTATTTCAAACAAATACTTTTGATCAGTGCTAAGATTATTTGCTGTGACTTGCAGAAAATCAACTTCAATTTTCTCAAACAAAATAACTGGAAGTCGTTCACAGTACCCTATGCCAAGGGCTTTGCCGATTGGCCCTGTAAATGCCCGTGGACGTGCAGTGACACCGTCGAGACGCTCCAATAGATTTAGCATTGGCAATTCATTTGAATGCAATTGGCAGACAAACCACTGTGATAAAGGGTTTATTGTTCTCAATTTCTGGTGAGCCGTAACCAGGTGCCATGTAGCTCTCCAGATGGATAACCACAGCTAATCGAATCCTAACCGAAACTTGGAAGCATATCCGTGCTCTAGGACTACGCAGAGTCTTGCGATCGAGAAATGAACTTCAGCAGAAACACAGAATACGTAATCCAGAACTTAACTTTGCTGCAAATGATTACATCGATCTGATTGATTGGCAAAACGTAAAAGTTACAGAACCACCGGTCATTTCCACACTTTCAACAGCTGACCTTGAAGAATTTATCGCCAGTGAGTGTGTGACAACACTCCACTTTCCCAAATTTCCATGCCACACACAATCGGTTGAGTGCTCTGTCTAACTTGTTGATGAGGCATCTACTGCTGTTGTTGGACAAACATCTAAACGATGTTCCATCTTTGCCAGATTGGAATCACGGGATGTAATACCTTCTTTTTATACTAAAGCAGAATTTCAATCTGAGTTCAATCAACAAAATAAAATAAATGAGCATTGACTTACTTTTCTGTAATTAGTGACATATCTAGTCTTCAACTGTTGGGATAGTTTATAATGTTTAGTGCTTATTGTTTATTTAATATTGCCGATATACAGTCATTTTATTAATTTTAATTTGCGTGGTCATTAAATACGTCAAACTTAAATGCTTAAACACTATTACAATTAGCGCATTAAATTTTTTTAAATTTATTGAAATTTGTATAAATTCGACAATTTTTGTTAAAATTGTTATATTTTAAAACGCGTTGGGGCAAATCTTAGAGAACGAATTTTAAAGAAATATTTGGCCTGATAACTAACTACATCAAAGGGAAACGAGTTATCACTATTACAATCAGCGCATTACATTTTAAAAATTTATTGAAATTTTTATATATTCGTCAT
>JACEVL010000437.1:545000-670000 GCA_020284085.1 Aporrectodea caliginosa | reverse complement strand
AATGATTATACTGATGATAATATTGATGATGATGATGATGATGATGATGATGATGATGATGATGATGATGATGATGATGATGATGATGATGATGATGATGATGGTAATGTTGTTGTTGCTGCTGCTGCTGCTGATGATGATGATGACGACAATGATATTGATGATGGCAGCGAATGTACTCTAATTCTGTCGACTAAAACCCAACTCTGCATGCCACGATATCTGTTACAGGTCACAGTGGAATCAACCAGTTGGGTGGTTTGTTCGTGAACGGACGTCCTCTGCCGGACTCTATCCGTCAGCGCATCGTGGAGCTGGCTCACGGTGGAGCGCGTCCCTGCGACATCTCGCGGATCCTCCAGGTGTCGAATGGGTGCGTCAGTAAGATCCTCGGTCGTTACTATGATACAGGGACCTACCTACCGAAGGCGATCGGAGGGAGCAAGCCACGGGTGGCTACGACGTCCATCGTCCAGAAGATCATGGCCTACAAGAGACAATGTCCGTCGATATTCGCCTGGGAGATCAGGGATCGACTGCTGGCTGATGGAGGATGCAACATCGACAATGCACCCAGTGTAAGACACACACATCCACTGTCTGTCTGTCTCTCTGTCTGTGGCTGTCTGTGGCTGTCTGTCTGTCTCTGCCTATAGGCCTACATCTATGTATGTACTTATAAGCTTTGTCCTCGCGTGTTTGCTAAAATGTGTATAATAATTGTATGTGTAGATATATGCGTGAATATATGTATGTATGTATGTTTGTGTGCATGTGTTGCGTATATACGTATAAGCAAAATATACGTCTATACACAAGTCCCAATAGTCCAGTGCATATTAACAGGGTTGTATTACAGGCCTTTACAGCAGTAGAAAGTAAGGATAGACCAACGTTGTTTCATAAATTTGTGTCCATAATTATCATTCTAATTTTTGGAAATATTTGACCTATAACCTATTGCAGGCGCTTGGCAGGTTTTAACAGACCAGAAGAAACTATAGAGCGTCTATAATAGAAGTCAAAGTTTAATAGACATTTAGATACTATGAATTTGAGCTACATAAATACCTTTTAGATACTATGAAGTCAATCAACGTATACTACATTGTGCGACCATATAAACCTTGTACTGTATGTTATGTCTGTTCATTTATATAGCGCCTCTCGTGAATCTCTGAAAGGCGTGTGTTGAAGCATATAGAGGAGGCGGCGGCGGCGGATGGTGGGAACCGGAAGTTGATTTAGTTATGATGACTTCCGGTCGCCAATCCAACGTAATAAGGGTCAGCTAAGCTGTGTGATGGTCATTGTCCAGCCGTGGTCAGTCGAGAGATGAGGGCAGGAGATGACCGGAACTTTAGCGACTACTTCCAACGGAAAGAGATTGGAGAAGGCAAATGATGCGATCTTAAGAGAAGCTCCGTCTTTAATCTCCATCTGAGAATTCATGGCCATCTATAAAGTCAGCTGGTCTCTGCCGCAGCCTCTCTGTCTCTTTCTGTCTGTTTCTCTGTCTGTCTGTCTCTCTGTCTGTCTGTCTCTGGTTAACTGTCGTTGAGGGCAATTAGGTAGGAGGGGTGAGGGTAAGAAGACGACGGACAAACGTTTGACCGCCTGTGTTAATTTCTACTTCCCTGGAACCAGACCATTATTTTATTTATCTAATTTACATTACTTGTTAAAGTTTAGGCTAGGATCTAATCAAAATTGCATCGACAAGCAGAGGAGACTTATCGACCGTTAATGAGTGTTGAGTATACTCTATATACTGTATAGCAGTTAATGGACAACCATTGGCCTGTAATACGCAGCTATACGAATACGATACGCAAAATACGCTGTGCACAAAAGGTCCCGAGGTCGACCGCGCATCATTCGCCTACTCATTCCAGCGCGATCGATTTGCTAAACGCCTTCTATTTTCAAATGAGAAGCTCTGCTCTGGTCCCCAGTTCACTGAACCGGGTTGGAACTGGATATTGCACTATTTCGTAAATTTAATACCCATGCGATTGAAGAGAATAATTAATATTGTGTTTTATATATCAACCTGTATTTGATATGTAATACAGTAGAATGCATAGCATGTAATGCGACATATAATAGCCTATGATACATTTTTATCAATATAATTATAGACTAATATGGAATTAAAGTATTATGTAATAGTCTACATAGTATCTGGTCTCTACGACGTGACTTTTGTGCGACGCTGAGAAATTTCGGAAATTTACATTAGTATCATAGTTAGCATAGGGACTACAGTATGTAGAAGCATGCAAAAACTGCTCATTGTGCTGTTGCAGATTTCGTCGATTAATCGAGTAATTCGGACGATGGTAGTTGGTGCTACGGATAGTCAGAGAAGTTCTGTCGACTACCATCCACAACACCACCAACACCAGACGACCATCTACAACCGGTTCTGCTCTTTGACTGACCACCAGTCCAGCTGGCTACGGATGACCAGCGCCCTTACGCCCAGTCCAGCTCTGACAGGACTGAGCTCAAACTACCGTTTCAACAAGAATTCAGGGTTACACGCCAACTCTCTGGGTTTCACTGGTTAGTTCTCTTTTGGGTTCGTTGCTTAAATCTTTCTTTCTTGGATTCAATGCTTAATGGTTTTTTGGGGGTTCTTTATCCAGTTCTCTCTTGAATTCAATGTATAATTCTGTCTCAGTAAGTTCTCTCTTGGATGCCCTTGAAGACTTCTCTTTAGATTCGCAGGTCGGTTCTCTCTTTCAATACTGAGCTATCTCTTAGATTCACAGGTTAGCTCTCTTAGATTCACAGGTTAGCTATCTCTTAGATTCAAAGGTTAGCTATCGCTTGGATTCACAAGTTTCCCATCTCTTGCCTCTTGGATTCATTGGTTAGCTCCGGACATGTGTCCTCCTCTGTTACTAAAACTGTATTCGATAGGCCAAAGGAGTAGAGTCATGTGCAGCCAGCATCTGGGAAACAGTCTGTTAATAACTGTAGTCAACAACTTCCAGGTTGAAGCCTCTGTTTCATATCTATAAATTTACTGCAGTTTCAAACTGCTGGTTAGTTTTCTCAATTGTTGCGTTGGTTACTTCTTTCTTGGATTCATTATTTTGCGCTCTCCTGGATTCGCTGGTTGGTGCTTGTAGACTACACTCTTCTAGATTCGTTTGTACTTTGTACACTGTTAACAGTTTTACCTAAAAGAGATTATAATTATGCCTACATCATGCTACATGTAGCCTACTTGTACTAGAATGTCAACGTAGATTCAACTCGGCGTTTTGCTATCCTTACATTGCAGACCACAGTAACGGTTCGGGCAGTAACTGTTCCATAAGTCCCGATGGTATCTACAAAGACAGAGGGGTTGACTCCAGCAGTGGAATAACTTCCATGGCAACGGCAGCAGCAGCCACAGTTGTCTCCAAGATCGAGAATCGGCTTCGTAGACTCGGGAGGCAGAAGCTACAAAGAAATCGAACATCGTTTACTTTGGAGCAAATTGAAGTTCTAGAAAAAGGTCAGGTATAGATAGGCCTATTGTAATTATATAACAAGTAACTTCTGTTGCGCCGGTGTCTAATACAAAAGGCATAAACCGATGGCACACCAAAAACTAAGTTTTAATTCGGTCAATATCTGGAAGATCAGTTTGCTAAGACAGAGAGTCAGCCTATAGTAGATAAGCAAGTTAAAAAAAGGTAAGACTTGAAAGAGATCAGATTTGAATGAGGTAAAATTTGGAAAAAAGTAAAACTTAGACAAGTAAGATTTTAACAGGTAAGAGTTGAGAACGGTCAGATTTGAATTTAGGGTAAAATTGAAATAGTATCTTTCTTTGCACAGAATTCGAGAGAAGTCGCTATCCAGACATCTGCAGCCGCGAACGCATCGCTGAACTACTGCGTCTTCCAGAGACGAGACTCCAGGTTCACATTCAGACTCAGCAACCAAAACTTTATGAAGCGCCGTCCTGTTGAACTTATATCTGCATATTGATGTAGCTTATATAAATTAATGTAAACTAATTTGATTATTGTTGCTCTGAATGAATGAAAAAAGGTATTAATTAATTAATTAATGATTTGGGTTAAATGCTAAGACGTTCGACTTTACATTTCAATATCACAACCCAGCCATTATCTCTATTTCAGTCATCATCGTTATTATCAGCATCGTCATCAGCGTCGTCGTGACTAGCATCAAGAAAATCGTCGTCATCATCATCATCTGCAGTATCATCATCATCATCATCATCATCATCATCATCATCATCATCATCATCATTATCATCATCATCGTCATCATCATCATCATCATCAACTTTCTCTCACAGTTCACTTCTCTCTTGTAATATACTTGACCTTCTGGTTCCCTGTTCTAGAACTACGGTACTGCTATGGCTCAGTCTCGATGTTTTGCTTCAACTGGTCCCTCTCTTTGGAATGCGCTTTCTCCTTCTGCTCGCAATACAATTCTTTCTGACAGCTTCCCCTCCTCTTTCTCTTTTCTCAAAACCTGCTTCTTCTCTAGGGGTACTGCGCACTGGCAGCGCTTCTTAATGGTTCATCCTACAAGGGTCGCTTTATAAATGTTTAGATACAATATCTATAGGTGTATTGCAGGCTGTCTGTTCTGTTAGTAGGCCTAGTTAAGATTTATGTTTTCTGTTATTTGCGTTCTTGTGAATTGTTTCATTTGCATAACTGTACACTGTAACCGGTTGCGGTTTGTCAACCGGATTGTTTCAATAAACGAAAATTTATTATTATTATTATTATTATTTTTCCTGTTAATCATGTAAGTTTTATTATTATTATTATTATTATTATTACTATTTTATCATTGTAATTATTATTATTATTATTTTTTACCCCTTATTATTATTATTATTATTATTATTATTATTATTATTATTATTATTATTATTATTATTATTATTATAATTATTATTATTATTATTATTATTATTATTATTATTATTATTATTATTATTATTATTATTATTATTATTATTATTATTATATGGTTGTTTTTCGGTTAAGGTGTGGTTCTCAAACAGACGAGCGAAATGGCGTCGAGTGGAGAAGATTCGAAGCCAGAAGCTCAGCCATGCATTCCATTCATCTCGTGATCTCTGTGCATCATTGAACAGTGAACAACATCACGAACTAACCAACTACGACTCGTCATTAAGACCAACGGAATCACACTACTACCAGTCAGTTTATATACAGCACAACAGTAGGCTATCTACAATATATAATAGTTTATATAATTTATAGCACATTAGTATACAGAATATATAACATGACATAATAAAATTATACTCATACATATTCATAACTCGAGCCCATCGTGCTGTGCAGCACTCGTGAATAAGCTGGTGCCCTGGCTTGACTCTCGTGTGGCGCTTTAGAAGTTTGAAGATTACAACTACGATTACGTGCCTTTACATATGCTGGGCCGTCCTCCTGGAGCAGCCCCCAACAGCGCTTTCGTGCTGTTTCAGTTGATTTTGTGGATTCTGTTAAACATCCATTTATTATTCTAGTCACCGCCACCCTCAACAACAATACCTACTGCCTTGGTGGCTGTCGAGTTGGTTCCCTGTCAGCATTTTCATGGTTACTATATGGGACCCATAGGCTCTATAGTATAACCCAATATGGAATATGGGTTATAATTATAATTATCGGGACGCTGAATGTTATCCGTTGTAGAAATCCTTCGGCGACGGCTTCTTACATCAATTGTCGAATGAGTTGCCTGAGTAGCATTGGTCCAATGGATCGCCAGCCGACCGCCGCACCTAATCATCCGCCGTCGTACCTCAGCATGTTGTCCGGTATGTTACCCTACAGCTTCTTTACGGTCGTACATTCAGTCGCACATTCTTCCATTCGTTCACTTATTCGTACATTAGTCCGTTTCGTCATTTCCTTCCTAACCTCAGGAAGTAAATGAGAAGTAAACGAGAAAGAGCCTCTAGAGTTAACGAATTGAATGAGAACTTTACTTACTTACTTTTTTACATGTCCAAAAGTGGAGAATAATCCGCGTTCGCTTGGCTTATATATCACACAGAAAAACATGTTCTTGGTTTACAATAAACATAGACTATAGCTTGGGATCGTGCAGTACTGACAAGAAGCATGAGCACGCAATGGCTTAATATTATCTTGCTAGTAGAAACAAAATTCGCTCCAGTGGAAAGGATGACCTTTGGAAAGGCTGAGACAACGGTGACCAGGAAGAGAGACAACCGGAATGGCCAGATTAAGCGCAGGAAGCCCGTGGAGCGCATTGAGGTTATTAGCCAGAATCCAGTGAGAAATGAGCAGTCTGGTGGAAGCATTTCAATAGACAGTATCGTGTGCGAAGAGTACGACAATCAGATGACTTAGTGGAGTGGTGATTGGTCTGAAGGGTATCGATATGTTGGAGATTATACGGCGACTGCACTCATTTTGAACGTGATTGTCTGTTACACAGGCAGCAGCCGCAGCAACGCAATGAATAAATAATTGTGGTAATAATCAGGGTGAGAATTGCCAGAGGGGGCTTGGGGGGATCAACCCCATAGTCTTTCTTAGGATCGCATAGTAAAGTCTACATTTCACACCAAAACTGCACATGAATCAACGTCTAACCCCCTCCCCCAGTTATTTTTTTACAATTCTCATACTGGTAATAATGTTATGTACAGATACGTTTTGTAACTCGATGCGAACTCGGCCTCCGCCGCTGCTTCCTCCTCCTCATCCCCTTTCAACGCACAACTCGACGATCGGTTGCTACTCGAAGCAACCCACCAATCCCTCCACTCCGCAGAATGTCCATCATCAAACGAGATGCATGAATGTCGTCACCATGGCAACGCCCGATCCAAACTCCGTCTCCATCGGTCTGTAGATGAGTCATTTATCATATCATATCGCCGTTATCTCCATTTATGATTATCCTTATCGTCATAATTATCCAGCCTTGATTGGTCATTATGATTATCGTTATCGTCGTTATTATCCAGTCAGTCCAGTCTAATTGGTCCATTATGATTATTGTTAACGATAATGACGATAACTTGTCGGCGTAATCATCCATCCTAATTGGTCCTGGTGAAAATCATCCACGATCGTCATGTTTTTCTTCTTCCTGCTCCTCCTCCTCTTCTTTTTCTTCAACTTCTTCCTCCTCTTCTTCCTTCTCCTCCTATTCTTCTTCTTCGCGTTCTTCGTCGCATTTCTCTTCTTCGCATTTTTCTTTGCATTCTCCTTTTCGTCATCTTCTTCTCCTTATTCATCGTCGTTGTCTACGTAATTAAAATTGTTATCATCGACATCATAATCATCATCTTCTTCTTTTTCGCTTTCGTCGTCATCATTATCATTGTCATCATCAACACTAATCGCCGTCATTAGCAACTTACAATTTCAGTTTTTAAAGGCCTTTGGAAATACTGCCCAGTTTTGTCCTGGTTTAGTTGTTAGATTTAGATTCTGCAAATTTCTGACATAATATTTGAATGCTTGTCTTTACTCAGGAGCCTACAATTCGTCCAGTGGTAACGGAGGATTTTCAGTTCCTCTGCGCATGAATGGCGCTAGTCATCTGATAAAAACCACCTGCCATGGTCCAATGAATTCATCCATGACGTCGCAGCATTGGCTCGGGTTACACTGAATCGGATTTGGGAGTCAGTCGAATGTGTGTGAAATTGAAAATAAATCCAAGACAGGATAACATGTGACCAAAATTTGGTTGGCTGCGCTCGCAGTAATTCGTTCGGATACAGAGAAGCCTAGACCTATGAGGAAAGCCTTTGAATCTATGGTTAGGCTTATAAGAAGTCTAGGGTATACCGTATACGAGCAGGATTAAAACGTAGAAGAGGCTTTAGGTTTAGCGCAGTAGGACAGGCCTACACGTAGTTGTCACTTTTGCAGACAGCTATCATTAAGCATAAACCTATAGGTCTTCATACATTGGCCTAAAGAAGTAAGCTAATCCCTACGCGTAATTAACGAAAACAGCCTTCCGCGTGACACTTTGTCAATACGTTCGCGACTCTTTCTCAAAGCCACCGCTATTATACCCGTCGCGACTAAACTGGCCGACGATCCAGTGAATAGAACGTGGCAGACGATCGGCAAAGGGCGAGCAGACGATCAATGGACGAAGCAGACGATCGGACAAGAGAACCGAAGACGCGGATGAATACAGTGTTTGCAGAGCGGCGCCCACGCGTCTGCAGAGGCAAGATCCTATCGACGGCCAATGAAACGGTTGGAGGAGGTTTCGACTGAAAGTTGCCGACTTCTCGTAAATTATTATCACAAGATTTGTTATGAAATTGTAACACGCGTTTTTCTGCGTCCTCTATAGAAGCTCCGCTTTGCTGAAGAATGCCTTGGCGGTGCAACATAATAGTCGACGCTAAGGTGACTGAAAATTAAAATCAACATCGCTCGTCTTTGTAGACTCTGTTGGAAGATTACCGCGTTCTACGGCGGTTGAAGATTTGCGACAAGAACGAAAGAACCGATACCCGTTTACTAAAGCCCTATTAAAATGATCACAATGGAAGAAACTGCATGAGTAGCTGCGGAGGATTTCACAGCAGAACTTGACAGTAGAATAACAAAACCTGAGAGTGAGACACATACAGTGTCCGATTTGCCGGGGGGGTCGGGGGGGTTGGACCCCCCTGCTTCTCATTTTGACCCCCATGCTTCTGGTCTTTGGCCGACCCCCGGGGGGGTCGGCTGGACCCCCTCACTTTCATTACCCACAGTCCTACTCCAAATGACTCCATAATAAAAAATATAGGCTAGTCTCCATTATGACCAATCGGCCTGATGTAGGTTGATATTGGGATATACTTTTTACGGAATAGGGTTATCCTTTCAGATAATACAACAACTTGGTTCCTCTCGACCACCGTACTTTCATCTGCGTTGTCACTTGGTTACTATGACAGGTAGGGCCAAGATGTGGAAAGATCTTGGGCAGGGCCTAAGAGGGTGCAGCCGGTTCATTGCTCCTGGGCCCAGAGGGCTGGGAGTGTAGTTTCTGGCTGAGCCGGAGGAGTTACCGATCAAGGTCCAGCAAGCGTATGATTGATAGTGCCCTGCTAGCCTACAGTGCCCTTCACATCTGTAGGTCAATGCTACTACAGCTTTCTCCAGTCTCCTATAGGCCCCAGCCACCATTCATTACACGCACCCCAATTGAAATGAGTCATAGGATCCAGTGTCCAACATCACCATGCAGCGGCCAGCCTCATCATCAGAAAGGTTAGCTCTTCTGCTGTTCATCTGTCTGACATTATAGAACTTATTTTGCAGTTTTTCCATTTTATGCATATATTTATATAAGCCTTCAGATATGAAAAGTAAAAGTTGTAGATAAGCCGTCCATAATGTATGGTGACAGATCAGGAGCCCTGAAAGGTTTGATTTCTTGTGGAAATAATTTTATATCTAACCATGTCTGCCTGTTTGTTGGAAGAAAAACTTTAACTTTAGCAAAGCAATATCTTGCTTTCCTTAATGGTCAGGATTTCATAACAGAAATTAAACATTTACCCTCCGTACACAAGACAATTTTTGGATGTGCCCAAAATTTACACCATTGACCTGTTGAACTTATTAACACAGTCAATCTTTCAGAGCTATTTCCAAATGTTTGTGTGAGTTTAGGTTATACTGTTAATTCCGGAAACAGTAACCTCTGCAGAGAGATCATTCAGCAAATTGAAGCTAATTAAGAATTTGTAAGGTCTGCAATGTCTCAAGAAGATTATCTTGTGGATTTGGCCAGTTTGAGTATTGCCAGAAAATTGATTTTGAAACTGTCAAGAGAAATTTTGCAGAAAAATGTCAGGAAAGCTCCATTGTTAATCAAATAAGCTTATTAAGTGTTTTAAGGTATGAACATATTCTTATTTGTGGCTGTTTGACAGTGGCCAAGGTGGGGTGGCTTCCCAGGTTTTTATTTTAATTTAATCTTCACAATTTCATTTGAAATATCTGATTGAAGCAAAACACACAGTGACAGCAGGCAATTGTTTTGTTAACAAAAGTTGCATTGTACTGTAGCAATTTACAAATGGTGTTCTGTATACTTTGTATTGTATTGTGTATATATACATAATTTTATATATATACACATACATGTATTGTATATTATACTGATGATGGGTGTTGGGAAGAAAACATAAAGGAGGCTGGGAACAGAGATGGGTAGGCTAACTAATCGATTAAATTCTAATCGATTGGCTAATTAATTAGCTAAACAGCTAATTCCACTCCTGATCGATTAGCTACAAGAGTTTGCTAAATCTAATTTTAATCTATAAGCAATTTAATTAATCGTGCCCATCTCTGGCTGGGAAGGCCCATAAGAGGGGGGGGGTATATTACTGCGGCTCCGAAAATTTTTAATAGTTCTATAGATTTCCGACCCCCCCCCGCTTCTTTTTTGACAAATCGGACCCTGGACACATACGCAACAAAAATAGAACCGTTGTTTGTCACTGATGCCGGAATTTCGCAGAAATCTGTAGGGGAGGGGTTAACCGACCTGAAAAGGATCAAAACTATTCGAGATGGCACTGCGTTCAAATACTTAAGCCATATAGAAGCACAGCAATTGGCTCGGCTTGAGCTATTGCTCGTCGTGATTGGCAGGAAGATAACTAATCGCGACGTCAGCTATATATATATATATATATATATATATATATATATATATATATATATATATATATATATATATATATATATATTAGGGTGGTTCTTAAAAATAAAAGTTTGAAACTAATGTTCGCCAAGGTTCCATTTGGTTCCATTCCATCCAGAAACATCACACAAAAAGTTGTATGAAAAAATTTTAATATTTAGGACTGCCACAACACCATCAAAGTTTCACCCTTTATCAAATATAGGAGCACTCGAACAGTAAGCATAATAGTTGTAATCAACCATGAAAAGTGAACACTTAAACCAGGAATAAATTCAACTGCCTGTAGTAGGTCCAGATTACAGCACAATTACATTTATTGCATGCCTGGTTACTAGTGATTACACTGATTAGTGATTAAAATTATTTATTAGAGTTATTATTATTATTGAGGAAATGGTAAAACGTTAATAACTTCTACAAATATGGGCATATTCTGAAAATTAACACATCATTTTATTCAGTTTTAAGAGCTCTTTCTAGCGGTATATTGAATGGCAGTTAATTAGTTTTCAATTAGAATATTTTACAAGAAAACCTACAATTTTCTCGAAAAACGCTTTGTCTCGTAACTTTGGCCCTCTGGTGGGGGCGGAAGACATTAATATTTTTTTTAAAGATTTGAACAGTGTTTGATCCATGCCATTAGGCAACTTTGGGTTGCTATTACTTTTCGAATTTCTAATTTTCGCTTATTTTCCATTCCACCCTTTTGTGTATGCTTGTTCGAATAGATTTGTGGTTATCGGTCTCAGGAACTCACGGATCAAATACCACTAAAATACTAATAAAAATTGATAATAAACAATGAACGAGAACATAAACATTGTAGAAATTATTTTTAAGTTGTGCTTAACTAAAATCATCCAGCTTTTCTGTTGAAAACTAAACATAGGTCCAAAAATGCGAATCAAATGCATTTACTCGAAATGACGAAAATTATTTGTAAAAGTCAAAATTTCAAAGACGTTGTGGCAGTCCTAGATATTGTTCAATCCTGATCATTTTTGGGCTACATTACTTCTAAACCAATTGGCACGGAATGCCGGGTTGGCGAAAGTAAACAACTGAAGTTGAAAATTTTCCATTAGAGATGCAACCACCCTAATATATATATATATATATAATACCTTAACTTACCCTATCTTTCCTTACGTTACATTTATCTTGGCTTCAATTGTACTCGATTCAAGATTGGCTGTACCACTGATTTGTAGTCCCGCAGCTGTTTCTGTCTTAAATTGTCTCCCTCAATGCATGTATGTATGTATGTATGTATGTATGTATGTATGTATGTATGTATGTATGTATGTATGTATGTATGTATGTATGTATGTATGTATGTATGTATGTATGTATGTATGTATGTATGTATGTATGCATGCATGCATGTATGTATGTATGTATGTATGTATGTATGTATGTATGTATGTATGTATGCATGCATGCATGTATGTATGTATGTATGTATGTATGTATGTATGTATGTATGTATGTATGTATATGGACATTTATATAGCGCCTTACAAGAAACTCACGAAGGCGCTATATAAGATCGAATAATAATAGATAGGTCCTAAATCAGTCCACGACTTTATTTTATCAGTTTATGTTATTTTATGTCTTCTTTAAGCTCTTGATTCTGGAATTGTATCTTATAGCCTACCTTACCTTATTTCTGCATGCCCCACCAGTGTGGGAATGCCTACTATCACCATCTGAAGTTCCAAACGTAGAACGTTCGCATAGCCAATCCGCACCGTATTTACGTATTGTGTTAGGCCTACATGCATATAGTCTCTTTTAGGCCTACTTTTGAACTTATTGATCTCATACTTTAGTTTACCAGGATATTATTTTATTCTTAGCTTAACAATTGATCGTTCTTACTAATTAGTTTATTAAAAAATTTCCGTTTATTAGTCTGTAGATCTATCCCATTTCCTACATAGTGTAAATCGGCAATGTTCTATTTTCTACACTGTTTGTTTGTAAATATTATTCTTGTACGTAGGCTATGTTACCGTATCTTCCTTACTATCCTTTATGTTCAGTTAATTCACAAGTAGGCCTATACAAAGAGCACTCAGCATAAGTTCTTTCCATTACATAAGCACAGTTGTTTCGCAGTTTACATGATTGTATATTTATTATGGGCGTTGAAAACAATAAATATCGTTACAAGAATAAACATTATTTAGGCTAAATTATTGCAAAATTTACTGAATAGACTAATTTACAAGCTACTCGAGTAATAACTTTGTGAAACGAGAAGAATTAAGATTGTCGAGGAAAAACCTTTAAAACTTCTTCCTTGATTTCAGCCTTGCAAATTGTTCAAAAATAGGCCTATCATCAAATTGCCTTTGCATATGTTAGTTTCGTTACTTTCGGCACATATATCCAGAAGAGTATTTAAAGAATTTCCTTCAACTTCTGCATCTGCTTTTGACTTCACCATTTCGTCCGACAAATCTAAGTCATCGCTAACAGTGGCAGTGGTTTCGGTTGAAAATGCACTAATTACACATAGTATAATTTTACGAACATGCGGGAGTCGAGATAATTTCTGCTTAACGACGCTGTGCCGAAATGAAGATGGTTAGTGTGCCCTCCTTTTGATCCAGGCTTGGGACTGGCAGTAGTCGATACACGATACACACGCAGACACAAACAAACACTCACAAACAAACACACACACACACACACACACACAGAGGTTATGATGGATTTAGAATGCTTCAATCAGACATAATTATAAAGATAGCCCGCTGGCCGGACTTTGATATCCCTGGGTTAGCCTAAAGCGTTCCGCCTGTAACGCGGACAGTACAAGTTCGATTGATGTTTGGTCATTGTATAGCGACGCTTTATAAATGCATAAAAATAATTGTGAATAACTGACGAAGATGGGAGAGGCTGGGAGGATGGAGGTACATGTAAGTTGGGAGGATGGAATAATTGTTTTGTACGTAATAGGACTTGGCAATCCATTCGCTCAGATTTTTAACCAGTGACCTGCATTGAGAATATAATGTACATGCATGTTATGGCGCATGGCGGTTTTAGTGGAAGAGGAAAACTGGTAGAGCGGTTCCTTAGACTAAACACCAGAGGCAGCGATACATATCAAGTCTTAACGACATCATTTTCACAGCCTCGGCATATGACATTTGGTGGCCAGTCCTCTTCATCGCTGCCTTAACATAGCCTAACTACTGTATATATGGCGGGTCCATGCATCGATCTGCTTGAACAAAAACCTTATTTAGGTCAGAAGCTAGAAACTAAACAGGCAGACAGACAGACAGACAGACAGACAGACGGATATAATAGGCAGAGTAAGGTAATTTTGTCTTGACATGGGAATTAACCATTGCTATCGACCAGTCAGCATTTGGCTGCCTTCGTTTTGTTATCGCTTTCACACCTGTTCAGATTTCCTGCAGAAAGTTAACTCCGGCCAAGTAGAAATGTCCAGCAATAGCGACCACCATTGTCACTGATCATGACCGTGAAGTGTCCGATAATAAGTAGGGGTTATTGTGATCTTTATTAATCGCAATTGCATGGGCCTAATAGGCCTATCCGAAATTGTTATGCACCAGAAAGCTAGGAATCGAAATCTGAGGCAGGTATGAAGTGCATTGAAGTCAGGTTTGGTTTCAGGTCAAGATCCAACTAAATACAGACGCATTGCATATAGCAGCACTTTTCAACAAGAAATGATAATGATAATGATGATGATGATGATGATGACGACGATGATGATGATACTACTACTACTACTACTGCTGCTGCTGCTGCTGCTGCTGCTGCGCTGCTGCGCTGCTGCTGCTGCTACTGCTACTGCTACTGCTACTACTACTACTACTACTACTACTACTACTACTACTACTACTACTACTACTACTACTACTACTACTACCACTACTACTACTACTACTACTACTACTACTACTACTACTACTACTACTACTACTACTACTACTACTACTACTACTACTACTACTACTACTACTACTACTACTACTTCTACTTCTACTAGAAACAAAATGGTGATATTGTAACATGGGTTGATCGCTCGAGAGTCGAGATGCTGAATTGCCGATCATCAGTAGAAAAGGAACAATCGGATGTAGCAGAGTTATTTATTCGATGACCAGCAGTACGACCTTCTAAAAGCGACTCCGAACTCCGAACTCCAAACATAATATCGTAGTGGTCGTTCTGGCCACATGAATGTCTATTCAAGATAGCAATACTTCTAAGAGCAATACTTTTCTAAGAGCGTCTATTATTGCATTGGCCATCAAGGCAATTGGCGGCGTTTTATATATTCTAATGGTCCCAACAGTATACATAAAGCGTCTGTCATCAATAACAGAACGTCTGGAGCTACATAAATCGTTGCTGCATCTGGATTACGATCTTGATCATGGTGCCTGTTCATCTGTTGCTGTTCTCGACGGCACTGCATCTGTTGTCTGGTACTAAGGCAGGGATGCAGATGGCACCACGAGCCACTGGGTACATCGAATACGTGCCAGGAACTGGGCTTAACGTCATCCTGTCGGCCCCGCACGATGGCGATCTGACCCCTTCGTCGATTCCCGACAGGGTTGCAGGATGTTGGAATGGAAGCCAGTGCATCTGGAGCCACACATGCGGAACACCAGATACCTTGAAGTATACATACACTCAAAATCACGGCCAGATCTACTAATTTCTATGACGACAAAAGTATATCTGTTTTCTTAACACCGTGTAACAAATTTTTTATTTTGTTTTGTTCTGGGTCCCATTCCAGACCCTTACATAACGCTTGCACTGATGGTTGCAACGTCTGACAGCCGACCATTGAATCTAGTAACGTGCTTCCTATCCTGCAGGAAGTTTACTAGCCAGTTGAAGATGCCATATCTAGTATTTCGAGCTGTGCTAGCTTGTCGATAAGCATGGAATGACGCACCGTGTCGAACGCCTTGGCATACTGGTCTCTCAGGAGAGGTTTTATTGTTGTTTATTGGAATGATGGTTAGAGATATATATAGCTGGACTATTTCCCGTTCCACCATCCTCGAAAGTACAGGCACTTTCGAGATAGGTCGAAAGTCTGCTGGCATTTTTGGATACGCTACCTTGGCCACTGGTCTGATTATGGCCGTCTTCCACTGTGTTGGGACGTGTGATGCGGAGATTGAGAGGTCGATTAAGTAGGTAAGAACTGTTGTGTAGACGGGAGCTGTCGACCGGAATGTGACTGCTACTGGATTCTTATTCTGGCCAACAACTGCTAGTGTCTGCTACAGTCAAGCATTATTTTCAATACGAATATTCGTGATAATTCTAATTTATTCATTTACGATTTATCTAAATTTTAACTGCATTAATTTTTATGCTGAAGGATCCCTTTACACTTTGACTCTGTATCAGGGAGCGAAGGTCCCTCAAAATCGTAGACCCGTGCCAGGTGGACCACCTAGCTGGCCCCCTCTTCTCTCGCCTGTTCCTAACTAATGCTTCCATCACCTTAGCCTAAATTAGCTAGCGTTATCTTAGCTTATCGTACCACACCAAGTCATGCCTATCTTGCCGGAGCTTCCGTGTCTTATCACAGCTTCCCTTATCTTGGCTTCCGTTACCAAATCTTACATTTACCCTACTTTGCATAGACCTACCGTATAATGCCATACCCGTCTATACCTTTCGTTGTCTTGTGCCGTAGCTGTGCAGCAACAACTGTGAAAGACGAGAATACGGGGGAGTTGGCCCACGAGCTGCGTCAAGCCCTCTGCGACCGTTTCTCCGTCTGCCCGGGTCTCGTCGTCAACCTCCTCCGCCGCACCAAACTCGACCCCAACCGGGAGATCAACGAGGCAACGTTCGGGGTCCAGGAAGCCATCGACGCCTACAACGAATACCACTCCTACATCGAGACGGAGAGGGCCGCCATCACAGGGATGGGACTCTATATCGACCTCCACGGTCACGGACACGAACTCCAACGGTCCGAGCTCGGATACCTCGTCTCTGGTTCGCAGTTGGACTCCGGGAACCCCATCGATCCATCCACCACGTCCATCCGCAGCCTGGCCGCCTACGTTGGCGGAGACTTCGACGAGCTTCTGAGGGGCCTGTCGAGCTTCGGCGACCTTCTGGAGACGGAGGGCTTTGCCGCAGTTCCTTCACCCACGAATCCAGGACCAAGCGGGAACTTGTATTTCTCTGGTGGATACAGCACCCAGGTGCATGGATCACGCAATGGTGGAGAGATAGATGCTATTCAGATCGAGTCACCGTGGACTTTCGTTGACCCCCCTCTGCGAAGTGATTACGTCATCGCCCTCACCAACACGATCGACAACTATCTTGCGCAGCACTACCCGCCCTCCAAATAACATGGCTTTCTAGTATAATGCTATAAATTAAAATTATTATATAATCTAAATACATAATAATATACAAATGCCATTAAACTGAATAAAAAAAGCAGTTCAAAGCAGATGTCATACTTAATAATTATTATTTAAATTTGCAAAAGTTTTGCTGAAAAGATACATAAATAACAATAATAATAATAAATAAATTTTGATTTCGTTGCGTAGGCCTAAATGTTTGCATTTTAAGCAGTAACAGGAAAATTATACTAATTGTAATTAGCAACTTATGTCACCGTGATGTCAAATGCACAAGGCATCAACCGATGGCGCTCCAAAACCTAGCGGTTATTAGATGAACATACAAAGGACAGTTTGCCAAGAAGAGGAGCAGTCTTTACGGTGGCAGTCTATCAATGGCCATAGTCGCATATTGTCATATGGTTTGTGCTACATCAGACTAGGTCTACAAGGAACCCTTCGTTCTGCTTGGAAGTGCCAGTAACATCAACAATATTGGTCTCTCTCTCTCTCTCTCTCTCTCTCTCTCTCTCTCTCTCTGTCTCTGTCTCTCTGTCTGTCTCTGTCTGTCTCTGTCTGTCTCTGTCTGTCTCTGTCTCTGTCTGTAATGTTTGAAAGATTGTTGCTCACTAACTGGTTATTTGAGCACCAATCTGAACAATATTCTTGGTGGTAGCGGTGTGGTTTCTTCTAGTCTCTTCGGGGTGATACGCGGTGATCATTAAAGTTCAAACCAGTAACGTTTTTCTTCAGTATATTAGTTTCAACTTTCAACGTTTAATTTACAATGTATTAATGTATTTACAGAAATCAACTTATTTGACTACACATTTCGCTTATCTTCACACTCTCGGACTGTCGACTTAACTCTTGCTCATAGATCAGTCGTCGTTCCAGTCCCTTCCTCGAGAGCGGATTCCTCTGGCAGTCGATGACGTCCCTTGTCTCAAAACTGACGCCTCCCGAGAGTGAATCCCGACTCCCGATTTCGCCCCTTTTTATCCCCGTCCTTCATCCTCCTGTCCCAGCCCCTTTCTACCATTTCTCTCCTTATTTGGTTATTTCACTTCCGGCCTTTCCATCTATCTCCTTATTTGGTTATTTCACTTCCGGCCTTTCCATCTATCTCCGCTCAGCATTTCGCTCTTGCCTTTTTTGTTCATTTAACTTCCGGCCTTTCCACCTATCCAGGCTCAGCATTTGGCTCTTGCCTTTTTTGTTCATTTCACATCCGGCCTCTCCACCAATCCCGCTGTAGAGGTCAGACTGTGCTGATGATTCATCTGGCTGTGCCTCTCCAGCCTCCAGGTCTTCAGTCACCTGCGTCTATGTATATATTTATATATATGCCTATATATATTCATTTAGGTTGATAGTTATGTTAAATATAATGTTCATTCCTATGTCTATAGTGTTCATATGCTAATTCATTTTTAGTTTGACAACGCAACAAATTACAAAGCGTTCATTCGAGTTTAAAACTCTTCAGTCTCTCATATCCCAGTCTCCCTCTTCCATTACATCATCCACCTTCGAATGCTTCTGGCTCCAGGTAGTGCATTCAGATGGAATGAAGTGTATGGCCGAGGCTCGATGGACTGGATATGTTACAGGAGCACAGGTGATCGTTCGCCACCAGGCTTGCGTTGTCATCGTCCATTACATAGACTCCTATAGCACATTAAACAGAAACAGACTCGGATAATATCAAAAACATGAATTCTAGTTATCTAACATTGAACTTTATATACACTTCGTTAGTTCATGACGTCGTTTGACGTAGGCCTACATGTGTATTTAAACTTAGGCTTCCATGTGTGCCCGAGATAAGCCATCTGCTAAACCATTCTGTTTCCCAGGAACATAGTTTATATTTACATCATATCTTTGAATTGCCAGAGCCCACCGTGTTAATCGGGGATTCGTGTTGGCCATTGTTTGAAGCCATCTCAAACAATTGTGATCTGTGTATATGTCTACTTGAGCCCCGTATGTGTATTGCTGAAAGTGATTCAAAGCCCACACTACGCATAAAGTCTCTCTCTCGACTGTGCTCATTTTCATTTCTCTGTCAAGTAACTTTCTGCTGGCGTAGCTTATAGGTCTTTCAGTTCCTTGTTCGTCCTTCTGTAATAACGCTGCTCCCAATCCTGTTCCAGATGCGTCGCACCTCAAGATGAACGGCTTTGTTATGTCAGGAGGAATTATGAATCGTTCCGATGTGAGACCTTGCTTGAGCCCGTTGAAAGCCTGGTTTTCTTTTTCAGTCCACTTTACGCGATCCGGCTTGTCTTTTCTTGTTAGTTCAGTTAACGGTGCTACTATTTCTGCAAAGTTCGGTAGATGGCGTCTGTAGAAGTTAGCTAAGCCGAGAATTGCTCGGACTTGGCGTTTCGTCTTAGGGATCGGATAGTCCTTAATAGCACTTATCTTTTCTGGATCTGGTTTTATCAGCCCATTTTCCAGAACGTGCCCAAGCACCTTTATAGATCTCTGTCCAAATTGGCATTTGTCTAGTTTAGCTGTTAGATTCGCTTTTCTGAGTCTTGCTAAAATGTCCCTCAAATGTTGAATATGCTTTTCCCATGTTCTTGAGAACACGAGTATATCATCCACATGAGCTGCCGAATATTCTTCAGCCCCTTTCAATACTTGGTCTGCTAGCCTTTGAAAGCACTTACTTGCATTCCGAGCCCCATTCGGTAAAACTGTGTATTGAAACAGCCCATGCGGTGTTCGAAAGGCGGTGTACGGTCGGCTGCCTTTCTCTAGCTCAACCTGATAAAAGGCTTGTTGCAGATCCAAACCTGTCACAAACATTGATCCTGCTGCCCTCTCTAGTATGTTTCTCATGTCGCTTGCTGGATATTCGTCTGGCACTGTTATACTATTAATCGCTCTCAGATCTGCACATATCCTAATCGACTTGTCTTTCTTTGTGACACATACGATGGGACTTGCATAGGCCGAAGTTGATTCTTCAATCAGACCGTTTTCTAGCATTGTTCTGATCTGTTCATGCACTTTGTCTTTTAAGCATTCCGGTATTCTATACATCTTGGGTGCTATCGGTTTGTCCTTCGTTAGAGTGATTTTGTGCTTTACGAGCGCTGTTCTGCCTAGCTGTCCAGAAAATCTGTCAGAGAATTCGCTTATCACTTCTTGCAATTGACTCTTTTGCTCTGCAGTTAAATGCTCATTTACTCCACAGGTATCGCCACTGTCGTCAACGACTGGCAGCGTTTCATATTCTTCCTGTGGTGGATCAGCTGTTAGAACTACATTCACGCTGGGTGTAAGACATAATTCTGACCTGTTGAACCATTTGCGTAGAAGATTAATGTGATACACCTTTTTTCCTTTGTCCGTGTCAATTTCATAATTGACGTTTGACAGTTTCCTCAGAATTTTGAACGGACCCTCCCACCTTGCCAGTAATTTGTTTTCTGTCGCATGTCTTAGCAACAGAACCTCTTCATCTGGTTCTAGATTTCGATCTGAAGAATGTTTGTCATAATAATACTTGGCGGATTGACGAGCCTGTTTTGTATGTTCTGTTGCGATTTCTGCACATCTTTGCATGTGAGTTTTCGTCATTGTCAAGTACTCGACAACACTTCTCTTCGGTGTTGGGGTTTCAAGTTGTCCTGTCCACGCATCTCTTAGTATTTGTAACGGACCTATGACGTCATGAGAGTACAGAAGTTCGAAAGGTGCAAATCCGGTTACTGTTGACGGAATTTGTCTGCAACTGAAGGCTAAGAACGGTAATGCTAATTCCCATGACCTTGGTTCTTCACTCGTCACTTTCTTAAGCATGTCTCTTAAAACCCTGATCATGCGTTCTGCACTTCCAGCTGTTTCATGATGTTCAACTGTGGAGAATATGGGACTTATGCCTAACATCTTCTCCATTCCCTGGACTAGCTGATTTTTGAAGTGGGTGCCGTTGTCTGAAATTATATATTTCGGTATCCCAACTCGTGAGAAGACTTCTATCAGCGCTTTACATACTTTGTCTGCTTTCATGGATCCCAAGGGTATGAATTCTGGCCAATGAGTCATTTGGTCGACTAAAATCAGCACATACTTCTTACCACTACTGGAAGCAGGCGATATTGGACCGCAGAGATCGATTACTACAGTCTGAAACGGGACTTCTACAATAGGAGTTTCTTGTAGTGGAACCCTGTGATTCTTGGGCACATTCGCAGTCTTCTGACAGATTGGACATGACCTCACGTATGCGGCAACTTCTTCGTCCATTCCAGGCCATGTATACTCCTTTCTTAGGCATGCTTTCGTAGCCTTTACGCCTCTATGCCCCGCCCACTTTGAGTCATGGCCCAGCTCTAACAGCCTCTGCCTATATTTGATTGGTACAACTAGTCGAAGATTCTTTTCTAAATCTAGTGCATTTTTCTCAAACAGTGTTTCTTTTCTTTTATAGAGTATGTCTTTGCTGATAACATATGGCTCATTTTCTGTTTTAGCGCGATTCCACAAATCTTTCAGCATTGGGTCTGATGCCTGTTCTTGTTTGAATTCAACAGCATCTATGCCAAGATGATTGTTACTCTCCTCTGTCAGGTTATTTGTGACTTCTTCTTCCTCTGCTTCCCTTGCCTCTGTCGGCTTGACCTTTGATCCTTTCTCCTCTAATGGAATCCGATCTCGTTTCACATCTGGTATGCCATAGTCTGTGGCCCTGGTTGCTATCATCGTCCGTGGTGCCTGATTTCCCATGTCGGCCTTGCTGGCTGATTCCTTTTGGCTAGAATCCTCGCTTTCAATGCACATCTTTACTTTACCTTCCTTCATTGTACCAGCAGCAATATCTGTTAAATCTTTATTTTCCACAAAAATATCATGGCCAAGTATCATATCGACCTTTAATCCTTCTACTACCCCAGCTTTGATTACAACCTGTCTGTCAGTTCCAAACAGTGGGGATGATATTTTAACTTCTGTCATTGCTACTGGTTGAATTTTCCCAAAAGCACACTGAACATTGATTGGCCTTTGTTTAGCAAATGGCTTACCTCTTACAAAATCGGCATTTACAAGAGAAATCATCGAACCCGTATCCCTAAGCGCTTTTAAACACACTCCATTCAACATCAGTGGCACTATGAAGTTATTTTGATAGTCAGTTACACTGTTTAGATGTGATAAATCATGCACAAAGTTAACCCTTGCACTATCTTTGCCTGGGCACTGACGCCACCTGTGAGAATGCTGCCCACAAATGAAACATCCATCTTGTGATTTATTGTTTGTTTGCCATTGGTTTGACTTATGCGTATTGCTGTGACCATTGTTTGTTTTGTGTGTCACTTCACCTTGCCTTAACGCTTCGCCCTCTGCCTTACCCTTTGTCCCTAGCATGTTTGGACTTTTCTCTATGGTAATTGCCTTAGGCTTGTTCCACGTCTTGCGCTCAAAAGCACTTCCCCTTTTTGCTTCTTGCATACATTCAAAATGGAGGTCTGCGTATTTGGCCACTTCTTCTGCACTTGTAGGCCTTCGAGCCTCAACGAAGAATTTGATTTCGGTTTGAAAAGATTCTTTAAGCCTCTCTGCTAACATGTCGTCTTTTAAACTCTCAAAGTTTTCTATTTCTTTTGCCTCCAGGTAATATTCCTGCATATCCCTCAATCTACACAGAAATTGAGCGTAGGTTTCTTTTCCTATGCGATGCATAGTCCTTAGTTTATCCAGATAGTACTTGGGGTTCATTTGACATGCAGCCAATATTTCAGCTTTAATCTTTTTGAAGTCGCGACAGATGGTATAAGATAGGCGGTTGTAGTGTTGCCTGAGAGTCGAGTTTAGTAGAGAAGGAAGCAGTTTAGGCCATTCAGAGGGATCTATTTCGTGTAATCTAGCTACTTTCTCGAAAGAATGAAAAAATGAAATCGGGTCTTCATGTTCGTGCATGCTCGGCAAGACATTAATTGCTTTAGATCTATTTAGGCCTACTTCTGCTCTACCCTGGACAATATCGTCTTCACTTGAGTCTCTTCGAAGTAGACCCATCTGTGCCTTTTCTCTGAGCAATGCCAATTCCATTTCCATTCTGTCTCTCTCTGCTTTCGCTTTCCGTTCTGCAGCCTGGCCTTCTGCCATAAATCTTCTTTCCTCAGCCCGGATCAGTTCAAGCCTTATTCGGCTATCGCTGTACCCGACATGTTCGCCTTCTCTATCTTCTGCAACCACCTCCCCCTCATCTACAAAGGCTGACGTCGCTTCATCTTCTTCATCTCTCCCACGTCTCCTCTCATCTCCATCTTCTGCAACCACCTCCCCTTCATCTACAAAGTCTGACGTCTTTTCATTTTCTTCACCTCTCCCACGTCTCCTCTCAAACTCTTTTAATCTTCGAACCATTTCCCTTTTTTCAAGACCAACTGGTTGAATGTCTCTTACTATACATTCTTGCTCCAAATCCTTTTTCTTCAACAATTCAAAATCTGTAAGAAGGCTTCCTGTAGCCATTTCTTAAGAATAGCTGTTTCAATAGAGTTCTATTTACTATAACACTCTATATTACATGTAAAACAAGAACGTCACAAAAATGCTTAGGATTCTGCCGCTATGGTGTTTTACAATACACTCAAAGCCGATTTTCCTAGCTTACAAGTTTCAGTCAAGTTTAACATCAACAACAGAAGCTTCTCACCGGATTATTACACCTCGTGCAGGTTTCTTTCTTGCTGCGGGTCAATTCGGTTGAGCGTTCGCCTCTCTACAGGTCTGCGTTGAATCTGTCTCGTACCGCGTGCAGGTTTCCTCCTTGCCTCGGTCGCGATCCTCTGCAGCAGCTGCCCCGTTGAGCGTCGTCTCGTTGGCTCGTCTTCGGACTGTTCTCGTCTGTCGTCGACACCTTCCTCCGTTGCTCCCGTCCTCCTTCGGCTGATCTCGTTGACCTCCGTTGAACTCTGCGTCACGTCCTCCCTCGGTTGATTCCGTTGACCTCCGTTGAACTGTGCGTCACTGGTTCTGTTGAACTGGATTTCGCAAGCGACCATGTAATATTTGAAAGATTGTTGCTCACTAACTGGTTATTTGAGCACCAATCTGAACAATATTCTTGGTGGTAGCGGTGTGGTTTCTTCTAGTCTCTTCGGGGTGATACGCGGTGATCATTAAAGTTCAAACCAGTAACGTTTTTCTTCAGTATATTAGTTTCAACTTTCAACGTTTAATTTACAATGTATTAATGTATTTACAGAAATCAACTTATTTGACTACACATTTCGCTTATCTTCACACTCTCGGACTGTCGACTTAACTCTTGCTCATAGATCAGTCGTCGTTCCAGTCCCTTCCTCGAGAGCGGATTCCTCTGGCAGTCGATGACGTCCCTTGTCTCAAAACTGACGCCTCCCGAGAGTGAATCCCGACTCCCGATTTCGCCCCTTTTTATCCCCGTCCTTCATCCTCCTGTCCCAGCCCCTTTCTACCATTTCTCTCCTTATTTGGTTATTTCACTTCCGGCCTTTCCATCTATCTCCTTATTTGGTTATTTCACTTCCGGCCTTTCCATCTATCTCCGCTCAGCATTTCGCTCTTGCCTTTTTTGTTCATTTAACTTCCGGCCTTTCCACCTATCCAGGCTCAGCATTTGGCTCTTGCCTTTTTTGTTCATTTCACATCCGGCCTCTCCACCAATCCCGCTGTAGAGGTCAGACTGTGCTGATGATTCATCTGGCTGTGCCTCTCCAGCCTCCAGGTCTTCAGTCACCTGCGTCTATGTATATATTTATATATATGCCTATATATATTCATTTAGGTTGATAGTTATGTTAAATATAATGTTCATTCCTATGTCTATAGTGTTCATATGCTAATTCATTTTTAGTTTGACAACGCAACAAATTACAAAGCGTTCATTCGAGTTTAAAACTCTTCAGTCTCTCATATCCCAGTCTCCCTCTTCCATTACACTGTCTGTCTGTCTCTGTCTGTCTGTCTGTCTCTCTCTCGCTGGCTCTCTCTCTTTCTCTTTCTGTCGTCTCTGTCTCTCTGTCTGTCTCTGTCTGTCTCTGTCTCTGTCTGTCTGTCTCTGTCTGTCTGTCTGTCTCTTGCTGGCTCTCTCTCTTTCTCTTTCTGTCGTCTCTGTCTGCCTGTCTCCGTCCTCTCATTCTCTAGGCTTACAATCAGACTTGTATACGAGACATAAAACTCGAGACCGAGACCGAGACAGTGGGGTTCGAGACCGAGACCGAGACAGTGGGGTCCGAGACCGAGACCGAGACGAGACACCAGGTCCGAGACAGTTCGAGACAGTTCAAAACGAGTGAAATGCACATTGGACCCAAGTCCCGAAACAATTTTTCTCAACTTTTGAAGTCTAATACAAGGGTCAAGTCACTGAAATCAGCCGATCACCTGAATTGTATAAACTATAAAGAAATTCTGAAATCTTCTAAATGATTCTAAAATTTAAACCAACAAAATTCCATATAGGCCCTAGGCCTATTAGCGATTTAGCGACATAAGTCACATCACTCACCTTGAGAAACTAGATGCTGTTAAAAGAGTTTCGCTTAATAATATGTTGGCTTTACACAAACGACGAACGGCATGCCATTTATTTTGGTTTTCATTGATTTCAAACTGCGTGAATGCAAATTTCACGATTTCAGGTTCTTTATGAGACATTTTAAGATATTTGGAAATTTTGGACTGAAAGTGCAAACTTAAGACTGCTTTTTTCAATACTCTTAAATCTTAATATCAGAAACACCATTCGGCACAAGACAATTTTACAGCGCAATACTGTACGAAGTTTCGAACAAAATACAGTTTGTACGAGAACTTTGGAGACCGCTTCTACAAGAGAACAAGACTTTCGCTTCGAGACAGTTTCCAAAAAGACAAGACTTTCGTTTCGAGACAGTTTCCAAAAAGTCGAGAAATGATCTCGAGACCAAGACCGAGACCGAGACAGTGGGGTCCGAGACCGAGACCGAGACCGAGACATCGAAAAACCTGTCTCGAGACGTCTCGAGACCGAGACAGTGTCTCGAGACAATACAACTCTGCTTACAATTAGCATTATAGCCAGTGGTGTCGCTAGAGCTACGAAGCTGTGGGAGGCAAGGTAAGGGACCTGAGAAACTACCAGCGAAGTAAAGAGGCAGAACCTTTGCTGGAGTAGTAGTTTCATTGTAGGCTACTCTGTCGGTAGCCCCTGTGATGACTCATGAGTCCGTCTTTAAGTGGCACTATATAAATTTACAATTAGGCCTATAATTACCCAGACCATGGTGTAAACTGTAAGAGATAGACTGAGCAGTGTTGAGGCAACTGCCCCCTTCCCGTTGCGCCGTTAACCCATTTAATGATGATAACGGCGCCAAGGAAATCATTAGAGTAGATTTAAATTACTAAAATAGATTGACAACATAACATTGATACAGAAAAAGTTATCTAAATTAAAATTATAGTTAAGCTACATTCAGTTAGTTAACATGACACAAGCAAAGTTCGTAGCTTATTGAGCTAAAAGCGTCAGCTGTTGTAGACCTATTCGAAATTAGCGCTGACTGACTGTTCAACCGTTGACACGCTGAGCCAATCTGTTTGCAGGTGAGACATTGTTGAACATGGTCCTCGGTCGTTTAATGTTCGCTTTTTATTAAAGTAATGAAAATAACTGCTGTGAAGGTAATTTACGTCTTTAAGTTGTTGTTATATGTATTTGAACCAAAAAACTTATAAATTTATTCTCAGGGCTGAGAAAATACAACATTATAACTGAATTTTTAGAAATGTTGACGTTGCTTCCAAGGTGACAGAGCGCGTGGTAAGTAAGTAAGTTTGGCGTGCATGCGAAGAATTTAACTAAATTATTTTATTAGACAGCGATAGACAAAGATTGAGGCTCTGTAAGGTTAAAGGTGGCAGATGAGTTGAGATAACGTTTAATTTTTGTAGTATTTGCGTAAACGGAACAGGTAAAAGATTAAAAATTGTTTATGCGTATATGCTTCTACAGAAACTCCTCACACGCGTAGTAAAAGTTCGTTAAACCGTAGTTTACGTTGCCAAATTATTTTATGTGGTCAATTTAAAATGGAAGCCGGATCGATGAAAATAAATGCTTACCTAAATGGAAGTTGGATTGATTAAACTGATTCTCTGCTTAAATAGAAGCTGGATTGATGGAAATAATTATTTCCGTAAATAGAAGCTGGATTGATGAAACTAAGTCTTTGCTGCAATACAAGCTTGATTGATGAAATAATTGTTTCTTTAAATAGAAGTTGGATTGATGAAAAGTAATTTTTTTTTCTCAACTAGAAGTTATATTGATGAAAATAATTGTTTGCTTAATTGGAATCTGGATTGGATATTGGTAGACTGCCTACTTACCATCGAAAAGTACGGCCCTGAAGACATGAAAATTATTTGGCAACATAAACTACAGTTTTACCTAAAAGTTTGAGGGTTCTTTCAGCTAAGGCGCAAACACTATGCCATGTAGAGTGAAAAATTGAAAATTTTGTTGTCCAGGTGGGCTTTGAAAAATTTGACCTGACCTCCCAATTTGACAGTCCAGCTCACTAACCACTATAATTGAGTCTGTTGAGCAGATACATTAATAAAGATATATTTACTGTTATTTTTTTAGATAATTTATTATTGTAGCAGAATAGATATTTGGTGTGTTACTACTGATTATAATTCATATTGGCATGGAAAGTCATAGATGTTCTTGTGATATCATCAGGATGGCAGAAGCTGTTAAGGTTATCGTGCGATGTCGTCCCATGAATGCAAGAGAGGATGGTCTTAAATGTAAAGACGTAATCTTCATTAACGAACGCCTTGCTCAGTGTTCAATAAAAAACCCAAATGATGACAAAGGGCCCCCAAAGGCTTTTACTTTTGATGGTGCGTATGGAGTCAACTCAACAACTCAACAGATTTATGCAGAGATTGGATTTCCACTCGTTGAGGTGATTGATTTTGTTATGACCTCTTTCATGCTAATTTGTAATTGTTATTGTAGTTATGACAATTTATATGGCATCTTCGGTAACAAGCTACTTCTAGGATGCTTTACAAAACTGTCTACTGTCATTGCAAATGATAATGCTAATTTATTACATTTAAAAACTTCAGATTCAGTAACAATTAGCAAGAAAATTAATTTTCTTGGAAGTAGGTATGAGTATTTCTCTAGTGCAGAAATGAGCCAATGAAGAGATATTTTGAAACTGCTTTTAAACTCTTATAAATGTAATAGGCTATGGTGATAAATTAAGCAAGCATGATTAAATACTAAACTATTCATCCTGTAGCTTGTAAAATTTATGACATTCAAAAGGTATAAGAATTTTGTTTCCAAGAGTTGAGAAAATCCTCAGACATAATTGTTGGCCCCTCAGTAACTGGTTTCTTGTGGTTAAAACACTCATGCAAAACTGCCTCAGCTTGTTTGCACTGTATTATTGTTTGCAATTACATGTAGGCCTACTGGAAATTAGTTATCCAATCTGATATAATTAAACAATTGATAATGCTTCTACATAACATAGCATAACCAAATAATTATAAGCAATAGCATAAATTGGATATTGAGGAGTATGCTGTTGCAATGGTCACAATGAGATGCAAATTCTCCTGAGCTGATTATAACCCATGCTTATTAGGATTCCAGATTGCAGCTTGCCTATCAGTTTCACTTGGCAATTACCATCGTTAGATGTCATTACGTACGCATGATTGCTTTTTAGTGTTCACACACCTTAGCTGCATGTATTACGTATTACCTTGTTTTCCAATTTGTTTTCTGTTTATATTCTATGTACACTGTCATTTGCTTTATCACCTCTCGACCTAACTGATGGTAAAAGCACTAAGAACAAAAAATTAATAAATAAATGGAAGGTGCTGGAGTGCTCAAATGGCTTGAAGAGTCACCACTGGCACACTTCCATAGACATGCAGAGCCAATTACTCTTATCCACAGCTGATCAGAGGTCCTGGACTCAATTCCATACCCATTGCTGTTGACAAGACTAAAAATTAAAGATCAAGTCACAAACCCTAGGCAATGTGGTACTAAGAATGGGACACAGAGGCTGTGGCAGATCAAGAAAGAGAATGAAACCAAGATATGAGATTCAGGACTGTCCTAAACTGAGGCTTTTCAAAATAAATTCCAGTGGCTAGAAAATAGTGCATCATGAACAATTACTTACATTTAGTTAGTTTCTGGGCTTGATATTTATAAGCATCACATGCATTTTTAACACCGTAACATTTTATGACTTCTCTGGATTCATTCTATGCTTTGCTAAGACCAAGACAATACGTTCTCAAGACAGAGAAGTGGACTGAGAATTCAGAAACATGTCTTGTGACATCTAGAAACTGAAACTGGACTTTGAAATCATACAGTCATTTTCTTCTGTTAGCCGACTTCCTTGTCCACATGGACTTTGATTAATATCCTTCACTTAAATTAGACTATTGATTTATTCTTTTTAGACCAGCAGCTAATTCAATCAGTCAGGTGTCACCTTTTCTACCTGTAATATGGCACCTGTATGCTAATACCTGTATGTGTTTTTAATGTGTTCATGCTGTTCAAATTTAATGTGCACCTTTAACCACAAGAAGTATTGTTTTCACAGTACTGTTAGTGCCTCCTCATCTGTAAAGGGTTAACTAAACAATTCCTGATTGCCTAGCACTGTAAAAAGTTACTCTCTAACATCAGAAAATATCAATATCAGAAATGTTGTTCTTGTTGTCAATGACGATTCATTATGGATTTGTATCTTTATCAGAAATGTGGGCTTTGCTTTCTATAGAATTTGATCTGCGATACTGGAATTGTAACAGACAGAAATGCAGACAGGTATATAGGCCTACAGACAAACATGTGCTTACACAGACACACAGGAAGCAGTTATAATCAGAAGCAAAGGCCAACTTATCGTACAACCACACACACATAAAGATACATAATGGGAAATGTGGAGGATTTATGCTATATAATTAGAATAAAGTCATGTAAAATAATTATCCAACATGGCTTGAATTCCAATTCTTCTCACCCATCAGCTTTCAACCAGGCTTCTCCAACAGATATTTTTTTTACTATGGTTTTCCGAATCACCCATTCATTGATGCTTTGTGCATTATAATTGCAGCTCTATAGAAGTCATTAGACTAGATTAGAATAAGTGTATGTGAGCGTGTGTGATTTGTTCAGGGTGTGACTGAAGGCTACAATGGTACGATATTTGCCTATGGCCAGACGGGATCTGGAAAGTCATTTTCAATGCAGGGAATCACGGATCCTGCAACACAGAAGGGCGTCATACCAAGGTCCATTTCTTGATTTCTCCTCTGTGTAGCAATGATACTCATGCCTTGCCATTTGGCTTTGTGAATCACAGCACAAGTGTGCTTTAAATTAAGATTTCTGAAGAGGTGTTTAAATAATACAGACTTGCCAAGTATAAGCAGTTCTAAATCATGCTAATTGATATGTCACTGTGGAGGGATCTTTCAGGACTTCAGTCACTCAGTGACTCAGTCAGTTTAAATAAAAATGTACCTAACAACATCAGGAAGTTGAACTTTAAGCCCTGTTGCTTATCTTCATGAATAATGATGACAGCTTGTGAATGGACTGACGGAAGATTGTAAATTAAAGCTAAGAGTTTAATTACTTTTTGTTTTTAAGCTATGAATTTCATTGAGGTATCGCAATCGTGTGTTTAAATGGTTGCAGGGCTTTTGATCATGTATTTGAGAAAATCCAAGTTACAGAAGGAGCCAAGTATCTTGTCCATGCATCCTATCTGGAAATCTACAATGAGGAGATTCGTGATCTCCTTGGGAAAGACATAAAGCAGAAGCTGGAGCTGAAAGAACATCCAGATAAAGGAGTCTATGTTCAGAGTAAGACACATTCTGTCTTGTTTTCATTGATGATGAGTTCTCTGCTCAAAGGCAGCTCCTTTGGCTTTAATGCCACCCTGGGGATGAGATGAGTGAGGTGATTTCCCTTTGCCTTCCTCACAGACAATTGTGGGTGAGTAACTTGTCCAGCGTTGCTATGCTGTGGCTTGAGGTTGATTCGAACCTGCGACCCTCTGGTTACAAAGGACAGAACATACCACTACACCACCGCATCCCTGTTTTCATTAGCTGGTGTTAATCTGAACTTCTGTAACTTGACATTTGAACCTGTGTGGAACGAACTTCAGACTACATTATTTGTTCAAATTAGACTAATTTTAGACTTTCATTTTAGAATAGGTTTGAAGGCAGTTAAAGTAAGTTAAAAAAAACTCCTTAATGTGCTGTTTTTAAATGCAGGATGGTGTGGAGAGAAACAATTGTGTAATGGCTGGGTAGTGATGATGGTACTGATGATGACATATATGGTGTGGATAAAACCTGGACAGCAGTCAAACAAGTAGAGTCGTGCGATTGACATCAGTGAACATCAAACTAAGGGAAGGAAGGAAGGAAGGAAACGAACGAAATTCTTGATCACGAGTTATTTACAGACCTCATTTGAGCCATTACCTTAATTTCTACTGCTTAGCATTGGTTTTTATGACAGGTTTATCGATGCACCTCTGTAAGAACGTTAGAATGTGTGAACAAGTGATGGAGCGCGGCTGGAAGAACCGTTCAACTGGAGCCACGCTTATGAATGCTGACTCATCACGTAGCCATTCCATATTCACGATCCACATGGAAAGGGCAGAGACTGATGGCAAAGGAGAGGACCACATCCGTGTTGCCAAACTCAACCTAGTTGATCTGGCTGGTAGTGAAAGACAAGGAAAAACTGGTAAGCAACATTCTGCTTCAGACGTCTGAGGTGTTTAGGTAGTTGCACCTTCTGCTGATATGTAAAATACTTAGCAGCTCTGAATCTGACTTATAGATTGATTCTCAAATTTCGTTTTTCTGCTTTATATTTTGACTCCCTTGAAGTATTGAGACTGTGTCTAAGGTTAGAAAATGTAAATCCTTCATGTATTATTAGCCTTGGCTGACATTATGTCCTCTGTGTCTTAGGGCATTGGGTCTTAAATGCAATCATTCGCTGGTCAAGTGTCTTGAGTTGTATTTAATATTTGAACAGTTTGCTGTTTCGTCAGACTTCAGACTTACCCGAATCAGGCTGACAGTTGACTTTGTAGAAGTAGCCAGCTATTTATGATGCTGCATAAATTGCTGTTACATTACAACTGTAGTAATGTTTTTTGCATCAAGGTGCCACTGGAGATCGACTGAAGGAAGCGACGAAAATCAATCTGTCACTGTCAGCTCTTGGTAACGTCATCTCTGCTCTGGTAGATGGCAAATCAACTCACATTCCTTATCGAGACTCAAAGTTGACTCGCATGCTACAGGACTCACTTGGGGGCAACACAAAGACATTGATGGTGGCCTGTTTGTCACCGGCCGACAACAACTACGAGGAAACGCTGAGTACCCTGCGTTATGCCAACCGCGCAAAGAACATCAAGAACAAGCCCAAGATTAATGAAGACCCAAAAGACGCCTTGCTTCGGGAATTTCAGGAAGAGATCAAACGGTTGAAGGCAATGCTTTCGGGACAGATACCTGTACAGCTACCTCCAGGTAGAGTTATCGCTTCATAGCTGTTTTTTCAACATTTGATGGAAATTGATGCTACATTCAGTATTCTGAGTTCTGTCTTTGCTTTGGCTTGAATAGAAAGCAAGTGATTGTGTTTGTGGACATAAAGTTGCTTTCTTTTGTTGATTGGTTAAATCTTCCAAATACAGTTAGATGAACAAATGTGAAATTACACTTAGTTTTAAGCTACATTACAATATGATGTTCCCAGTCCATTTTTGGGTGACACATTAAGCTGATTTACAAATACTGAAAATCTTGAAATTGACAAATTTGTATTGATTGGCAGAACATGTTTGTCCGTTCACTTTGATCATGACTCCATGTGAATGTAGGCCTATTCTAACAGCTTTTCAACAGTTGATTAGTAGTACTGTGGTAATTTGAAAATTATCTTTTAATTGCATCTTTAATATTGGATCTTTTCTTGGCAAGCATTGCCCAATTGCTTTGTTGACATATGGATTGTAAGAGGTTAACATTTTAAACATCAAAAGTTGAATCAGGGGCATGGTCAGTTGCTCAGAGGAAGGAAATAGTGTATGGTGATAGATAGAAAAAACTAATGGACCAATGATTTCATGAAATAAAAAGTTAAACATAGATATATCATATCTATAAAAAGTACATAATGTTGTTTCTGTTGTCTGACTTCAGGGTGAATCTTTTGAAATAATAGTAAGGGAGTGCATTATCATATTTCAATTGTATTGTATGTCATTGTATTCCATGGTAAATTGTATTGTACTGTATACAGACATGAACATTTAAATTGTATTGGCTGAAAAGGTGAAACGGGTCGAGAGAAGGCGAAGAACATGGTGAACCGCTCAGGTGTAAATGAAACCAACCAGAAGCTAGAGATTGAAAAAGCAAAACGGAAAATAAAAGAGGCAAGAGTGACATCTAGTTGTTGATGTTTTCCTCTGAGATATTGTTTCTGATTTTAATGCGACATTCTTAATATTGTAAACAGTAATCACATGCACAACCATGCATTGGACCTGTGGCTGTTCTACCTGTTATTATTAACAGTCATATGTCTTAAGTTTTCTGTGGTCTTGCTTCGGCAATCATTTCATACAGTAGCTGCTCTCTCGGCTAAAGTCTTGAATTTTTCAGTGTTTATATATTTATGTATATTTTATTGCACTAGTTACATGGATGGGGTCAGTTATTCTGAATCTGAAAATAATTGATTTTTGAAATGTTTAACATCTGCAGGAGTTTGAGAATGAAATGAGGCAACTGAAAGAAGAGTTGTCCTCTGTGAAGGCATCGAAGGATGAAGTGGAGCTGCAGATGAACAATCTTCGTAGCCAGTATGACGAAAAAGTTGCTGAGGTTGAAAATGTTTCACAAAGCAGTGAGTCTTGAGTCACACTCATTTGAAAGTAAATGCTGGAACATGGCAGTCAGAACGTGGATCTCAGAGCAGTTAGCTTTGCTTAATGACTTCATTGCAATGCAACCTCGTTATATAAATTGTATCTTATATAGTTTCCAAATTCATATTACTGAGTTTTAGGTAATAAGAATAAATGTGAAAATGCAGCCCTTGTTAGCACTTCAAGCACTTCCACCCCTCTATAGATAGGTGCTCTTGATGCATCGAACACAGTGTTGCATGACGTCGATAGAAAATTGTTGATTTATAAGGTCTTCGTCACTGTCATTGTCATCACCATCTTCCTCCATTTCATCATCATCAGTGTCATCTTCCTCATCCTCGTCCTCCTCTTATTCATCCTCTGCTCCTATACCTGGTGCTTCTGCTCCTCCTTATTCATTCATTCATTCGGGAATTTATATAGCGCCCTTCAAGGAAACTACTCAGAGGCACTTCCGACTCCAACGCGCCCAAAAAGAACAGTTTTGAGTTTAGTAAGGAAAGTTTCAGGCAGACTCCCAGGGTCTTATCTTTAATGACAGTTACATAAAGTTTTCTTATATGTAATTATCTATGCAAATCTGCTGTTTTTGTATCAATCAGTTTGTTTCACTTATAGAACAAATCAAGTCCCGAAGATCTGGTTTCATGGGGGAGACAGAGACAAATTTTATGAGACCCGATTCTTATGTTGCAGATAGTCGTAAGTGCTTAACCGCTGTATCAGATTATGTCATGTCACTCTCTTCTTTCTTAAGAAAGTAACTTCTACATCTTCTGCACTATTTCAAAGTCACTCTTGTAATTCTGTACAGCAAACTTTATTGTGTTGCTTTAGGTTTATATAGTTACTTGTTTACACGTATGTATCTGAGTTTTTGTAGCACATTTTACAAGAATCTCTCAAAAATGTTGTACAATTCTATATTGTGCAGTTGCAAATGGTGCAAGTTTCAAAAGCAAAATTTGTTGAATCAAATTTCTGTGCCATTTTTATTTTCAGTATATTCCATTATTAAATTAGCTTCAAGAGTTAGAGTCATGAAAACTCAGTCGTTACTGTGGTTCATTATTCTTCAAGTCCGCTGCCCTGTGCAGCTGTTTATGACTGTTTGCTGTGATGGCTCTATCCCATATCTGTTGCCGTATCCATCTTTTACAATCAAGAAATTATTTTTATTATTACAACTGAAAGCTAGTGAAAATAGTGTAAACAAATAAAGTGATGAAGATAGTAGTTCCTCTGCTCTTGTTTGACTAAAAACATCTTTGGAGTTCATGCTAAGCCATATCATCTTTAAGCTAAATATTAAAATAATTTAATATATTTTCATATGCAGAAATTATTATAGATGTATTGGTGAAAAAAATAATTGCTTGAATGTGAAATTTTGCTGATGTTTGCATATCTTTTTTTGTAATTGTGTGAAAGTTTTGTAGTTTTTAGAAGTCATGAGAGGTGCTTTGTAAATAATCAGTTATGTGCCAACACTTGCTACTCAGTAAGACAGCACCATGATCTTAATTTTTACTGCACGTTAGACTTTCTCAGTGTTGACACGCTTATTGAAAGTGGCAATATGGGTGGTGGAGGTGTTGGAGGTGGTTATGGTGGTCCTGGTAGTGGTGGTCCTGGTAGTGGTGGTAATAGTGAAGATGGTAGTCATGATGATGGTTGCGGTTGTGGTCGTCACTGTCATGCTATGAGGAGGAGGAGAAGCAGGAGGAAGAGAGAATAGGTGCAGGACAATAATAATTTTTTAAGGTACAAATGATGTGATTGTGACAGACAGAAAGTAATGTGCACATATTTCTTTAAGTTTGTTCAGTTGTTTGCTTATAGTTCTTTTTTTGGGTTTGATATGTTTTGCTTAATTTTCCTCAGTGTTTGCGTTGTTGTTTCTCATTTGTTTGAATTTTCACCAGTGGATGATGACCGATCTGACCGCACAGAACTGGCGACCAATGATGTAAGCCACATCTCATCTGGCTTCTCTTTCTCTGCCTGCTTCTTGCATGAGGCACAGTATCTGAGTGATTTTTAAAGTGCTCAGCTTGTAACACAGAGAGTATAGGTTCATGTCTTAACTGGGATGGTTTCTGTTTAGGGACCTTGAGCAAATCTTTCACGCACAATTGCTTTGCACTTCAGATTCACATTTACTGATGTGCAATATAATGATGATGACGATGATGATGGTGATGAGGATGATGATATTTTACGTAGCATAAGACCGCTTCTTAGCAGTCAGATACAAAGCCAGTTTCATAATTCAGTAACACTTTATACCATTAGGAAAACAATTTATACCATGAGAAAGTCCTTTTGGTGTGACATTGAATTTTGTGGTTTTTAAATGTCAGCAGAGAAGTTGCAACTTGTGTCCTAGTGAATGTGAATCTGCCTGTAATAATTTTCGGTTTTGTTGTGAATTTTCATCAGTCTGATCAAGAACGTGATACGGATGATTTGATGACTATGCAATCTGACGAAATCATTTCAAGTGACAAGCGACAGATGCCAGCGAGTAAGACGTCAAATGTTGCGACACGACACCCAAATGACGTCATGAAAAGGTACCCTGATAAAAATGTTAGACTACCAAGTAGGATTTGTAGACTATTTTATGGATTTTATTAACAAAGAGTGCCAGACCCAGGCCTAAATTATTTGGAATATAACTTTATGCCTATGAAGTTGGTTTAAGATACTAATACTGGATAATTGTAAATAAATTTGGTTGTTTTGGACTTGTTGAAATTCTGATTCTTTGATGTGGCTAATGTTTTCCATTAGACTCGCAGAACTTGAGCAGACGATGGTTGGTGGGGAAGAAATCAACAACGAAGAAGTAAAAGAACGACATCGAAAGAAAAAGAAATTTGCAGAGGATCGGTCAAAGCAACTGCGTGGTAAGCCAATCCATTGGAACTTCTTTCCTGAAGAAATAACACAGTTATACTTGATTTTAAACTGTGGCAGTTGATTTATATCATTCTGATTCTTAAAATTCATTGTCTTTAAGAAAAATTGAAAAGTTTAATATGTCATTGGATTTATCATTATCTCGACTAGTTACATCATCATTGTCATCAGGGGGTTGTCATTCCTCCCAATCTGACGCTTGTTTGCTGAAGTTTAGCAGGCAACATGTGTGACTAGAATCTCCAAGTCTGGCATTTATTATTATTTTTTACACCCCAAGGTACTTTTGATCCCTCAGCATTTATTAAAATTTCAATAGATTATGAATTAAATCTGGACCAGCAAGCATTCAAAGTATTCCTCCAGTTGTGGTTTTATTTAGTTGTATTTTACCCAAGGTAGGAATTGTTAAAACCAAGAAAATTATTCAGAAATGAAAAAAATGATTTATTGTTATTATTAAAGTAGATAGCAGAGGGTTCTTGTGGAAAAGAAATTCTGTGGAATGATTGTTGATTTGTTGACTGTATCTGGTCGTTGGGAAGAGTGGTTGGTAAGGGACATGTGTAACCACTTGCTCTCGTATGCCAGGGCTGAGAAAAGGAAGTTGTAAGTACTTCATTCCCATGGCAGCGTGACTTGAGTTGACCTTAAAATTAATCATTGTCTTTTAACGTGGATGATGAGTTTGTTGTGGTTTACAATTTCAGATGCTTTGGCGCTGATGGATGGGGAGGAGATCATGATTGGCATCTATGAAAATGTTCAAGACCAGCTCAGAATCGTGGAAAAGAAACTGAAGAAAGAAACCGAGAAAGTACTGTGTCTAGCTGATTATCTGTTTCCTTTTATTCCATAAATCAAATCAAATCAAAATTTATTCGAATCGATTCCATGAACAGTGAGTACAATGTACACGTGTGAATACAGATAATAACAGTTTAAATTTCGTAAGCGCCATTAATAAGAAACAAAAATTGAAGAGGTTATTGTCTAACAGGTTAGGTAATAAAATCGATTCGTGGGGAGAAGAAGCCCAATGGGCTTATCTAGTCTTCCCCACTATGATGGAACAAAATGATAGAACTAGAAAGGAAACATGTGTCGGTTCAATTAACATAGGATGAGAACTAGGCATGGCAGCAGTAAAATCAACGTCAGTTAAGTTACTTAAGTAAGTGTTTTTTATAGGCCTGTTTGAAGGAGTTGAGCGACCTCTGATTACGGATGCCACGGTCAATGGAGTTCCATAGTTTAGGCCCAGTTATTCTAGCAGAAAATTGTCTAACATTAGTTTTACAGATTGCAGAGCGAAGATTAAACCGAGATCTAGTGTTGTAACCGTGGACAGAAGCATTAGTGGAGAAATAACAATTAAATATACTGGGTAAAGTTTGGCTCTGATGTCGGTACATGAAGATAGCAAGTTGAAGTTTATGTAGATCAAAGATAGTTAATAAGTTTAAACTTTTAAACAGACTAGAGGTCTTTGCCAAGTAGTGTACACCAGCTATGATTCTTACAACCCTTTTTTGGAGTAAATGTATAGGTTGGAGTGGAGTTTTGTATCCACCTGCCCATATTATAGCACCATAATTAAGGTAGGGTAAAATGAAAGTGTTATATAAAGTACGGAGAGTATTAGGGGAAGAGTAGTTTTAAGTCTTCTGATAACCCCTATAGACTTGGCTATCTTATTTTTAACTAAGTTGATGTGGGCATGCCATTTTAGGTGTTCATCCATGATTATACCTAGAAACTTAACTTCAGTTACCCGCTTTATGGGGATGTTATTAATACTAATGGTCTTGCTAGGATCATCCTGGACCTTTCTTCTGGAGCTAGAGAAGATAATATAATTAGTCTTTTTAACATTGAGGGACAGAAGGTTAGCATGAAACCAATTGGTTAAGTGAAGCAGTTCAGAATTCATGGTGTCATATAAGTCGTGATCATTATCAGCAGTGACAAAAACAGTGGTATCGTCTGCAAATAAGTAGAACAGAAGCTTGTTAGTACAATTATTAATATCATTGATATAGATCAGGAATAAAAGGGGACCGAGGATGGACCCTTGCGGAACGCCACAGTGAATGGAAGCCAGGTTGGAAAAAGTTTTGTTAAAATTTACTTGCTGAAATCTGTCGGTCAGATAAGATTTGAACCATTCCAAAGCCATCCCTCTGATGCCGTAGTAGTTCAATTTGTCCAATAGGATGTCATGTTTAATGGTATCGAATGCTTTGGACAGATCTAAGAATACACCAATAGTGATTTTGCGATGGTCAAGTGCTTCAGTAAGCTTATCTACTACTTCCATAATGGCATAAGTGGTGGAATGGTTTTTTCTGAACCCAAACTGTTTATTGTATAGGGATTTATTAGTTTCCAAAAAATTATATAGTCTATCATGCATGGCTCTTTCAAGAATTTTAGATAAACAGCTTAGTTTAGATATCGGTCTATAATTGGCCATTTCATGACAGTCACCAGATTTAAAGATGGGTGAAATATTGGCAATTTTCATAGCCTTGGGAACAATACCAGTGGTAAAAGATTGATTAATTAGGTGCATAATAGGTTCCGATACGTTATTAGCGATTTTTTTTAGAATAGGGACAGGTAGTTCAGAAAGGTCATATGGTTTTGTAGTTTTAAGATTAGAAATTATGTATAAGATTTCACACTTAGTAACAGGGTAGATAAACATAGAACTCGAAGTAGGTTTTTCTAAGTAGGATGAATAGTGTTGGCTGGGAGGAGGGACATTAGCGGCCATCTTAGGACCAACAGAAGCAAAGTAGCCATTAAATTCATTAGCAATAGTAGCCGGGTCCTCTATCATTATACCATTGATTACAAGGGGTATATTAGTTAGGTTGGGTCCTTGGTGGTGTAAAATATCTTTAATAATCCTCCACGTCTCTTTAAGGTTAGATTTGTGAAGATCGAGTAGATTAGTATAGTATTCTTTTTCACATTTACGTAGAATATTAGTCAATTTGTTTTTGTATCTTTTATACTTCTCAAGGGCTCTGGTGGTTTTAGTTTTAAGATATATTTTATAAAGTTTGTTCTTAGTTTTACACGATCTGAGTAGAGAGGGAGATAGCAAAAGTGTTGCATATATGTTTAGAAAGACTGTTCTGCAGTTAGAACAAATTTGTGCTTGTGTTATTAGGCATTTATGTAGAGCCATTTCACAGGAAGTCCTATGCAAATCAGCAGCAAATCACTGCTGCATTTTGTGCATTAGACTTTGTTGTCATGCAAATTGCTATTTGTTGTTATTGATCAGTTAAACTTAATTGCCTTTTTTAGTTTTTTTAAATTAAAATAAATGTCCTTTATGGAATACCAGATAACCATCAGTTTATAGTTTTGAATAATGATAAGGTTTAAGGCTTCCCACTTTTAAACCTGTTCCAATGCCCGTAGTTCTTTTAAAGGCATTTTAGAGCTCTTGATGCAGACTTATGAGATCAACTCTGAAAGATTTTTTAAGTTTTATTAATTTCCTTGATATCTTTGAATTTTTGTGTTTTTAGTCAGGATCGCTTAAGTGCGAGATCGACGATCTTCAATCGGAATTTGAGTTGGATCGAAGAGATTACCTTGATATGATTAGAAAACAGGAAATGCAGATCAAATGGTTAGAAGGTGTTATCGATCGAATCCATCCAACCCTTCGATCTGGCTGCAACTTTATAAATCTTGATCGAATACGAGCGCAATCAAAGTGGGATGAGGATGAAGCCATATGGACAATGCCTAAGCTGACCATCGAAAAAGTCCAATTGCCATCTACTAACAGTGGTACGTATACAAGCTGCATGAGTTTAACTTGGGTGTCAACTTTGTATTTAAAATGAACAGTTTTGTAATAGTATTTTATGAGGACCTTCTATCAATGTACGTAAAGATATCAAGGAAGAATGAATAAATTTAGACTCTGATTCACATTTCTGTGTGACCTTGCATGCGTTAAAATTTTTTATAATAATAATCATCATCATAATAGTCAAATGAAGCTGAATTTGCTGGAGGATGCCTGCACTGAGAGATGAAGATTGTTACGAGATTTCAACTGGATTTTTCCTACAGATTACATTGTTTTCATTACGGTTTCACCTGAAATGCCCAACTTTTGATGCTTTATGATAATGGCACTATTGAAGTAATAGTAGTAGTTTTAGTTAACGACACTGTGTGATAAAAATCATTAACGTCGCCCTCCTCCTTTATCCAGACTTGGAATTGGCACTGCCACAGTACAAGCAGTGGCGCAGTGTCACTATAGAAGTCATTAAACACTGCCCACTGTAAACCCAACTTCAACATTGAGTACTCTTAAGGTTCCCTGGTTCTCTTCATAGTGCCTTATTTGCCCTAGCCTTACCATGATATTTTGTAATATGTCACCCATCTGGATCTGAGGAGCAGGTTTATTTGTATGTATGCATGTATGTATGTATGAACACTTGTTATAGCGCCCCTTCAAGATTTCTACTCAGAGGCGCTCCTGACTACAGCGTGGACACTAAATCGGAGTTTCACGCTGAAGCGCATGAGCAATTGCGAGTGAAGGACTTGCTCAGGGTCCCTACGTGGCGGCTTGAGGTTGATTCAAACCCGCAAGGCACTGAACATACCCCTACACCACCGCGCCCCAATGTGGCAGGCGCCAAGGCAAGCTGAATTGTTGCTGTTTGCCTGCTTTAGTGTCAAAAGGGAAATCTCAGTAGGCTCAATACACTGTGTTTCTGCTTCCATTTTAGGTGCACTTGTGCATGGTGAGCCTGGTGATGGGTCACTGGCTTTTGCTAGACAGCGTAGCAGTTACCAGGATTTGAAAAGCTCCAGCAGCTTTGTTTCAGATCCAGAAGAAGACTTTTTAAGACAGGTAATTAACTTAGGTTATGAATTATTTTCACAGGTTACCAGTAATGTATTACTATAGACCTCTTTGATTTTTAGTACTCAACATGATTATTGCTATAATCTGAGAAGAAGAGAAGAGATGTCCCATATGCAAGCCTGAGAGGCAGCCATGGGTATGAAGTGTTTGCAACTTCATTTTCTTAGCTTCAGCATATCAGGGCGAGTGGCCAGTCCTCTCCCTTGTCTGATCTTCCCACCAACAGTATACCGGTACTCATAGCTGAGCTGGCTGTGGTCGTAGGTAGAAATCTTGAAACAAATTTCTTCCTAGGTGAGGATTTGAACCCCGACTTCTCTGATGAAAGTCTAGCATGCTAACCACTGACTATCGATATAATCTTAATAGTCATTACTAATCATAATTAGTTGTAAATACCTTCTCTGACGAGGTTGAGACTGCTTGTGATTACCAATATCATGTACTTATGAGACGTCGTGTTTTGTACCCAAATCATAAGTTGAGATTAAGCAACCTTCGACTGAGCTGTCATTAACTAAACTAACAACCACTTATTGAGAAAACAAATGAATATTGGGTATTTTGATAATTACCTGTAGTTAAAGTCAAATGGAAAAAGCCCATTGTAGATCAAGTGACTGTTAACAATTTTGTAGAAGTTACTTGCGAGTGAACAGCAGCAACATGCCAATAGCTACTTTGGCAGAAATCGTGCTAAAGAACTGCTTGACAAGGGACGCCAAAGAAGTAAGAACTTTAATTGAATCTTTTAGTCTCAGAGTTCCTCAGTTGACAAGGGTTTTAACTAAAATATTAAATGGTATAATAGTCTAGGCGCGCAGAGCTGAAAAGTCGTCAAAAAAGCGATGTAAGCGGCAAGTCATGTTCATTTTTGGCAACATACTTTTTTATACTAATTCGACCCTGCTGATTACGAAAATCGCTGTTGCCAAGCTGGATTTTTGACCTGAAGGTCATTTCAAGGTCAGAAAATATAAAATCTAGCAAAATTCAGAGACAAATGGCCATATCTCAGCCAATAATGGTTGAATTCGACTAATTCTTTCCTGTTTTTCTCCACTTTATAAGGACTACCTGTGGTAAGAAACAAGGTTACTAAATGAAAGACGATCCAAGGTTATTTCAAGGTCAAAAAGGGCAATTTCAGGTCAAAATCTGAGGAAATGGTCATAACTCCGTCAAATATTGTTCTATTTGGGTGATTCTTTCATCTTTTTACTCGGGCCGATAAGGACTACATTTGCATAGTTCTTAAAAAGGCTAACATGACCCAAGGTCAATTCAAGGTCAAAATTAAGGCGAAAAGGTCATAACTCCGTCAAATATTGTTCTATTTTGTCGATTCTTTCATCTTTTTGCTCCGGACGAAAAGGGCTACATTTACATAGTTCTTAAAAAGGCTAACATGACCCAAGGTCAATTCAAGGTCAAAATCAAGAGGGAAAGGCCATTACTCAGGCAAATATTGTTCTATTTGGGCGATTCTTTTACCTGTTTGCTCAGACCGATAAAATTAATGATTCCGTACGAGGCCCAGGATAGGCGATATATGGGGAGAGTCACCTAAGATCGGACACTTGACGTCGTCTCCCTATTTTTTTATAAACTACAAGCACTATGTTAAACTAAACCTAATAGCTCAGCTATCATAATGATGAACTTCATGAACATGATTTGCTTCTTACACGGGATTTTCAATTTTTTGCGCCTAGACTATAAGGTAATTTAATAACCAGATCTGAATATTTGTGTAAGAGTCACTCTGCTTGCATGGTGGCAATTTACTTTTGTCATTTGAGAATAACATATATGTCATAGATTCATACAATGGAGTCATACGAATATATCTGTCCTGTAGTATCTGATAGCAATTTATGCATAATAAATCATGTTAGCATTAAGTGATATACTATTGTATATCTATAAAAAATCTTCAAACTCGCGTTGTTCAAACACTTGTCTGATTTCTGTGCTATTACTTAAGTATGACTCTTTTTGCCTAGATAATGGAGAGTTTGCTGGATTTTTTGTTTTCGCAATAAATAATCAATTTTGAACAGATGCCTAATTGTCTTCTATGCATGTACCTTATGTATGTATTTATGTATCTGTTTATATGGCACCTTTTAAGAGTTTCTGTGATGTGCAAAAAGGAGCCATTATTGGTTTGCTGGTATAGTGCCACATCTTCAAGGCATTTTGTTGATATCAGAAGAAAACAAATCAGGCTTTTTTCGCTTTTTATAAGAATAGTAACCATAAAATCGTAAAGATGTATGTGCTTATTGGTAGCAGAGTAACCATCAAATTGCTTTCATTCAAATTTTAATGGTCAAACCAAAGCAACCATAAACCATTGCCATGTATATTCTTGGTACGTTTCGCTAATATTTCTTGTGTTTCTTTAATGGTTTTTCTGCAGGTAGTAACCTAAGTCCCATTAACGGCAGCTACTCCTCTGTTGGCGCAACAAGTGCACCACTTGCAAGCAGGTCGTCGCAACCGAGTGAATCCACTCTAACCAGTTTACGGAAACCCGTGCGTCTTGAATCGCTTCCAAACATGTCTGTCTTGAAGCCAGACAAGAAACACTATCGTAAGACATGACGAAATGATGGTGATCGGATATTTTAAGCATTGAATTCAACCAAGGCATAATGTGTGGATCTCAGTTTGTTTAGGTTAATTAATAATCCTGCTTGTGATGGCCTTTATGAGGTAATAATGATGATTTTAGGTCAGGATGTACATAAGGAATTTATGGCAATTCTGTTGGCAATATGATTGAAACTGGATCTAGACAGTTTGCATAGACGATGTCTTTGGACATGAACAAGGCATTCCTTAAAAACCACTTAGAAGTGCTCCTGTAAGTTGTTTACTAGCTTGTGTTGTCCACCTATGAGTGTCCAGTTCTTGCAGATAATTAACGTTCCATGGTTACTTCTGCAGTCTTCGATAATCATGACTAATAGCCAGTTACAATAAAAATTTCTGACTAATATTGAATGATTTAAAGATGTGAAATCTCCAACTAATGTTGAATGATTCAAAAATGAACATGGACTGTCTTTCATATGGATGTGAAGTGACAGACTTAAAAACAGCATAATAAACTCAATTATTGCAATATTATTGTAAACTCGGCATTTCTCTCGTGTCCAAGAATAATGATTTATAGTCAAGAAAATCGACATGTTTATGTATACCCGTGGTGGTGGTGGTGAGGGTGATGATGATGATGAAGAATAAGATGATAATGATGATGATAATTAAATGATGTATAGAGTGTGTTTTATCAGGTCCGTAGTGCATATGAAGACTCTCTAGATAGATAAGAGTTCTGTCTAACTGCAGCTACATAGGCTACAATTAACAACTTCAGTGAAATTGACTTTCATAAAACAACAATATTGTATGTGTAATGTAATGAGCAGTTTTAGTACTGTTACAAATTGTAATTACCAAAATGTTTCTATAGCATCTTGTTCATATACATCTACAATGATAAAAGCAGAAAACCCGGGACAACTGAAATCCACCATAAAGTTCATAGCCTCAGACTTAAACATCAACATGTATTTAAAGAATTCTAAAAATCATATTTTGCACGTACAATGCACCATAGTAGCATATAAAATTACCAATATTTTAAGTTTATGGCCGAGGAAAAAGTATGCTTACTTACTCGCGTGACATTGCGTCGCTTCTAGAACATTGTGTCATTCTAGAGTGCATGGTAGGCGTGTTTGTGATTATCAAGTGGATGCACAGCATGCCTTGCTACAGAAGAGTAAAGACAAGACGTCGGAAAGGATTAAATCACATTAGGCACAATAAGAATTGCTAGGCGACATCGCGGAAGTGGGCAGTAAGTGCTGATCGATACCATATTGATCTTGCAGTTTTCTAAGAGCTTTGTTAATAGGCCTATAATTATACTAATGTAATTAATGATATCCCTGGTGATTGTTGTAACACCTACTCGTAATATGGTTAAGCCTTAAGGCATCAAAATTTAATGTTGATGTGTCAAAATCAATCCAAAATCAGGTCAGTTTCAAGGTCAGAACACAGATGAATCGAGTGTCGTCACCCGATAGTATTCTAAGATCAAGATCTAGGCCAATGCACCTCCAATCTTACTAAAATAATTACGCTGATTGAAAATTCAGTCAAAAGATTTCCATTTTCCAGCCGGAACACTGATAGTCCTACAGCAATTACCGGATCTTGTTTCATTATCACAGGTAGATAAAAGTATATTGGAGCAAAATAAAATTTTAAGCACAATGGATAAATAAAAATGTATATGTTTTGCCTATAGTTGGTACTATAATTATAAAGATCTTAGATCTTTGCCAGAATAGGCTATTCATGTACGTAGGCCTACGTCGTGTGTCTCTTCTGACAGCTGGTGAATAATAATTGCCACCAATGACGTAGAGCAGGTCTACGACAGATCGATCTAGCTATCTATTACAGTAATAGAAGGCTCGAGATCTGGTCTACGGTGGATACGAAGAACTTAGGCCCTAATTAATGGCTGTCCAGGTCTGAACAAAACGCAACCTCGAACGAGCTCTGGCTTGACGCGACGCTTGTGAATAAGCTCCCCTATCGAGTAGTGCTTGAGAAAGTTTGAGTTAACGAATTCATTTTAGAGACTCAACACTTATGCTCAACATAGGCTACCCATGCTAAGTTTGACTGTTTGAGGAAGTAGCGAGTTGATCAAAATGGTTATTGTTATTTGATACTAAGCCCACGAAGACGAATTCTTACCCCACTCAATGTAACTGTCCGTGCACGGCTCCTTAAGCGGATGTGACGTTGAGAGGAGTGTCAAAGTCTGTCGTATAGATTCTTGTGTAATGGTGGCAGAGATCGATTCTTCATTATTATAATTATAATGATCTGCTTATCATTTCTTCTGTTTAGATTTTGAACGGCGGAAGTTAGGCCACAGTTTTAATTTCTTTTCGGCAATGGCGATGAAAATTATGCCGAAGACGATCGTCGGACAGTTGCACGCCCTGAATAAGGGTGCCTGCGATTGGGGTTGGCAGGGTCTGGTGGCCTACGGTTGTCAGAACTGTGTTGTCGTTGTCGACCCCGTCACAGTTCAGGTTGCCCAGGTACTCGATCGGCATCGTGGATACGTCGTGAAGGTGAAGTGGGCTCGCGAGAATTACCGTCATGACCTGGCCAGCCCTTACAGTCTTCGTCTGGCTTCAGCAGACTTCAATGGCAAGATACTGATATGGGACGTGGCAACTGGAGTGGTAGGCGCTGAATGTAGTGAAGGGAGCAAACCAGTGGCCGAGATGGAGTGGGTCAGCATGCAAGATATCTCACACGATCTGCTCGTTGCACTTCATCCACCATCCACCCTTGTACTGTGGAACACGGAAAATGGAAGCAAACTGTGGAAGAAGACGTATGGAGAGGTGCTGCAGTCATTTTCCTTTGACCCATTTGATCCCAGCAGACTGGCATTCCTTGGACAGGATTGTGTGCTGTTTGTTGATGACTTTTCATTATCGAAAGTGCCATCGAGCAATGGGAAGAAATTCTACTTGTCGAGCCCAAGTAGCCAGGCCACTGGGTCAATCAGTCACTCCTCAAGCTATGAGAAGCTGTCGGAAAAACGTGTCTCGAAGTCAGCCATTCGTCGCATGAGCGGAATCCTTGTGGGCGAGGGAAAGCGAAACCAGGAGGAGGAGCCATCCAGTATGAGCGAGTGCTTAGAGTTAGCCTATCACAAGGCCTGTCGACATCATCTGATCCTTGTCTATGCCAAAGAGGTACTTGTCTTAGATTTGGACATCAATCAGACGGTCAGCATCATCCCAACTGAGAGGACAGGTTCACCGTTTATGCAGGTTATTCCGGTGCGCCAGCGAGACGTTCTAATCTGTCTGCACGAGACTGGGAGTCTCTCGCTAAAAGCAAGACGTTGGCAGATGCAGACGTCACCCGCGATGCAGTCGATGGCCGATGATGGTGGTTCTCCGAGCAGCGGCTTTGACATTTTCTATGATCATCGATGCCAATCGGATCCTCTTCGAGTGACGCTGCACAACCGTGTTTATGGTGCAGCATGTTGTCCTGTGAGTGAGAACAAAGTGGTGCTTCTCATGAGCAACGGAAAGCTGCTCATCTGGGAGTTGAACACTGTAGACATTGATCCAGCCAGTAGATGTCTCGAGGTGTCTCCGCTGTATACACCTGGAACTGGCGTCAGATCGTCAGCGGATGCGGTGCCGTCGGTTGCCGAGGGTCACGGACTGAATCTTGGATCAACTATTCCACCTCCGAAGCTGGTACTGTGTGACCTCATCAGCAGCCATATGCCCATTGCTGAGAATCAGAGCGTGGAAAAGCATGGAGTTCTTCTCAAGTTCATTTTGGTTGGTCTTCTCAACGGACTGGCTTCTCCTCCAGTTGTGATACGAATGTGTCCTCCGCTGACTACGAAGAATTTCAGTACATACCAGCCACTGATGGCTGTCGGATCAAATACAGGACTTGTTCAGGTGTACAACCTCTCAAGCGGACAGATGTCACGCGAGTTCAGCGTCCACTCGTGTGCTGTGCGTGGGATCGAGTGGGTCAGCCTGCGTGGATTTCTCTCATATGCATATCCTACGCTGATCACTAATAACAACCTGGTCAAAACTGAGTTAATGCTGACTGATATTGACACAGGTCGTAGTACTCAGCTGCGAGCAAACACCGAGGAGGAATCGCCGATCGAGATGATCAGGGTCTCGTATCTGAAGCAGTACTTTATCATAGTCTTTAAAGACAAACCATTTGAAGTCTGGGATCTGCGATCTCACACGCTGCTGCGTCAAATGCCAAAGAACTTTCCGACTGTAACGGCTCTTGAGTGGTCACCATCGCACAACATCAAGAGTCTGAAGAAAAAGGTCACACAGCCGGAAACCAACGGTACTGACGGGAACATGGCTACCGCTTCTGGCGCAGGGTCATCACTTCTTGATCTCGCATCCACAACACCGTCGTCAACGACACCCACCACAGATTCATCTGGAGAAGCAAAGCTCGTGGTGGTTTCAGTGAGAGAGCATTTTGTCTTTACCGATGGAAATGGACTGCTGTATCATTATATCGTGGATGGTAATCTTATCAAAGAAGGATCAAAAATCCCACCAGACGCCAGCATGGGAAGTATCACGTGCATTGCCTGGAAATCGGAGACGCTGGTTCTTAGTGATGTCGATGGTAACATAAACCTCTGGGACTTGAAGGCACGAGTGTCAAGGACAATTCCAACTGCCCGAGGTTGGATCCGAAAGATCAAATTTGCTCCGGGACGAGGGAACATGAAACTTCTGATTATGTTTAACGACGGTGTTGATGTTTGGGATGCTAAAGATGTGGAGCGTGTTACTTCTGTCAAGAGTCCAAAAGACCGAGCTAAGGTGGTGGACGTGGACTGGGCTGCCTCCGATCGCCCGGTCTTGGCCTGTGCAGACGGCTGCCTGCACATCATGGATCTAATGTGCATATCAGGGTGTTCTACGATGGAAGACAGCCAGCTGCTAGAGCCGATGTTTTGTCCGCACATGCTCCCGGCCAAGGCAAGTTTCGTTTTGAAATGTCTGTTGCAGCATCAGCCATGGAGGGAGAAGTACTCTTTGGATCCGGAGGAATTAGAAGACACGGCAGAAGCAGCCCCATTAGTCACAGACCAGCTTTATCTCTTGGACACATGTCTGAGAAATTTCCTTGTGCAGTGTCCATTCACCACAGCACAAAGGTGCTACCTCACGGCTCAGCTTTACGGCGATGAGGCCGAGATGACGTTCTGGGCCGTGGCCTTGCACTACCTGCGAGCGGAGAAAGCTGAACCGGCAAGTAGAAGGATAAATCCTTCATCGTCAAAGTCGTTGAGCGATTTGTTTGTGCCGACGACCCCCGGAAAAGAAAGTCAGGATCTCTTGGTATTTGACGATGCGCGAAAGCAGTCTGCGAAGGACACGCCTTCGGAGAAGATTTCGTGGGCATTCACAAAAGACAAACCTCTCGAGATGTGCTACGACGTCATCTGCGACAGCCATGCATTCCGCACTTACGAACTGAGACGAGTTTCGCTGCACGATAACAAACGAGTGACAAACGAACACACCAGAAAGTGCGCCGAAAACCTGATTCTGTTGGGTCAGGCCGATCGGGCAGTGCAGCTTTTGCTCGAAACGGAGCCAGACAGTGCGAACTATTATGTGGACTCGTTGCGGGCTTGCCTTGTGGCAAGCATACGGTCCTCTGGAGCATCTCAAAGCACGATTAAACTGGTTGCGACCAATCTGATCGCAAACGGCCGTCTGTCGGAGGGTGTCCAGCTGCTCTGTCTCATCGACAAGGGTCTGGATGCCTGCCGTTATCTCCAGACCTATGATCAATGGCACCAGGCCGCTTGGCTGGCCAAGGTGACGCTCGACTACTCCGAGTGCTTGGAGGTGATGAAGCGCTGGGCTGACCATCTCGCTTCTCCGCAGGTCGACCAGAAGAACAAGGCAATGCTTGTTCTGCTGTCGCTGGGTCAGTTCACACGAGTCGTAGAGCTCCTCTACAGCCAGCGCTATTTCGATCGGGCGGCTCTTTTCATCGAAGCCTGTCGGGAGTTCGGCTTGTTGAACGTAAACGACGATATACGAGGCCTGGTGGAATCCGTCTTCCTTGAATATGCCAGGTTCCTGTTGAGCCTTGGACTAACTAAGGCGTGTGAATACTATTGCAAACAGGCCGGGCAAAAGGGCCAAGCACTACTGAGCGAACTAAAATCCTAGTTAGGACAGCTTTCGCAACACCGTGTTTTGTTAATAACCGTATAGTTTTTTGATGACTAGGAGAAGGAAAGACACTGAAAGAACAAAATCTCAGTAATCTGCCCAATCTTTGTAAAGTGTAGATAAGTTGCTGCTGACAGAATCAAGCTGTTTAAGCATTTATCCTCTTCAAAATGCACCAGATTTTGTGTCATTACTACTTCAGCTAATTGTGTTTTTCGTTAACAGAATTTGCTGTGAATTCGGAACTGGTTTGTGCAATAGGTTTTAAGCATGTTGTTATGCTCATGTGTTGTGGACTTGTGGCATAAGAGCCCTGTTACCAATTTATCTTGCTCTGATGTGGATTGCAGTGAGTTTGAGTTTCCAAATGAAGGCAGACTTTTTTGTGAACCTTTTGCTTAAGACTTGAATTGCTGCATTATACATCTATTCTAGAAATTTCTTTGTTCTTTGTAGAATCTTAACTGAATGCTTGTCATACGAGAAAGAACAATTTAGGTTGTTTTTAAATGCAAAATGAGTATATGTTGTGAGATTGAGAGAGATGAATGTTTCTAAACAATTGGGAGTATGTATTTTAATTTGGGTTGTTGAGGAATGTGTTGATGTTAACTTGTAAGTGCAGTTGTCATGGAGACAGAGAGTCTGTTTATGTTGCTATGGATTTTTGATGGTTTTCATAAACCCAGAGGGAGAAATTGAAGTGACAGGATTTTTGCAAAATATCTCGGTAACAATTCATTGCATGGAATGGAGGATGATTGAGTTTCAGGAGAAGTAGTCATGTGCCATGTAAACCTTGAAATGCCAAAAATTGCATAGATATATATATCTACATTCTGTGGTTGTATGTGTGTGCTCTTTAACAGAGTAGAAGTTGAGCGTTTGGTTTTTGCTGATCTCATTCCATTGCAGTCTTGTTACTGTATATGTGTATATTGAATCATCTTGCTGAAACTTTCCATAATTTAATTAGTGATCAGTGATATGCTCTCACGAAGATTCGAAAATACCATTTTAAATACTTTTCATAGCATTTTAAATAGTATTTTAGCCATCACTGAATTTGAGCTTGAGTGAAAGGTTTTTTGTTTAATGGTACAGAGCTTAAGCGGGAAATATGTAGTGCTCTACAGCATAGATATTGTGTTGATTCAGTGGTTACTGATAATGTTTCAATCGATGGCCGGTTGGTTTTGATGCTAGTGTTGTTTCTGTTGGTGTTTCTCTGGAGTTTTGATCGTTACAGGCAACACTGACTTTAATTTTACACTAGAGGCTTGTTATAACATGCCCTGTTTTAACATGAATTCTGATATAATGAATGGATCTCAGATTTCATTCCGCTGTAGAAATTGATGCTTTTTCAGTGGTTGGGACAACCTTATGGAATAACTTTCAGATCTGCATGTTCTTTGAACTAGGGAATCTGCATACACCTTTTACAAGTATCTTAAAACTGTTCTTTATCGCTAGAGTTGGTAGTGAGTGCCTCTGAGTAGGTATCTTGGAGGGGCGCTATATAATTCCTCTTAATTGATTAATTATAATGCAATCTTGCTATAAGATTGCCTCTGACATGGATCCAAAATGCAGCGTTTAAACAAGTTTCTGGTGATTTTTGAAATTGATATGTTGAACCAGACATACTGATGTTGGATTAGAATCATGAAAAAGTGTGAGACTAAAGAAAAAAGTCTGGCACATAGAACAGACTGTACTTGGGATTCAGAGAATGTTTTGAGAACAGTTTCAGTGATAAGTTGTGTGTATTTCTCACTTACATTTGTCTGAGGTCGGGTTTTACATGATCTGTGGTAGATGCAGTTTTTCATATCTCTTTTCTTCCTTAGACATTGCCAGAATTTATGATTCTTTTATTGAGGATTGACTTCTTTCTAGAGGAAGCTTCAGGTAGTCAAAGCTATTTTCAGCTTTTGAACAGTGTTGAAGTTTTTGTTCAGACTAAAGTATTTGATATCGTGATAAAACCTGTAGTCAAATCAGCAGTGGTGCCCATTCCCTTAGTTTTTGAATGTCCTTTTTGGTGCATTGATATGGTGAAGACTAAATCAAACTAATTAATAATCCTTGTTGTTCTAGCCATAGAGACATCACGCCGTGTTCAGTATGCACATGTTTAAAAGTATTCCACTAAAAATTAACTATAGATTATTGTTTAGTGATTTTTCTTGTTAAAGTAAGTTTCTTGATTATTGCTTTGTAACTGGTATTTCGATATGATTTAGTGATAATTACGGCACATACTTTCAGTTATTTGCTTGTAATGGATTCATTGTTAGTTTAAGAATTACTTCATTTATCTTTAGTAGTGTGGTGACTTTAGTAAGGGTTGACCTGTCTGGGGTTCAATGTCTAGATTATCATATGAACTGCTCAGGTATATGACAATGGAGGTCATTTATTCGTACCTATCGCCGTCAAATGGCTTGCATCAGGAATTGATGAAGATGATGATGATGATGATATGACCTGTAATAAAAAATTGGCTTATGGACAGTGAACTGAGAAATCTGGATGAGCATAATTTTATGTGCAGAATAATTTTATGTTGTTTATCAAATGCCGCTGTATGCTGTACTGTGGGAAGACCTAAGTTACTATGTCATTTGTTGTTTATATCACACTTGTAAAAAATTTGGGAAAGAAAATGTATAGGGGCAGTTGCAAATGTTGATGTTGATATTTTGAAATGATTTACTGCTCTGCAATTGTGTTAATAAGAATGAATTATTAAGACTTGTTTGATTTGTGTTCTGTCTTGGTTATAGCAAGCTCTTGTGAATCTTCATAGACACCATAGCTGCATAGCAGTTAGGATCAAAAGCTTACTAGTGGATGCTATTGCTGTTAAACTCCTAACAAATTAGGGTGGCTGTCAACTTGTTAATGAAAATACAGGGGAACATGGGTAATTAATTGATAGAGTTGTGGAAAATGTTATGCTATGTTGTAGCTGTTGTGTTTACAAGGTCTGGGGAAAATCTCTAGATGCAGAGATACATGTTGTGCAGCTTTTTAATTTTGCTTATTAGTGGCATATGCCTTTTGTATACAAGACAATGCTAAAAAGCAAAAATTGTTGGAGATGCATAAGAGGCTATATCGTTGTATTGCTGTGTATACTGGTGTTAATATGAGGTGAGGTAAGGCAACATGACGGCTATGGCAGCCGTGTTCTTTAGACTCTGTACAAAATACTACTACACATTACATCATCGCTTTCAGTTATAAATTTCTATCAATGTACATGTAGGAACATCCATACAAAGGCTCTCAGAAATGTGGTATTAGGATTTGAATAACTTGCAGTTAAAGCTTAAATAATGCCACTGCAATTTAGCAGGAGAACTTTGTAACCTCCCAACTTGCATTATGTGCTTAAGCCAAACCAAAAGGGTACAGGACCCGGTTATATGCTGGTAGCTTCTTTTCTGTCTTCCTGTTTCGAACGTGGTTGTGAAATAGGTGCTCAGAAACCATTGTGCGCTTGTGTCAGGTTAGGGGCACTAGTCAGGCGCTATAAAAACGAGCAATTACGATTGCAACTTACGGGAAGAAGTACAGAGGGTCACGATGCAGCACATTGCTCCCGATCTATTCTACTGTATATTCCAGCAGAAGCGTGATACAAGGTGGTACAGTGGCCTGGCGCCTAAGGCGCGCGACTTTCACCCAGGTTCGAATTCCAGGCCTGTCATGTGAATTGACACAGAGCACATTGTCACACTTTACATAACTTTACAATCATCTTTGATATAAGTGCCTCTTTAAATCCCAAAAAACACAGTAGCCTAGTGGATAAGTTGCATTGTGGCAGAGTAGTTATCACGTCAGCTTTTCACTTCAGCAACCTCAGTTTGAATCCCAAGCTCATCATGATTATATTTCAAGATTTTAAAATGCACTTGGGTTCTAAAGTGCATGGAGACAGATAGTAACCGTAACTTACAATACGGCATTATTGATTATGGAAAGTAGGTCAAAGACTGAAAAAGTAGTTTAAAGACTGATATGTGCTATGATTTGTCAGTTAACTTTCATTTCAGTAGGGGAACTTGTCCTAAGCCCATCTACAATGTAATACCAAACTTCCCCCTCTTAAGGTTTTCTCCATGGCCTAACACAGGAGGATGTCGCATCTCATAGGCCTATTGATAAAGCAAGACACTGATTTTATACGAATACAAACGCTTATAGCTTTTGTAGCAACAGCTGGTTTTATAAAGCTCTGAATTGCATAGTACATTGACAGTTGTAAGTATTGAGACGATGTTAGTATTTAGCAAATATACAGTACGTTTCCATAAATTAAGTTATAAAATATAAAAAGATCTTTGCAAACATGCTAGAAACGAATATCACCATTTCTAACTGGGCGCTGGCAGGTATACCCCCAAGCCGCCGCCATAGCCGCCGAGCCGCCGAATTTTTGTACAAGCCGATTAGCCGCCGGAAATTTTACGGCTTAGTGCCGAAAAACCGCCGGAGAATGCTTTTACGGCTAGCCGCCGGAAACATATTCGGCTAATTCAGCTAGAACACGCCCAAAGTTGTGATTGTAAAGTTTTACCGCTGGTTTAAAAGAGTTATGACTTTGTAGATTACCGTACAAATTCGGACTTGTTGAAACTGTACTGTTTCGAACGACTTTTTGTGTGCCACTATTAATTGTTCATTTTTATTGCATTGTAGCAGATGTCCTAATATCTAATTAATTGGCTTTTTAGAACTCTATAGTCCATGCACGTTTTGAACGAACTACGTTTCAAGCCGTATTTTTTATGGCTAGCCGAAAAAGGTAGTTTACGTCATTTTACGGCTAGCCGAAAAGCCGCCGTAAATTTTCTCAAGCCAGCCGTTAGCCCAAAAAATTGCGGCTTGGGGGTATGCTGGCCGGACGTTTACATGTAGGCCTAATATAGGGCCAAGCCAATTATAACGACCTCGAGATTTAATTAGTAGTAGGCCTTGGCCTTAGCCTAGTAGTTGCTGTTTTTCGACTATAGCTGTGTCGTAAGAAAGAAGCTAAGCATTGCCCTCCTCCGTTATTGAGGCTTGGGACTGGCACCACGGCGGTGACGGAGTTAAAGTCATATAACGAGCTAGTACCGATTTAACAACGTCATAGGCTCCTAGCTGTGGCGGCTTTGTATACCAAGGCTGATGCGATCGACCTTCGCAATTTATAACCGGCCAGACCAAAGCCAACGCCTTCGGCATGACGTCACGATTCTCATAAATAATAGTTGGATGCATAATATCTTTGACACTGCTTATTAGGTCAGCAATGTTATAATAAACAGTAAAGCATGGTTGACGTCATTACATTGCTTACGACGTTTAGGCTACATATTGGTTATAAGTTGGTGTTTAAAGAGATTGTGTCATAACAAAGATGATTAGCGTCGCCCTTGTCCTTTTTCCACTCTCCAAGGCTTATGTTGGGACCCAGTAGTGGCAGAGTTAACAATAACACGTATTTGAAATAGACTAGACCTATAACAGGAGCAGATTTTGTAAACACAGGCCTACAATAATCCCTACATGCACAGCAAGATTGAACTAAAGAGGGTACTTGTCGGTTAACGACCCCAAAAAAGATCTTTTAATTATAACTAGCGAGACGTCTGTAGGCATACAGAAGAATGTGTTCGCGACAGTTAATATCTGTCTTCTAATAATGACGACACTAACCCTAACCTTGACCCTAACCGACCTCCCGACGACTTCAAGTTTTATAATCGGTCCATATCGGTTACGTTGAGGGTTTAATATGCAGGTTAGGCCTCGTGAGGGGTCGGTTAGGGTCAGGGTTAACATAGTGTCGATTGTTACACTTCCGTTTCGTAGTGTTCGTTCAGGTCTATGACGTAATAGATAAGTTCTGACGTAACATAGGAAATTAAAATAACGTAGAATATGAATGAAGAATTTTAAATGAGGTAATAGCCTATCATGACGAATTGGGGTCGTGAAACAAACAAGTACCCTAAAGAGAAATCGATTCACAACACAACTTATTAAGCAGTTTAGATTTAACAATTTTAACTGACAATTACGCAGTATGATTACAAATCAGTATGAACCGATGATCGCAAATTATTACAGGAGTCGAATTTAACTGCATACGGCAGCCATGCAAGGCGCCCATCACGTCCTACATCTCATTTCACCAACGCGCCATCTCGCGAATGATAGGCTGAGTGGAGAGGGTACGGGAAGCGATCCCGCTACCTACATGTACTTCTCTTCCCGCCAGTGGTGTTGCCACTACACTATGACAGTAAGCTAGGCCTATTGTGCATGCGGAAAACACAACGTAGGCCTAAATCTAATATGCAGTATAAAACTAGCTATTCGTGAACAGGAGATGATGGATAACGTGAGAGTACATGGTTGAAACTCGATCTACTACTTAACGCCAAGGCCACCACTCAGCATGCGTTTCTAAAGGCTGTTGCGGGACCTTTCTGGCGTTGCCGAGCTGCAGGGCCTACGCGTAATTCCAGGATGGGCGGACTATATATCTGCATGGAGGATAGGTTGACTGCTGGCGTTGAGGAATGACGCTAGGTGGCGTGCGCTGCAGCCTGCAAGGAGAGTGCTCTATGGATGCATGCTCCACCTCCTCGCCTTCGCACATCCTTAGTCCCACCTCTTGGCAAAACTATTCCACATGCGTTGGCTGATGAGAGGGAGAGAGCCTAAGAGACAGAGAGATACATAGGCTAGATTCATACATACAGTCAGACAGACAGACAGACAGGCAGAGGCAGACAGACAGACATATACATACGTAGGTACAGTCATGTAAGTACATAATACTAGTTACATACGATGTGCTTACATTCCACAGTGAGGCTGACGGATAGGGAAACGGGGAGATACAGATACACAGACAGACAGAGAGAGAGAGAGAGAGAGACACACACACACACACACACACAGACACAGAAACAGAGAGGCACAGAGAGAGAGAGAGACATTGAGACAGAGAGAGAGAGAGAGACAGAGGAGAGACAGAGAGAGAGAGCGAGAGACAGAGACAGAGAGAGACCTGCAGAGACATAGGGTCCCTCTACAGCAGTGAGTTATTTTTGCCTTCAATGCCGTCTGGAGCTGATGAGGTCATTTGGAAGACGATCGGAGGAACGGCTCAGGTAAATCTTTCAGAACTGCGCCATCTACCGTTCAAAGATGCGCCGCGAAAAGAAGAAACTATGGGCCGAGAAGGTCGTCAGGAAGAGGAGGAGCGGAGGACGAGGAGAAGGTTGAAGAAGAAGAGGAGGAAGAGGCAAGAGGAGGTAAAGAGGAGGAGAGGAGAAGGAGGAAGAAGACGAGGGTGAGTAGAAGGAGGAAAGAAGAAGAGGAAGAGAGGAGAGGAGCAGGAGGAAGAGGAAGCAGGAGGAGGAGGAAGAGTGGTGGAGGAGGGAGAAGAGGAGGAGGAGGAGGAAGAGGAGAGGGGATAGGAGGAGGAGTGATAGGAGGAGGAAGAGAAGGACGAGAGAAGTGGGAGGAAAAGGACTAGGAGGAGGCGGAGAAGTTTTATGTTGACGTAGGAACGTCGGCCGACCGAGCCAGACTTATCTGCTCTGTCCACGTGACTCTCTCTGTCGTTCTCGTTCCTTCTGTCTGACTGCTTGCCTCAATTTGTCTGCCTTCTGTCTATCTCTGCATGGTCTGGTACTTTCTGTACCTTACTGTCTGTGTCCATCTGTCTGTCTGTCTGTCTGTCTGTCTGTCTGTCTGTGTATGTATGGCTTTGTACGTCTGTGTTTCTGTCTCTGCCATTACTGTCTCCGTCCGTCTGTTTGTGTCTGTGTCCGTCGGTCTGTGTATGTATGTATGTATGGCTTTGTCTGTGTGTCTGTTAGTCTGCGTGTCTCTCTTGTGTCTGTTAATCAGTGTGTCTGTGTGTGTCTGTGTGTCTCTGTCTGCCTGTGTTTCTGTCTGTCTGCATGTCTGTCTGTATGCATATATGCTGTCTGTCTCGCTACACCTTCTGGGCCACACAGCCGACGTGCACATGCCATGTTGCCGAATCGAAATGGCCTCCCATTTAGCACAAGGGCCTCTCCTCGTCCGAGCCGTGCAGGATGCTGGTTGCGTCGCTTGCTGCCTTCAACAGCATCAGCAGCAGCAGCCGCATCTTTATCCAACTCCATCTCTTCGTCGTTGCTGTGCACCTTCTTTTCGATTTCCCGGGAGGAGCAAAGGCACTGGAGAGCGGGAGTAAACCGGATACCGTAGTTTAGACGAAGGAGGTGCTTCGGATAGGGAGCAGCCGATACACGGAGTTAGCCAAGCGTGGCAGAGCGGGGAACCAATAATAATTAATAAGTTTAACAGAATAAGAATTACTATGCACGTAGGCCTACGCAATTCGTAACAATGCTCAAGAGACTAAAGTCAAAGGTAAGCCTAAAGGCCTAACAGCCTATTTGTTGTTGGTGTATTTGGATTGGATATGTATATATGGGATCGGACTACGTTTGCTCCCAAGGACAGATTCCTCGGCCTTTTACTCATCTCTAAAACCGTTCTTTTCAGCCGCGGGCTGGGCCATGAGCGCCTCTGAGAAGGTATCTTGAAGGGGCGCTATATCAAGTTTATATTGATTGATTTATTGATTGATTGATTGATTGTCTGATTGATTGATTGATTGATCGAACGATCGATCGATCGATTGATCGATTGGTTGAATGATTGATTGATTGATCGACTGATCGATTGATCAATCGATCGATCGATTGATCGATTGATCGATTGATCGATTGATTGATTGATTGATTGATTGATAGACTATGTCTATTTGTGGTTTGTCATTGTTGATCTTCATTGTATAGCTGCCAGGGCAATGGACTTCGACTTTCGGTTCTGAAGAATTGATTAGCTACCTATCCAGCGCGGTTGATGGTTATTATAGCGTCGTTTCAAAGCATTTTAAAGGTGTCTAAAGAGGAAATTGTAAACTGTTTATCCAGTGTTTAGCGACGTCTTGTGGCTGCAAGGGCCATTGACGACGACCTTACGCTACCCTTTGCAATTATCATAGGGTCTTGCACTGGATTGGATCCACAGTTTAACGCCAGCTTATGACAACACAGGCCGTTGCCGCCGACAAAGATTATTTTGGGCATATTACAGCTCAATGATCTAAAATCTTGTACTGTGTGTGTGTCCACAGTTTAACGGCAGCTTATGACAACATAGGCCGTTGCCGCCGACAAAGATTAGTTTTGGCATATTAAAAATCTTGTACTGGATCCACAGTTTAACGGTAGCTTATGACAACATAGGCCGTTTCCGCCGACAAAGATTAGTTTTTGGCATATTACAGCTCTTGTACTAAACGCAGTTGATGAATATTTAGCGTCGTTGAAAGTGTTTTAAAGGTGTCGAAACAGGGAATTGTCATAATCATAGCAAGTGTTTAGCGACATCTTTTGGCTGTCACCGTGTGTCACGGCAGTAATGTTGATGCCGACCATATAACAGCTTTAAAAATTACGTGTAAAGCATAGGCCTACTAACGATCAAGGTAGGTGGTTCTATTTTTACAAAGCTGTGTCGTAAGAAGATGAATAGCTTAGCCCTCCTCCTTATCCAAGCTTGGGTCTGGCATCTCTCGAGTATATGGCGGCATCGGAGTTAGTGATTAAATGCAGTTGGAAAATGCAATTATAGATAGAGATACAGCATTTCGATGTAGGGTGAACGTAGGACCAACACTTGTGGGTTTTGTGACATCGGATAGGCCTACACATTTGCCCAATGCAGGTAAGCCTACGTCGTCAGAATTCTGACGTTGGTCCAACATTGACTCCATGTGCGTATATAACGTCGCAAATTCTGCAACATAAGCACCGGAAATAATAGAACTCACAAGTATCAGCAGGTGTTCAATTCTGTACCCTGGGTCAACATAAAACTTCTCCGCCTCCTCCAAGCCATTTTCCTCCCATTTCCCTCGTTCTTCTCTCTCCTCCCATCCTCCTCCTCCACTTTTTTAGGATCCTTTGCGCTAGCTCGAGAGGCAGCCATGGGTATGAGTGTTTGCTACCTCATTTTCTTAGCTACATCTCGGGCGAGTGGCCACTGGCCAGTCCCTTCCCTCGTCGCCTCATCTTCCGACCAACGGTGTACGGTCGGTGTACTCATTCCGCCGATATGGCATTGGATATCGGTCTATCATTCGTCATTTTTGTGACACTGGTGTATAATGTACCCATGCTAGTAATGAGCATTTGTTATTGATTAAATGAAAGAGAGTGGGGATGGTGGTATCATGGTACCCAAGGTCATAATTAGGGAACGGCGTATCTGTAGTGGGGTCCCGTAGCTGAAAAATATTTCACATCTGGCAACCAATGCGCCCTTTTGTTTCCAGATAGTACATCGGTAGACGAGTCCAAAAAGCCCGGGACACAAATTTTTACGGCCCTCTAGCGGTTGTGGCAGCCATTTTTCAAAATGGCCGACCAAAATACATATGGTTGAATATCTCAGCTTCTCTTTCACTTAGAATCGTGATTTTGGTGTCTAAACATACATATTTAGGGGCAGGGATTCCAATGGCACTAATTGCAAACACTTATCTACACGAAATTGGCAGCCATTTTCCAAGATGGCCGACGGGAATAGAACTTTGTCAATATCTCAGCTTCTACTTCACTTAGAATCATGATCTCGGTGTCCAAACATACATATTTATAGACAAGGATTCCAATGGAACTAATTGCAAACACTTATGTACACGAAATTGGCGGCCATTTTCCAAAATGGCCGACCGAAATAAAACTTTGTCAATATCTCAGCTTCTCCTTCACTTAGAATCGTGATCTTGGTATCTAAATATACATATTTAGGGGCAAGGATTCCAATGGAACTAATTACAAACACTTAAATATATTTACACGAAATTGACGGCCATTTTTTCAAAATGGCTGACCGAAATTAAACTTTTATTCATATCTGAGCTTCTAGTTCACCTATGATCGTGATCTTGGTGTCTAAACAAACATATTTATGGACAAGGATTCCAATGGAACTAATTGCAAACACTTATCTGCACGAAATTGGCAGCCATTTTCCTAAAATGGCCGACCGAAATGAAACTTTTGTCCATATCTCAGCGTCTAGTTCACTCATAATCGTGATCGTGGTGTCTAAACATACATAATTAGGGGCATGGATTACAATAGAACGAATTGCAAACACTTATCTACACGAGATTTGCAGCCAGGGACATCATTGAGGGGAAGGTGGGATCTCCGCTTGTTTGAAAAGCAACTGTGATAGGCTCATGGCGCGTCAACTATAAGGATAGTATAATTCAAGCTATTTTATTTGATCATACCATTTCTAGAACTTAGTGTTCTGTTTATGTTCATGTGGAAATAAAACAAATTCTGGTATTATATAAGCAATTCAGTATGTTATTACTGTTCTCCTTAATGTATATTGAACAATATTTCAGTCCACATTTTAGAACCAGTGTCCAGAGAAAGTATTCCCCACAGAGTTACATAACATCGTCCACGTCATTCATGGGCACATAGGCCTATACACAGTAGAGATCAGTACACTGTAGAGTGTAGCGCAGCTTTCACGCATTGTCACTGTCCCCTACAGCCCTCCTCGCAGTCACATCTGAACAGTTAACGACAGGCATGAGACGCTTCGGGAAGTATGGCTCATTTCACTTCCTAGCCTCCTTCGATCGTTTGCAGCCACCCCCCCCATTCACCAGGACATGGTAGTTTGGAAGAGCTATGAACATCTGTGTCCAAACTTTACCTTATGGTAGGCGGCTCTCTTTGTGTGTTCCACAAGTGCAAGATTGAATCGGTGGAAGGCCATCCACTGGTCGCCTTTCTGTGAGAACAGCTGCTTCCGTGCCTCATTCACTTCCTCTTCACTGCTCGCACGGTCGTACAGAAGAACTACAGAGCGATCCAGTACATCGAGCTGATCATCAACAGAGCTGCAGGTTGATGCTAAGGTACAGAGGGCTAGGGTGACGTCGTTGAATCACTTGAATGTCTTCAAAATGTCCCACACAGTGCTTTTTCTGTGGCCAGCAAAAGGATGATACTGTGTCACATCCGCTAAATGCGTGTATACGAAGGGCAAGGCTACAAACTTCTCTGGGCCGAGAGCATGTGTCATCTCATGGATTGGTAGGTTTCTGAAACTTTTGCCTGAGTCAAAACCAACCCACAGTTCGTCAAGGCTGAGCTGCTGAACTGCTGCTATGGCCAACTCCAACACGTCAGAGTCAACTGTGCGTATCATCGTGTTATAGCTTTGTTTGGCAGCATTGGAGACATGCAGGATAATCCTTGTATCAGCTTCCTCCTGAGTACATGGAGCAAGTTCAGTTGTTTTCCCTTGGCTGATCGAGTACAGAGCACGTCCTTGTGATGTGTGGTCATGATCTGTCTTTCTGTTTCTATTTCAAGTTTTCCTATGATTGGCAGACTCAAGAAAGGAAAGAACTCTGACATGTTTTCTCATTCCTCAGAAATTCCTGCCAGTTTCTAGGTAGAGCATTAGAAGATTCAATGGGCCGGGGCTTCCATTACCCCTCACACTGCGGTGTTGCGTCTTCAAGCTGCCATGTACGTATCCATCTCATACCACATCTACCCAATTCACATGCTCTAGCTGTCTTGTCATGTAGGGCAAGAAAATATGGGAGGCATAATCTGAGAAGGTGGATGCAGTGCCAGGCTTGAGCATGTTGACTATGACTGCTCCATCCAGTTTAACAGCATCAACAGTAGGTACACCCAGTGGAAGGGCCTGGGTGGATATCTGCGAAGGCATCATCTTTTGGGGTCGCAACCAGCTCTTCTAGACAGCTCACAATGTCTGACTTTATTCCTAGCCAGAATTTGCCCTTATTCAAGAGTGATGCTGGGCATGCCTGATTCTCATGTGCAAAGAATTCGTCCAGGTCTCCTTCACGAGTCTGACAGGAGATGTACATGTACAACCTGGAGTATAGTGAACAGTCACTCTTAACAGATGACAACATTTGCTGTGCTTGTGACTTGTCCCGTACAGGTGGACGTCTGAAGAGAGGGGTTTGATTGATTGGGTCACTGACAGGTCGCGATTGGGTAACTAGACGTTCGTTGACAAATGTTTCATACTGCTTTTCTCCAGTTTTCTCGAGATTCCGCATTGTGTTTATCACTGCTGTATCCGCCAGTGTTTGCAATTAGTTCCATTTGAATCCTTGTCCATAAATATGTATGTATAGACACCAAGATCACGATTATGAGTGAACTAGACGCTGAGATATGGACAAAAGTTTCATTTCGGTCGGCCATTTTGGAAAATGGCTGCCAATTTCGTGCAGATAAGTGTTGCAATTAGTTCCATTGGAATCCTTGTCCATAAATATGTATGTTTAGACACGAAGATCACGATCATAAGTGAACTAGAAGCTGACATATGAATAAAAGTTTAATTTCGGTCGGCCATTTTGAAAAATGGCCGTCAATTTCGTGTAAATATATTTAAGTGTTTGTAATTAGTTCCATTGGAATCCTTGCCCCTAAATATGTATATTTAGACACCAAGATCACGATTCTAAGTGAAGGAGAAGCTGAGATATTGACAAAGTTTTATTTCGGTCGGCCATTTTGGAAAATGGCCGCCAATTTCGTGTACATAAGTGTTTGCAATTAGTTCCATTGGAATCCTTGTCTATAAATATGTATGTTTGGACACCAAGATCATGATTCTAAGTGAAGTAGAAGCTGAGATATTGACAAAGTTCAATTCCCGTCGGCCATCTTGGAAAATGGCTGCCAATTTCGTGTAGATAAGTGTTTGCAATTAGTGCCATTGGAATCCCTGCCCCTAAATATGTATGTTTAGACACCAAAATCACGATTCTAAGTGAAAGAGAAGCTGAGATATTCAACCATATGTATTTTGGTCGGCCATTTTGAAAAATGGCTGCCACAACCGCTAGAGGGCCGTAAAAATTTGTGTCCCGGGCTTTTTGGACTCGTCTACCGATGTACTATCTGGAACCAAAAGGGCGCATTGGTTGCCAGATGTGAAATGTTTGGTCAATATTGGCAGCTACGGGACCCCACTACTGTACCCTCTGAAAATTACGCCTACGACAGAGATCAATCACTATGTAAATCATGTTGACCCCAACTCGAATATCGCCAGGGTCAACAGATCCGAGCTCAACCATCGTACAACCAAAGTGGTACCGAAAAATCAGTTACTGAAAATGGCAATCCGCAACAAGGACCCTGGACAGCCGCATCGTTGTGGGTCACACTGGGGCTAAAGTTGGTCATCAGTTGTCACAAGTCGCACGATTTAGGCCCGCCGTGTGTTATTGAAGATATAGAGAATCTGATGGTGAATACTAAAGACTTCGATACAATACACTACAATACAATACAACGAAGCTGTATTTCCATTATTGCCCTACGTACTACGTAAGTTCAGAAGTGCACACGCGAAGACCATACGAGCATTTGTGAGTGAAGGACTTGCTCAAGGTCCCTACACAGTGACCGCCTGAGTGGAGACTCCTCGCACTCTTCGCGTTACAGGCCGAGCAGCTCTAACCAACCGGCAACCATGCCTCGACTTTACGGTCTTTACCACGTCTACGAAAGAATATTACAATTATTTAAGTTCATGAAACTTGCTTATTGAACGGCATTGGACACCGAATTCAAACCCAGACTGTGCAGAGCACATGGTTCGTCTAGACGCAAAGTCCCGATGATGATATCACCTGGGGAGCAGCGAAGGCTTTGCCAAGCGTTGGATAGAGCCAACGGCGGCATTCAGGTGGGATAGAGCTACCTATAAGAAGTAGCACACTCGCTGTGAGTTTGCCAAGGTGTGCTAAAAATACATGTGTGGGAAAGGAATGGGCTGTGGCTTTCTATTCCCTACTTTTATCGACGTCGGTATCGGAAATGTGCGGTCACAGCTTTGCGCATGTATCTGTTCAGTGCACTTAAAGTGTTGCAAACGAGCCTAAGAGTTTTTTTACAGTGACTTTGGCCGAACTATTATCGGACACGCCTGCCGATTGGTCACAGCGTTGGGCCTGTAACGCGGAGACAGTGGCGGCGCCAGCATGGGGCTAGGGTGGGCTGAAGCCTCCCCCCTATCAGCGGCTCAGCCCCCAAACAAAAGTGGGAAATCACTGCCAATGAGAGGATGGGAGAAAGGGAAGGAATTGGGGTTTTAGCCCCCAAAACCTGAAATCCTGGCGCCGCTACTGCGCGGAGAGTAGTGGTTTGAGCCTCCTCCTCCTCCTCCTCCTCCTCCTCCTCCGCCTCCTCTTAGACGGTTACTTTTTCGGGACACTGAGCAAGTCCTTCCCTACAGAAGTTGTTAATTAGTCTAAAGCCAAGGTTTTGTAAACCTGCCATTTGGAGTCAGAGGTTAAGTTTTGTTGAAGGATATGCTGTGACAATATGTAGTTTTTATTCTGAAGACATGTGACCTCCACAACATTGCTTGAGCCATCATCAATATCGACACTTAACCCAATTCCAGCATAGAACTACAATCTCCCAAGCACATCTCCCATTTTGAAAACCAGTAGCACATTCACATTTGTATCATTTTTGTAATCCATGTTCATGCATTGCATATTAATTGTCAGATGCTGAGAGTATTATTATGCATGTATTAAGCACCACTATCTAATGACCAAGCACCAATTGTTGGCACAGAACAATTGTGAGTGAAGGACTTGCTCAAACTTATTTCCACTGAGGCTCAAATCCTTACTGTCCATGTTGCCAGGCAAGCACTTCAACCACTCGACTACCATGTCCCACTACTGACAATGTTATACAAATTGTTTTAATTACATTTGTTTGATTACAATTGCTTAATTTGTTTTAATTATATTTATTTGCATTTATTTAATTACAGTTGTTTTTATTACATTTAATTTCATTCTGTTACCATTCTTGTGCAACCTTATGCAATTACCAATGTTTTCAACAGTAATAAGTAATTATAATTATAAAATTGCTTACTTTGCAGAGTGACTCAACTCCCAGCTTTCTGCGAGCTGCTCGTGCTGGCAATTTGGAAAAGGTTTTAGATCTTTTAAACAACAAAAAGACAAACATAAATGGGTCCAATGAGGTATGCTTTTTGTTTTGTATGCGTATTACGTAATCTAAACTTTAACTTATTGGGGGTATACAATTGAAACCACACAAAAACTAGCATATTGATACTGATTTCCGTATATCCAAAATTTAAGTTATCGAATAGGTAGAACTGAAACCTCACAAAAACTATTGATATTGATTTCGGTGTACCCAAAATTTAACTTATCGAGGGTACCGGTATGCAATCAAAACTACACGCAAATGTAACATATTGAGATTGGTTTACACATTAAGTCAAAACTGTGTTCAAGTTTTAAGAAGATTTAACTATTACACCATTTATACCATGTTTTTAAAGCCCCTTTCAAAAACATTGGAATGCAGCAATCTAACAGCTGTAAAGGTGCATCTTAAGTTTAATTGAAAATGTTGCTACTGATCATAGTTTCATGGTTTTAACTCTCATGTTCTATTGCAGAGTGGTCTTAGTGCTCTTCACCTGGCATCGAAGGAAGGACATATCAACGTGGTGCAGGAATTGCTGAAACGAGGAGCCCAGGTTGACTCTGTTACAAAGGTAAGAAAAAAAACAGCAACAAATGTTCTCACCAGGTAACTCAGCATTTGCACTGACAGTGTAAAGCATCCTAGGGATAGTTTGCTACTGACGATGCAACATAAATTTTCTTAATAACAATTACAATTACAAATACAATGCAATTACAGTACGATTACAAGTACATTACAATTACACTTACAGTACAATTACAGTACAGTCACAGTACAATTATAATTACAGTACAATTACAATCACAGTACAATTGCAATACAGTTACAATTACACCACAATTACAATTACAATTATACACCATACATTGTGGATCTTACCTTATAATGACCTGAGCTTTAAATACCTTTTCTTACCTAATCTTAACTTCATTTATCTTAACTTATCTTACCTCACTGTACTGTCCCATACCATACTTTATCTATCCTTATCATGGCTAGCCTTATCTAGCCGTCACTCTTCCTTGCCTTATCTTATTTTTCTTTTCTTACTGTATACCTATACAATGTTGGCATCGGCTGTTACAATCCTGAATCAGTTCTCAGTATAGCACAGTGACATAATTGTAACAGTAACATATCTGTAGCAGTAACATATCTGTAACAGTTACATATCTGTAACAGTTACATATCTGTAACAGTAACATGTCTATAACAGTAACATGCCTGTAAAAGTAACATAATTGTAACAGTAACATGTCTTTAACAGTAACTTGATTGTAACAGTAACATATCTGTAACAGTTACATATATGTAACAGTTACATATCTGTAACAGTAACATAATTGTAACATGTCTGTAACAGTTACTTGATTGTAACAGTAACATTTCTGTAACAGTTACAGTTACATATCTGTTACAGTAATATGTCTGTAACATTAACCTAATTGTAACAGTAACATGTCTGTAAAAGTAACATAATTGTAACAGTAACATATCTGTAACAGTTACATATCTGTAACAGTAACATACGTGTTACAGTACTCATAGATGCCGTTTGAGTACTAGCACATTTTGTGGTGTGCCGACTAATATCTGGTTTCTAGGCCAGGGCCGGTGGGTGGACGAGGTCTTGCTTGGGTATGAGGAGTGATTGGTTGGGGGAAACCACTTTTTTGTGGCTGGAGCCACTGCCTGTGGGCGCTGGGGTTATTTCTGTTAGCCAGGAATGTCTGCGTTTATCGTTTCTAGGCAGCAGCCTTGATGGCTGTTCCATTCTGGCAGTATAGTCATGTGCACCACCAGTTTTTTACGTTTGGCTCTCTCTTATCGTGTTGGATGTTTCTCGGTAGCACAAACATTTGCACATGTAGCTTTATCCTGATGTCTCGTTGACTTGTATTTCGTGCTGGCTATTTCTGTAAAGGAAATTATCAAATTTGTTGTGTTAGCTCGTAATGATACTCGTTTATTAATTCAAACTGACAAGTATGCAGTAAGATTACGTGATGTAGCCAAGTAGTAACAGATGATAACAAGTTTAACAGGAGTCGAATTTAACTGTATGGCAGCCTGCAAGGCGCCCATCTGTCCTACTGCTCATTTACAGTCGCCCCTAGGGAGTGGAAGGCTGAGTCAACCTCATGGGCTAGTGGGTATCGAACTGCGTCCTTCTGATCTTTGTACCAGAGTGTTGCCATTCAACCATCTCCCCACCCCATGGTCTATGCTGGTACAAATTAACTCAGATAGGTCATGGTCTACTATTGTAAACATTGATTGTGTTAAACTGGAGTACCTGTGTTCGAATTTATTGTGTTAAATAGGTCATTGTCTACCAGTTTATTGTGCATTATTTTGCTAATTGAAGTAATTCTAGTTCGTAATGACATCTAAATCATATAGGCCAGTTTGCTCTTTGAGCTGCCCTATATAAATGTTCAATTACAATTGCATGGCAATATATAAATACTGTAAATGTAAATGTGAAACGACAAGATGTCTCCACACCACACAGTGGCTGTGTCAGAGACGTAGCTTTATTTAGACACCTTCATTTGTAAAAAATCAAGTCGGCAAAATAGCCAGGTTGTTTATTCAGTTTTGGTGCCAGGTCAGAACCGAGGGAGGGGTGAGGCCGGGAGGGGAGCAGCATAGGTGGAAAGTGATTATGATGCAAGGTTGTGGTGTAAGTTCGCTTAAGTAAGAAGCGCATTTCTCATACCTGTATTGTGTGGTCCTGGATTGCATAATCAGTAAGTAGCACATTTCTGATACCGATATTTGTGAAGTACCGTGGGTAGGGCCTACGTGTAGCTGATTTTGATGTTATGTGATGTAAATAAACACATAGATCGCACTAACCAATACACTGCCTGCCAGCATGCCCTTGAAGATTTTATGAGACCCATGTGGGCTCTGTAAGGATCCAATAAGGGAATATAAGTAAGTATAATTATTCTTTATTAAACCAATTATATATCCGCACTCTGGTGTACATGTTCGTCTTAATAACAACCAACTGTCAATATGGGTCCGCCATGCGCCCCTTGTGGATCAAACTGGCATGGTTTCGAAGGCATTCCCTTCCACCCCTCAGCGGCTCAGGCCATTGCGATTGGAGTGCATTTTCCTGATCTCTATCTTCATCTGAACGCTTATAACCGCGCGCCTTAAGAACCATACAAGAGCGGCGCTGATGAATACTAGCGCTGGTCTACGACAACTGCTTAGAGCTGAAGTGCCGGAAAGTGTACTGCATGATCTAGTTCGCTGTTATTATTGAAGACATTAATAAAACCAAACGTATAAATCGGATGTATATAAATCGCATGAGCATGAATCGCCTGGCAACTGCTGGCAGCTAATGGAAAGATTGTGAGACGATACTGGATGGTTAAAAAGAACAACCGTTGCATGGGCGTTGGGATGTTTTCTCTGCATAGGGAACGCCGCTGACGTTACGTAGAAGCAGCTGGCCTGCCATATGCCAGATATAATAAATTGCGTCCTAGAGAAAACGGGAGAGCAGTCAGGTACTTAAAACTATAAGCCATATAGCTGGAGGGCAGGCCTCAAGGAGAGTCTGTATTGACCATTGGTAGGCCGGTTGATATGTACGGTTTAAGCAGTTACTAGGTTGCTAAGGGGATATGGGAAATCGTGGAGTTGAAGTTAGTGTAGCTGTATGCCTGTTTGTAAACCTGCCTGTCTGCCTGTCTGTGCCTGTCTATATGCCTGTCTGTGTGTCTGTCTATATGCCTGTCTGTGTGTCTGTCTATATGCCTGTCTGTTTGCCTGTATATATGCCTGTCTGTTTGTATACCTGTCTGCATGCCTGTCTGCTGTATGCCTGTCTGCCTGTCTGCTTGTATGCCTGTTTGTATGCCTGTCTATTATGCCTGCCTGTCTGCCTGCCTATATGCCTGTCTGTCTGTATGCCTGTCTATATGCCTGTCTGTCTGCCTGTCTATATGCCTGTCTGTCTGTATGCCTGTCTTGACCTTTCGATCTGGACATAGACCCGTACTTTACCATAACTGCCTCACCGATTCAATGGGACAGGAAAATGAAATGCACGAGATCCGATGACAGGGCTACTTCCAGGATCAACCAAAAAACTAACCAAAAGATCGCAGAGTGTGAGGAGGGATGTCAGGAGGTACTAGTGGTTTAAGGTATGTAGGAATGCTTGTTGCAGGGGTTTACAAATAAGACAAACGTCAGTTTTAATCCTGTAAAAATTCTAATGGAAGCCACTGCATGTGACCGAATAGATTTAAGGAGACTGTGCTGGATATGAGGTCTAACATAGTTTCACGTCATAAATTTAAGCCTATGAATCAGTATATAGTTTAGCCTTTTAGAACTTTGGGTTATCGTGGTATTTAAGATTACCAGAGAAATGAGTTTTATTTGAGGCCTTCTTAGCCTCTTTTAATGGTTCAAGAGAAAACAGCATTATAAGAGAATTTGCCATCGTCAGCAAGTTGACAATAATATCTATAATGAGCTTGGTATATGCTGCAATTCCAAAGAATTTTCTGGAAAATTGTCAGACAATGATAACAAACCCTGGAGGGATTCGGAAAAGACCACGTCATCTAGGCCGGGCTACTTGGACTAGAGTTGTAGAATTGGATCACGCAAGAACTAGATTTTGAACAATGTGGCGTCCAATTGTGGACTTGGATTAGACCACAGGCTGAGTTCCTCACCAGATATTATGGTCATAATGTCTTGAAAATAAACAGTGGCGTAACGAAGGGTTTTAGCCCCCAGGGGCAAGAGTTTATGACTGCGCCTTTTTAATTTTCTTGTTGACTTTTAATCGTTTTTGCCATAGTACTGTGTACCACTGAAAGCAAACTTTGCGTCCCTATTGAGCTGCGCCCGGGGCGGTTGCCCCTCTGCCCCTTCGTTACACCACTGAACATAAAAGCTTGACCATGAAACTGAAGGGTCCAGCAGCTGAGATGCAAGCATGAATACATCAATTTTATACCTGGACACTTTTCTTAATTAAAGTCCATTGTTCAGGTTAACACGTTGCAAATTCTGTTGATTCGAAGCGCATTTCCATAACTCAGGGCTGGAGACAGGCCCACTGGCTCTAACCACTAGTTGTTTGATAGAAATTGCGAAGTGAAGTATTGTGTCAGGTACTACTTGTCTGCATCTATTAATAGTAGTAATGATCTTTGGTTTATAGCATCTCGGCCGAAGTGTGTGTGTACCCAGCTGCCGCAGCTGCTGCTGCATTATAGTCCAGCAGCAACGGGACAGGTGTAAACTGTTGCAACGTCTGTGTCTATTCACTACCCCACCTTAGCAAAATACTATCGGACACTGAACGTTTGTGTAGACACTGTTGTTTCATGGATGTCTTATCAGTTGGTGGTCACTAGGCAGCAGAACAGTTGAGAAACGACTCAAGCAGAGCCAGTCTGCAATGCGTACTCAGATAAGCAGACATTAGCGAGTCCGATAAGATGCTTGTTCTCAAGGCTTCGCTCAGGAACTGGCAAGCCGAGAGCGGAGGATGAGGTAATAGAAGAAGCATGTGGTGCAGAGCTGTGAAGCTGGTAGATGGTTGTACAAAACTCTGGCAATTGCTGTACTCTCTGTGAGATGAAAAAGTGCTGTTGAATGATGTGAAATGGAAATACTGGATATTGCCGTAATGTGCCGTTTGATCTTCAATCCAAGCAATACAAACGTTGTTTTAACCACATTAATGTCGTGTCAGCGTGTCTGTATGAACCAGTTATATTTGGATTTGTTCAAATTACACCGTTAATGGTATTTTGATTTCCGATGGATCGTGAAGCTGATTGTGTAATGCCTTAAGCAATAAGACGCCAGCAACATTCCTATTGCATTGAGTGCTCAAACATCTAAACATAGGTTAGATTTGGCTTGGTGATAGCGCACAGTTGTTAAAAAGGAAGCATGTAGGCTTAACTCAAATAAATGCGTAACTGCACTAAAACATATTATAGAGTCATCGTGAAAAATTGCTTCCTGAGGGATTATACCTACCTGTGAAACAAAATAATAATAATAAAATAACAAGAATTACACCAAAATGCGGTTAGCAATTGGTTTATTAAAGGATATTCTTACTTCTTCTTACTTATAATACAGAGCCATAACAAAATATCTGAAATATCACCATATCTCGCCCATATTGCACTCGTTACACTGGCTGGCCAATGGGCAAAGAATCCAGTCTAAAATCTGGCTAATAGTTCACAAAGTACTACATTTAAAGCAGAAGAACGACCTCTGTTCTGTGCTCAATCCTAATAATAGTAATAAACACTGCACTAGATCCATAGAGATTTTCGTCTATGCGTCATGATACTCGAACATTGTTGGACATTCTCGGTTGCCGGTCCAAAGCTTGCAATTCAATGCCCATTTATATTAGCCAACTCAGCTATGATATATGTATGTATGTATATGGCCATTTATATAGCTCCTTACTAGAACCTCACGAAGGTGCAAGTGATGAGTACACTGACCGTCTACTGTCGGTGGGAAGATGAGTCGGCGAGGGAGAGGACCAGGGGTGGACTGGGCCGCCGGGACACCGGGAAGATTCCCGGTGGGCCGCCAGGACCGGTGATATAATAATTTAATCAATTTAGTACAGATGATACAGGTTTTTTTACAAAAAATTGCGGCATCGGTTAACCGGTTTTTAGTTTCGGTTAACCGGTTTGTAAATTAACTGAAAAAGAGCAATGCATACTTACTTACCTACAGTGCTCCGTACAGCCAGCGGCCGCCATGTTAGATAAGAATTTACATCTTCCATTCTACTTCCGGCGTCTTCCACTGAGTTTGTTTTGATAAAATTTCTTTTAAATTTGTTAGTTAGTAATAAGTAATATTAATTAAATAAGATATGTTACGGTTATGAGTGATATAAATCCGAAACGTAAATGTAAAGGTGGTGCGGAGAAAGTAAGAGATAAGAAACTAAAGATTCTTGGTAAAGATGGAGCTAAATGCCGAAATCTAGTCGATTTATTTAAAGCCACTCCAATTCAAACTGAAGACACCAGCTCTCAACAAACACCTTCTGCAAGTAAACAACCCGACAAATTTTGCAAAAAATGTCCTGTTTGCTGCTTTTCTGTACTACATAAATACAGTTTCTATGGGCAAGCATACAAGCATCTCTTTAGTGCATATAAACTTTTATTGACTCTGTCGTCTACCCAAGTAGCTTGTGAGAGATCTTTCTCTAAATTGAAATACATTAAGAATCGCTTGCGAAGCTCATTGTCATCTACACACCTTGAAGCTTTTATGCTTATGTCAACAGAAACCGATGTTTTAAGTGAACTGAATAATGACACAATTATAGATCATGTAGCCGAAATGGCACCCGGCTTAAAGAAGTTGCTAATACTATAAACAGCAATAATACCATCACAGTGAGTCCGAATAAATTGATTTATAACTTGAGTTGACGCATTCTTAATATTTTATATATAATTATAAATTATATATGCGATTTATCGTTTTTTGTTATTGCATAATGTAATTTGTAAAGTGACCCATGACTTTGGAGGTCACTGGCCCTCGGGTATGCATGAAAAAATGCACAAAGAAAATAAAAGTCATGAAGTTAGGGCCGCTTTTTGTTTTTTTCCCGGGCCGCTTGAACTCCCCAGTCCACCCCTGGAGAGGACTGGCCATCCGCCCTCATATGCCGAGGCTATGAAAAGGGAGTTGCTAAAACTTCATACCCATGTCTGCCTCAGGGCTAGCTTAAGGGCCTGCTCTTCTTCTTCTGTTAGTTCTGTCAGCACTTTATGGTTTAAACTCAGGACTGGCCTAGTTCAACTTGCATAGCCTGATCTGGTGAGGTTCCCAGATGGATCGGATTTCATGTAGGCTGCTTCAATGGACCATGTGATACTTGACTTAACTCACTTGAAGTGCCATCGACTGATGCCTTGTGCATCAGAATAACGGCGCTATAGAAGTCGTTAGATTAGATGATTAGATAAGCTTCATTAGCTTAGATGATATTCTGAATATTGACCTCAATACGGTTGGTTTTGGTGCACCATTGGTGCTTTCCTTCTGCATTGGACATTTTACATATTGGCACGTAACACATTTATTATCAGGTTGATTTATGCCTAAATTGTCAGTTTGAATGTGCACCAAAATGTGGTTAGAAGTTGGTTTTAATAAAGGATATACTTACTTACTTACTTTAAATCGGCACGACAGAAGTTATAAATTACAATTGCAAATTGGGGATGGGGTTAGGGTAATGGTCACACTCTGGCACGAAGAGCAGAAGCATGGATGTGGGATCGATTCCCGCTACCCTACCAAAAGTCGACACAGCCTTTCATTCGCCAGGTGGCATTGGTAAGATGAGTAGTAGGACAGATGGGCGCCTTGCATGGCTGCCATACAGTTAAATTTGACTCCTGTAATAGCTTGTGATCATCCGTTCATACTATAAATTGTAATTGCAAATTGCGGTGATGGGGTTTGAAATAATAACGAAGATTCTTACGAAAGCAGAAGATGGATGTAATAATAATAAGCTACCCTACCAAAAGTCTGTTCTCAGTCTGTTTGGGCCAGGAGTTTTTAGTATTTTTGTATTTCTGTTCTAGTCTTTGCATGACTGTATGCTTAAATTTGACTCCTGTAATAACTTGTGATCATCCGTTCATACTGAATTGTAATCATATTGCGGTGTGTCAGTTTGAAATAATAACGAAGATTATTATTAAATACAAGATGGTAGTAATAATTATTACATTGATCTGAGGCGTATTGCCAGATTTTCAGAGTTGATGTTTTTCTTCTGTCACAGAAAGGAAACACTCCGCTGCACATCGCTAGCTTGGCTGGTCAGCTGGAAATCATCCGTCTGCTGGTTGAGAATGGCGCCAAAGTCAACGCACAGTCACAGGTAAAAGTCCAGTCAGTTTCCAGTTTCAGCATCAGGAAAAGAGATCTGCTTCTACAATTAACCATTTGAGGTCACCGCCAAAACCTACCCGTAATCAGAACTTCTGTCATTAGTACCAGTCTGTAAGTCCGTTTATGGCTGACGGCTCATGTTACCCGGATTCAGTGTGCACTTCTGAACAGTTTAAGGGGCGTTATCAAATTTCCTGTAGAGTGGACAAAAACCGGCAGAAAATTCTGGGGCCTTGTACCTGCATCCAAGAAATCCCAGGAAGCGAGTACATGTTCTCGTGCAGTAACCCTGTAGGCGTAATGTTCTCCCTGAGGAACCCAGTACTCTTCTGACTCTGAGAATCTGTACTCTTTTGAATCACATACTATTCCTGCTTGTACTATTCTAGTGTGGAAAGTGGAAATCCAATACTGCTCTGAGTCTGTATTAGTTTGGTGCAAGAATAAGGTACTATTCCTGATTGGGAACCCTGTACTCTGTTAGCGTGGAACCCTGTACTATTATGTGTGGGAACCCTGTGCTGGTAATCTGTGGGAGCCCTGACTGTTATTTTGTGGGAACCCTATATACTTTTCTGACTTAGAGTACAGCAAAAGAACGACTAACTGGCTTTTTGTTACTTCTTGGATTTCGGGAGGAATGCAGGTTTAGTTTATAATTTTATGAGCGCTTCCGTGCAGAGATCTTGAAGGGCGCTATATAACTTCCGATGGATTGATTGATTGATTTTGATTGATTGATTTTGATTGATTGATTTAGATTTATTTATTTTGATTGATTGATTGATGGATTGATTTTGATTGATTGATTGATTGATCGATTGATTGATTGGTTGATTGATTGATTGTTTGATCGATTGATTGATTGATTAATTGATTGATTGATTGATTGATTGATTTTGATTGATTTTGATTGATTGATTGATTTATTTTAATTTATTGATTGATTGATTCTGAATTTCTAGGAAGGCTTTACTCCGCTGTACATGGCTGCCCAGGAGAATCACCTGGAGGTCGTCCGATTTCTCCTGACATCTGGAGCCAAACAGTCTCTCACCACTCAGGTAGTTTCACATTGTTAATTTCCTGTTTCGATATCTTTTACAGCTGTTTGTCTTTCTCTCTCCTTCTGTAGACGGCTTTTGTGGAATTGACCGACAGACATTACGATGGTGATGATTAACTGATCTCGGGATAAAATTTCGTGGCATCGGAATATTTTATTCTGGTGCTTTATGCTATTTGCGGATGCAAAATTACTGTGGGTGAAACTGTAAATATGTTTTACAAGCAGTGCACATGCATACATGCACACACAAAGACCTACACACACAGATACACAAATACACGCACAAAGACACGCACAAACACACACACAGATATACAAACATATAAACATATGTACACAGACTTGCATATACATAATGAATATATCTTTCAAAGTTGTCCAATCTGTATGTTCTGTTCGTAGGATGGTTTCAGTCCTCTGGCAGTTGCCCTGCAGCAAGGACACTCGAAGGTCGTCGAAGTCCTTCTGGACCCTGGTGCCACTGGTAAGCACGCTCTGCCACCCTTGCACCTGGCCACGAAGAGAGGCGACGCCCGGTCCGTGTCTCTGCTCCTACAGAAAGACAACGACATCAACCAGGTCTCCAAGGTATGCAGTCACACCCCGACACCATATCACATCTGGTCTTCCTTCTCTACACTGGCTTCCTGTCTCAATCAATCAATCAATCAATCAATCAATCAATCAATCAATCAATCAATCAATCAATCAATCAATCAATCAATCAATCAATCAATCAATCAATCAATCAATCAATCAATCAATCAATCAATCAATCAATCACTCAATCACTCAGTCAATCAATCAATCAATCAATCAGTATTCGTTTTATTCAATGAATCCATTTGTCAAGGACGCAACTGGTTACAAGTAACACAGATTAGTTGTTGAGCCGAGCTAGTTAATGGAGAATTGTAAGTCTATTTAATAAACGTCGTTCAATAAGACTGAGCGTATACACTTCAAGCTGGCACTCCTCATGTACGGAGTATGTACAGATCATCTGCCATCCTACTTTCTTCCATGGTCACACCTTGCAACTCTGTTAAAGGCCGCTCCTCTCCTCGATCAGCATTTGCTGGAAAGTATGTTATTCCAGGTACACGTCTTGTATTTGTTGGCATTTATTTACAGTTGCTGGTCCCTCCGTCTACAGAAAGACAACGACATCAACCAGGTCTCCAAGGTACAGAGGAAAAACGCAGTCACACCCTGAAACCTATTCACGAAATATTACACAGAGGGATTTAGGGGTCTGCTTTAGTTACAGCTCCTCCGAGTGCTCCTCAGCATACCATCTGTTCTTTATTTGTTTGTATGTGACCATTTTAATAGCGCCTTACAAGAACCTCACGAAGGCTCTAAACGTAGCCACTCAACAGATTTAAACAGATGCGACTTAAGAAATTTCGAAAATGTTTCCTGAGCTGCATGTGGTGCAAGGTTACGAATTGTTAATGGAAGACTGTTCCAGTATGTTCCACCGTGCCTTGAGAAGGCACGGCACACCTGCATCGATGCACGAGAGCGAGGAACCATCAAGTACCCACGAGCTGCAGAACATGAGGATATAGACGACCTGGCTGGGTACACACCGACCATCGATGTTAATCCCATAAGGATGATCTTGAATGCAATTCTGTCCTGAACCGGGAGCGGGTGCAACATTTGCACTAGCTTCCTAAACTCAGATGGGAAATGGTCTTCTACAATGCCAACTTTGTCGTTTGCATTGGCTTCCTAGAACAGAAATTTATTTGAGATTTCGGCTCCACCTACGCCCCTAGCCAACTCAGCTACAATGAGTTATCCTGATACCCTGACTGTACACAAAATTACTCATATACATAATAAAAATGGTGGGTGGACAATCAGATGGCCACCCCTAGTAGTATGCTGAGACTAAGAAAAATGAGGATGCTAACACTTCATATCCATGGCGCATCACTCTATTATTGCTGCTATTGAGGTGTTAATTCTTGAATAAAATGTGTCAGTGAGTGTGATTGGTCTTCTTGTGATTTACTTCAGAGTGGTTTTACACCGTTACACATAGCGTCACACTATGGTGATACAAGCGTGGCACGCGTTCTTCTCACCAACAACGCTGACGTCGACTACAAAGCCAGGGTTTGCACTGACAATATTCAGTAGTGTATCGAGAACTTAATTTATATGAGAATAAGCAAATCAATCACTACAGGCTGCCTCTATCTACTATGGCATAGGCTGCCTCTATCTACTATGGCATAGGCTGCCTCTATCTACTATGGCATAGGCTGCCTCTATCTACTATGGCATAGGCTGCCTCTATCTACTATGGCATAGGCAGCCTCTATCTACTATGGCATACATAGGCTTCCTCTATCCTCCATAGGCTTCCTCTCTCGACCTCAGACTTCCTCTATAACATCATAGGCTTCCTCTATTCACCACAGGATGCCTCTATCCACCATAGGCTGCCTCTATCCACCTTAGATTGCCTCAATCCACCTTAGGCTTCCTCTATTCACCACAGGCTTCCTCTATCCACCATAGACTGCCTCTATCTATATACCCTAGGCCTCCTCTATCCACCATAGCATGCCTCTATCCTTGTTAAGCTGCCTCTATCTAACCATAGGCTGCCTCTGTCGACTTTAGGCTGCCTATGTCCACCATAGACTACCTCTATTTAAAAAATACTTAGTATTATTATTTTCATTATTATTGATATCTATTTCATGGTGTTATCTTTGAAGAATGGGATCACGCCATTGCACGTCGCCAGCAAACGGGGTCACAAGGACACGGCCATTCTACTGCTCGACAGCGGCGCAACAATTGAATCTAAAACTATGGTAACTCAACATCAATTCGGCATTATTACAGTGGCAATCAATGATGTAGTGGATAATCCCCAGAGCTTCTCATTTGAAAATAGAAGGCATTTGAAAATCGATCGCCCTGGATTGAGTAGGCGATGCGTGATCGACCTCGGCACCTCTTGTGTACAGCGTATTTTTGTGTATCGTATTCATATCGCTGCATATGGCTGTCCAGTAGCCGCTAATGTATGCGCAGCACGCAGCACTTAATAACCGTCGATAAGTCTCCTTTGCTTGTCGATGCAATGTTGTATCGATCCATAATTGAACTTTCATAAGTAATGTAAATAAGATAAATGAAATAATGGTCTGGCTCCAGGTTCTTCTTGGAGTCTAACTCATCGAGCGCGATCTATTTATCGATCGACCAGACCTTTGCTAGGCGATCGACCAAGTCGATCGATCGATCGCCTCAAATGAGAAGCTCTGGGCATAACAAGCCTTGGACTAACATAGAAAGGAGCAATGGACTTGACAAATGACCAAGGAAGAATTGAGTCAAAAAGTACAGTATATCAATATTCAATATTCGTTTATTCGGTTTTGACAAAGCTGACGCAGACGCAACATTGTTGCATTCCACATTGTTAGTGAGAGTCGTCACTTATATTGGAGTCAGAACTTATGGGATTGATGTTAATATTTCAGGCCAAAGCAATACGCCTTGCTGCCCATCGTCATTAGATATTGGTGTTTAATAAGCGCATATCCAATAAATAACAGATAATAATGTATTACTTTGGAAAACTAAGATGTGGTATTTGTTCCCTAGGATGGTATGACTCCTCTTCACTGTGCTGCAAGGAGTGGCCAGGTGCAGATCATCTCGTGTCTTCTGGATCGAGGAGCAGATGTTGCGTTGAAGACGAAGAATGGACTCACCCCGCTTCATGTTGCCGTTCAGGGAGACCATGCGGACTCTGTTAGGGAGCTATATCATCACGATGCCCCTCTTAACGAAACCACTGCTGTAAGCTGCGCTAAAACTTGACGTAGGCCTAGTTCCTATTTACATAATCTCAAATAATTTGTAGTTTGGAGTATAAATTTATCATGTGATGTTTCTTCTCTTTGTTAATTATTATTGTTGATTTTATTATATTATTATTATTTTATCCGAGGTCAGGAGCCAAAAAATTGTATGGAGACAGTTAATAGCATCAGGAACAGCTATGTTTCATCCAGCTATTAGTTTTATTATTATTGTCATCATCATCATCATCATCAGCAGCAGCAGCACTTTCTTCATCATCATAAACCAATCAATGAATATGTGAATCAACAAAAAAGGCCTACCAAACAATTGGTGGGACATGGTAGCCAATTGGCTAGAGCATTCATCCTCCTCTGAGACGGTTACTGTGTAGGGACCTTGAGCAAGTCCTTCACTCACAACTGCTCTGTGCCATCGATTGATGCTTAGTCATTAGATAGTCGTGCTTAATAAATACGTAATAATGATGACGACGATGATGATTGATGCTGCTGCTGCTGATGATGATAATAACACATTGTTATGTCTGTAGGACTATCTGACACCACTGCACGTGGCCGCTCACTGTGGTCATACGAAGACTGGTCGAATTCTACTAGACAAAAAGTGTGATATCAATCCAAGAACTCTGGTTGGTTAAACATTATCGTTAAATAGCTAAAAAAAATACTTCAAAGCACTAATAAAAGAAAGACTTAACATTAAAAGACTTCATTAAAACGCAAATAAAAGACTTAAATTTACAGTTGTGTTCTGAAGTTTTAAAATTTGGACTCTGGTAAATTTTGTCATGATCATAATCTTAACTGTTTATTACAACACGTTTTGTTTACTACTTGTTCAAGGTGGCAGTATGAAACTACAGTTCATGGTTTATGAAAATCAGTCCTTATTCTTCGGTTTCATCACTATTAAACAAGGTCATCTTATTGCTTATCTTTGGTCATAGGTAAAGCTCGAACTGTGCTGCGTGAACGAGCTTTTTCAGTTGCTGGACCTAAATTTTTGAATTCTCTTTATCTGCTCAGTCTGCTCAGTTGCTTGTGTCATTTCGTGCTCAGCTAAAAACTTATCTGTTCCGGATTGTTATTCACCATTGGCTGTTACATCAGTCAGTCACATATTAAAATTAATTTCTGACGTCTGTATATGAATTGCGTTTTTAGACTGGTTTTACTCCGCTTCACATCGCTGCGAAAAAGAACAGAACCAAGATGGTGGAACTCTTGTTGAAGTACGGAGCCTCAGTTGAGGCCCCGACTGAGGTTTGTTATTCTGTGCAGCTTTCAGTAACTCATACTTTTTAATCCAGGGATGTACTGCCATTTTGTAATTATTTAAGTTGTAAGTTGTGAATTTGTAATGTGTAATTCGTCACAATCTCACTTGTAAGTTCTACATAATTTATAGTTTCTAACTATGTAATTTGTAATTTTTAACTATATAATTTTTAATTTGTAACTAAATAATGTGTAGTTTGTAACTACATACTTTGTGAAATTTGTAATTACGGAAATTGTAATATGTAGTTAGTACAGTTTACAAAATGTCATCAATAGCAAGGTGCAATATCACATCACCCATGAACTGCAGTTGTCTGAACTAAATGCCGGTTTTCCCTCCATATCCAGTCTAGCAGTGGTTTGAACAGATTTGTAGTAATGGTGGAGTTCATATTAATTCAGCATAATAAATTCAATAAATAAATAAGAAGTAATGTTAAAATTTCTCTAATGTTTATTTTATTATTTTTATTTTATTCCATTTTCTATTTTTATTTATTTAAATTGTAATCTGTTTTTTACTAGGTTGGCCTTACACCACTTCACATTGCATCTTTCATGGGACACACGAACGTTGTCACTTCCCTGATCCAACATGGGGCAAATCCAGATGCAGTGACATCTACTGGGGAAACGGCTCTTCACCTGGCAGCCCGGGCCAGTCGCCCTGAAGTTATATCCATCCTTCTCAACAACGGAGCAACCGTAGACTCCGTCGGAGTGGTAAATCCACCTCCTTTCCTCTTCCAGTTGAATATTTTCCCATTTGAAGGTGAGGAAAGGTAGATTTGAGATGAAGTGATTTACCTCCAAATAGCGGTATGTGGTGCTTGACGTCATGTTCAGTGGTTGAAATAAATAAACAAACTGAACATCCTTTATAATGCGGGGTGCTCGATATTGTAGTGGTTAGCATGCTGGACTGTCAATCGAGAGGTCGGGGTTCAAATCCCCACCATGGCAGAGATTTGGTTTGAGATTTTGGCGCCACCTAGCCAACTCAGCTGTGCTGAGTACGACTGTACACTGTCGGTTGAAGAGGAGACAGTGAGGGAGAGAGCTGGCCAATGCTGAGGCTAAGAAAATGAAGCCCGATAGCATTTCATACCCATGTCTGTCTGTCTGAGTTAGCTTAAGAGACTGCTCATCTTCTTCTTCTAATGTATGCAACTATATAGTTGAGTGCTCACCTTGTCAGATGGAGAGTATGAATTCGAGCCTGTGCTCGGACGATTATTGTGCAGGGACCTTGAGCAAGTCCTTCACAGAAAAATCCCCAGCGCCATCGATTGATGCTTGGTCGTTGGATAGTGGTCCTTTATAAATGCATAGCATTAATAATAACAATAGTGATATTAATAATAATTTTTATCCGATTGTTTGAACGTATCGCAGAACCACCAGACACCGCTGCACATCGCGTCTCGACTCGGAAGCACAGAGAACGTTTCTCTCCTCTTGCACCACGGAGCATCACCGGACGCGAGAACAAAAGACGGATACACTCCACTGCACAATGCTGCAGCTTCTGGCAAGGAGGATGTGCTCCTGTTGCTGATGGAGCATGGAGCGAGCACTGACGTCACAAACAAGGTACCAGACGAATCTTCTCTGCAGAGGTTAAGGTCGGGGAAGACGATGCAAGGAGGGCCTTGTGGTCGGATCTGCCCCCGTCGTGGTGCGGTATTCTCGTGCTGATGTATGGATGCAAGGTGCCTCTGGTCTGGATATTCCCGGACAACTGTGCGATGCAATAATATTGGCCCGACTGAGAACTATTGTATATAATGCTTGACTGTATAAGGTGACCGATTGCCATGGTGACTGACATGGTGACTGATTGCTATGGTGACTGATTGCTATGGTAACTGATTGCTATGGTGACTGATTGCTATGGTGACTGATTGCTATGGTGACTGATTGCTATGGTGACTGATTGCTATGGTGACTGATTGCTATGGTGACTGATTACTGTATGTATGTGTATATATGTATTCATTCATTCATTCATTGTGGAGATTTATATAGCGCTCTTTCAAGAAATTTACTCAGAAGCGCTCGTATGTATGTATGTACGTACTTACGTATGTGTGTATGCATGTATGTATGAGTGTATGTATGTATGTATGCATGACCTTAGCAGTCAGTCACTATCACTGAGTAATAATAGCAGTCATAACAGCAATCAGTCACCATAGCTGTCACCATAGTAAACAGTCACCAAGTACTCAGTAACCATAGCAATCAGTTACCATAGTAATCAGTAACCATGGCAACCAGTCACCATAGCAATCAGTAGCCACACCAATCAGTCACCATGGCAACCACATCATAGAATAATACCGTCCTAGATACATAAATATGGTCTGTGAATGATTCCAATTGATGAACTGTTGCTGCCTTTATAGAGTGGCTACACTCCGCTGCACACGGCCGCCAAGAGTGGAAACACTCGAGCAGTTCGGGTGCTACTGCAGAGAGAGGTCAATCCAGACGTGGATGGAAAGGATGGACTGAAGCCTCTGCACGTGGCCGCTCAGAACAACCAGACCAAAGTGGCACTTCTATTGCTGGAGAAGGGCGCTTCTCTTGACAGCACCACCCAGGTCAGTACTTTAGATATTCAGTGTTTTTTTCACTGGTACAGGTAGAATCAGTGTTTGTATAGCACCTCTTGAGGTCTGTTCTGTGCTCTATGTTCTATAAGGGGTTTAGGTGAATGGTTAACGCTCGGGCACGAAGAGCAGAAGATCAGCATGGACGCGGGATCGATTCAGCCTTCCATTTGCTGGGTGTCGTTGGAAAAAATGAGCAGTAGGACAGATGGGCGCCTTGCTTGGCTGCGTACAGTTAAATTCGACTACTGTAATAACTTGTAATCATCCGTTCATACTATGACTTGTAATTAGGGATGTTAAACGAAATTCGGAAATACGAATTTCGGTTTTGAAAACGAAATTCGGTTTTTATTATTGACAAAACGAAATTCGAATTTTTAAAAAAAATCATTTTTGTAGTGAAAATTTCAAGAAATGCCAGAAAGAATTAATTCATGCATTTCTTTAGTGTTTACGATTGTTTTCATCGAATATAGCCGGCAGATGGTGTTTATTTAACGTGTTTATTTAAGGTGTTTATTTAACGTACGTTACGGTACCTAATATATAAAATAACTTGTGTTATATAATAATATATATTAAATTTTCTATTAAGGCCAAAAAACTGGAAAAACGAAATTCGGTTTAAAATCGGATTTCTAAAAGCGAAATTCGGATTGCCAAAAAACCCGATTTTAACAACCCTACTTGTAATCATGCTGCAGTGTCAGTTTGAATTAATAATAAACACAAAAATTATATATAATTATTATTATTGTTATTATTATGCATTTATTAAACGCTCTGCTATCTAATGACCAAGCATCAATCGATGGCGCTGAGCAATAGTGAGTGACTGAGAGTGAGGGACTTGCTCAAAGTCCCTACACAGTAACCGTCTTGGGGAGGCAATCCAAAAGGGTGAGTTATATTTCAGGTATTTTCATAATAGACTAACTGGCAGTAACTGCACCTTCGAATCGCGTTTTTGTGTGACCTTGCGTACATAAGAAATGTTTGTAATAATAATAATTGTAATAATAATTAATAATAATAATAATAATAATAATAATAATAATAATAATAATAATTGGCATTATCACTATGGAGTGTTATTATTGATTTATTGTTAATTAGAAATTTCTATCGGGCCGGTGTCTAATGCACAAGGCATCCGATAGCACACCAAAGCCAAAATGTTATTAAGCCATCTTTGAAGTTCCTGATGACATATTGCTATTGAGCTCATCAAAATACTTGATGGTTGTTGTTTAATTTACTCTATAATTACTTAGAAACACGAAATTGAATTTGCTTTTAAATGTTTTTTCCAGAATGGTTACACGCCGCTGCATTTTGCTGCTGAAGAAAACCATCTCGATACAGCAACTGCACTGCTCGAGTCGGGATGCAAACCAGACGCTCAGTCATCGGTAAGCACCCAGTGCACTACAGCACTACATGGAAGATTCGAAGGGAAGAGACACAAAGGCAGATAAAGACAACATAAATGAAGACAAAACATCATTTCGACTAACACTAATGGGAGCAATGGACTTGACAAATGACTGAGGACAATAGAGATCATTTATTCGTACCCATCGCCGCCAAATGGCTGGCATCAGGAACCGATGATGATTGATTGTGACACTTTATCAAGTTCTGAGTGGGTCCCTATTTTCAGATTCGGTTCCTTGGGCCCATGGTTGTGCTGCCTATCACATAGGTGACGTTATGTGTGTTTACAGGATGGATTTACTCCTTTGCATCTGGCTGCAAAGGTGGGCCACCCAGAGATGGCGACCCTTCTGCTAGAGCATGGCACAGCCGTCGACAGCCCTGGCTCCCAAAGACTGACGCCTCTGCACCTGGCAGCGCAGGAGAATCAGCTGACTGCGGCTGAAGCACTGACCAAGTTTGGGGCCAACGTCAATGCAAAAACTCAGGTAGAAAGATATCAGGTTACAATACGTTACAGTTTCTGACGGCGAGGGACAGGCAGCCGACGTTAGCCTTTCCCATAGAGTGTGAAGAAATATTTCAGACAATGGTAGTTTCTGTCTTACAACGCTGTTTCAAAACGAATATGATTACAGTACAATGTGGTTAAACAGAGATGGGTAACTACTATTACTAAACTACTGTTTATTAACTGGTGGGCCAAGTGCCTCTTTTCGTTGTCTCAAGACTTCTTTCTTTTCTCTGGGTCTTTCGCACTGGAAGCGCCTCTGATTGGTGTGCACTGCGAGAGGCGCTATTTAAATTGATAGATACAATACAAAAGTAGATTAAATTCTAATCGATAAGCTAATCAATTAGACAAACAGCTAATTCTAATTCCAATTGATTAGCTACAAGATTTTGCTAATGCCAATTCTAATTGATTAGCAAATTTCAATAGCTAGTTCAATTCTAATCGATTAGCAATTTAACTAATCGTGCCCATCTCTGCGTACAATGCAACTGTATTTGACATTAGCCTCCTTCTAAAGTTCAGAAGTACACACCCTGCAATATGACGGAACATTGATGGTGCTGAGCAACTGAGTAGTAATAATATAATAATAATCTTTTCTTTATTAAGCGCCTGACAAACGCACTGCGCTGTACATTTACATGTTATGCAATTTAAATCTTAACTACTAACAGAACAGACAGCCTGCAATACAACGGCGCTAATAGCAGCCTACAAAGCATATCCGCCCTACGGGGCTCGAACTCGGTACCTCTCGGTCTCTACGCCAGATGTTACCCAATGCGCTATCGTGATGAACTAGCTTGAGCTCCCTGCACATTAGCATCAACATTGCAGGTTTGAACGTGTACTCCATGATGCAGGCCGAGGGCTCCAGCCTCCATCCTTTCGGCTACTATAAGATCATGTAATAGAGCTACAATGGGTTTTACTTTACTTTACACTGATTGGCGACTGTTTTTGCAGTCGGGATGCACTCCTCTGCATATCGCCTGCTTTTACGGTCATGTAGACCTCGTTAAACATCTCTTGGAACGCGGTGCCAATGGATTTGCAACAACTGAGGCAAGTCTTAGATAAAACGCTTCTTCCAATCATATTGTTTTAATTGTATTTTTTGCTCTTTGGTCTGAGTAAAATGATTGACTCTGTAGTATAATTATTTGTTTTTATTATTAGTATTTATTTGTGTCATTGATTTGTTTTATATTAATTTATTACATCTGTAATATTAATTTGTATTTATCAGTTTTAATTAGTTGTATTAATTAGGCTATTAGTTTTATAGCAGCTTGCTATATTCGTTTGAATTGTTAGTTTTAGATTAGTTTTATTAATTATTAGTAATATATTAATTTGTGATGATTCATTGTATTTTGCGTAATATTACTAGTGAATAGTTACTGTCTGCAATAAATTTTTACGAAGTTTTAATAAAATTACTAGTAAAATAAGAAATCTTTATCTAGATGCTAAGCTGTGGGATGATACTTTTTTTGTGCAACAGGGAGGTCACACCCCTCTTCATCTTGCGGCTCAACAGGGTCATACAGCAGTGGTTAAAGCATTACTCAATGCTTCTGTTGATGCGGACGCACTAACGACTGTAAGTGCTTCTTGAATTTTGGATTGAAATGCGATTCTACAGTTATTAACTTAGCTGACGAAAAGGTGTGTTTGTATAGATTTTTAACAGTCCCTTTAGCTAGGGTATGAAGTGTTATTGACCTCATTTTCTTAACCTTGTCGTATGAGGACGGGTGGCTGGTCCTCTCCCTATATGGCTTGCTACAGCATTAGAAGAAGTTGATTTTGAAGTTGCAGATGACGTATAATTTTTGGATAAGACTCAGCACATAGGAGGAATACACAAAATTCATCAAAATTTCTGATCTCATATGCTAAATTCCTTAGCACTTTTTTCCAAATGCGCATTTCCATTTCATCAATTGATGGCTGCTTGACTTGCTTCTGAACAGCTCCATATTATAGAAGTGCACTTCATGTGACTTTCCGTCCAACATATAGTATTGTATAATATTGTATTTATTAATTTATATAGCGCCGCTCACAGCAGTGGCCATTCAGTAGCGCTCCCAGTGCGAGAACCAGCCCCTAGAGAAGAAGAAGGTTTTGAGAAGGGAGAAGCCTGTAGGAAGAGACCTAGAAAGAATGGTAACACGTAGAGGGGAGGGAAGGGCATATAGTGGTTCGGAGTGAGGAAATGTACCAGTACCATTGTACCATTTCATTCCATTGCAGAAGCTATTAGGTTTGTTTAACATGCCTGACTGGTTTCAGGATAACCAAACTGCTTTGTCACTGGCTGAACACTTCAACCACGAGCCAGTTGCTCAGCTTCTTCAGCCAGTTACCAACCTTCCACCTTTGGCCAGTTTTGACGATCGGTTAATTGAGTTTCACCCAGAAGCGTGGAGAGGTCTTCCAGTCACATCTGAGACGCGTAAGTATCGTTTCTTTACCAGTTTCATAAGTTGCTGGCAACATCAAATCGTAATCGTAATCGAATATTTATATAACGCCACTCAAACACAAAGTATGGATGGCCTTGCATAGAAGTTTTGCTGTTATCGGCCCATCTTCTTGGCCGATATCTGCCCACATTTCTCCGCTTTTCGCTAGGTTTAATTTTTTCTGACCATCAAATGACTTTTGAATGACCCTGAATTTAGTGCCAATATTTTTCCCAGATATAGCTCTCGTCGAGTCAAACAGAACAAAACAAGTTCATCCAAATCGAGCTCTTCGTTCATTTTTAAAAATAAAAAGTGTAAATTGAGAACGGACCTAAGTTCCAAGACCCAAGCATGTCAGCCTACACCCTGGTAATTTAAGAGGTCTCTCTTGAAAGCTATGTTCTATAGAAAGTTAAGATGACAATTGCAGTTTCTTCAGGATAGGGTTCGTCATTCTTATCATGTATTTTGGGCCAGAATAGCCAGAATATAGCCCAATAATCGAAGAAGCGAAGAGGCTTCTCTTACCCACCACTCCAGCCGTAGCTGAGGCCGTAGACGCTGGCCTGTTTCGTGCTGTCTGTTATGCCATGTCCTCCGGGGAATCTTCCCACATCCACGTCAAAACAAATACGACTTAGACCTAGAATGTACAACGTCACCCTCCCCACCAAGGATGAGCGTGACTACATCCAGCGAGTCTTATCGAAAGACGTATATTAAATTGACTCATAATTTCTCCGATAACGAACTCTAGCCCGGCTCAACAACTAAACTGTGTTACTTGTAACCAGTTACGTTCATGACAACTATAGATTTATTGGATTAAACGAATATTGATTGATTGATTGACTGACTGACTGACTGACTGATTGATTTATTGATTTATTGATTGATTGTTTGATTGATTGATTGATTGATTAATCATCATCATCATCATCATCATCATCATCATCATCATCATCATCATCATCATCATCATCATCATCATATCAGTAATTAGCAGCTGTTTCTTTTTAGGTTCTGAGTCACAAGAGAAGAAAATCGACAATGGTGAAAAAGTAGGTTACTAATGACGTCTGAATTAGTGTGAAGCTTTTTCAAAAGTCATGGCAGTTAATTCGAATTGATGCGCTGTTACAACATATTAGTAATTAATTTTTTCTGTGTCTTGTGCAAATTGGGAAAAGCAACGAATCCTTGGTTGCAGTTGTAAGCTTTGAAACTTTTAAAGCGCTTCTTGGAAGTCATGCAAAGGGCACCAGCTTAGTCGCTAGTGCTGCGTCAAGTCCGAGTGGTTGTCCAGAGATACAGGGTGAAGAACAAAATCTGAAAAATTACTTTTATTCATTCATTAATTCTTATTGAACATTTATATAGCGCTCCTTCAAGAAAACTACTCAGAGGCGCTCCCAACTCCAGAGCGGCCAAAAGAACAGTCTTAAGGTGAGAAAAGAACATAGAAGAGAAGGTCCTAGGAAAGAGGCGAAGCTCCAGAGGCAGGTCATTCCAGATCGAGGGACCCACCACCGTGAAAGCACGGCTACTTATCACAAAGTTTTCTGTTTCTTCTAGGGTGATCTTGTCGCCTCCGTAGCTGAGCAGCCGAGCGAAATCAGTCGAAGTCTTCCATCTCTTGGTCCTAGCTCAGTCTATCCTCTGGTCAACTACATCAAAGACGAAGAGGATGAGAATGATCAGCCACATCCTGCGGTAGTAACAAATTGCGTTGTGTCTTCACTTTGAAATTTCCTACCAAATTCAATTCGTTCTCGTGATTCTTTAATGCGCTTCAATAAAGAAATGATTATTATTATTATTATTATATCTTCTGCGGTATGTTGTTTTGCTTAACGCATTAATTACATAACTAGGATGCCTATGCAATGCTGTTACATATATGATCTTCTTAAGGGAAGTATACACACTTCCGAACTTAAGACTCGCCTCTTTCAAGTTGCATACCCACAGCAGCCTGGTTTCTCTCTTTTGTAAGGTTACAAGCTGACTTTTCCAGTGGATTGTGATTCTTTTATTGCAGTTTCACTCGTAATACCCAAGACAGTTGATCACAGAAGTGATTGAAGTGGACTGGATTAGATTAGGTTAGGTTAGATTAGATTAGTTTGGATTAGATTAGATTTATTTATTGCATCAGACAACAGAACAGATAACAATTACATCATGACAGAAACAGTTCAGATTGGATTGGATTAAATTAGATTAGATTGGATTATATTAGGTTGAACTAGATTAAGATTGATTGGAAATCAAATTCGAATCAGTTTCTGTTAAGATTCTTGCATGTATGTTTGAAATCTTAAATCTTCATTGGTGTGTGTTCTTGTAGCTGCAAGAGCCGTTGGTCGTCGGATCGTTAACTGCCGTGGCCTCTGCTCTGCAGGCCACTCCTTCTCCTTCTGCTCCATCAGTCCCGAAGATCTCTGTGTCAGATACGGACGTGGCACCAGAGGAGGTCCAGCCGTCGCCAGCTGATCCCCTCCTTACTGTTGAGAAGTTTCGCAGTCGGCCGTCGAGCGCCTGCTCGGAAGCCAAGTAATTTAACCACGATTTATTTATTTATTATTTGTTAGCTTAAAAATTTTAATCGAAATTAATCGCCCGATTAGCGCATTGGATAACACACTGGCACTAGAGAGCGAGAGGTACCGAGTTCGAGTCCCGTTGTGCGGAATATGCGCTATGCTTTGTAGGCTAAACAAAATAGCGCCGTGTATTGCAGGCTGTTTAGTGTTCTTAAGTTTAGTAGTTAAGATTTCAATTGCACAACATGTAAATGTACAGCGCAGTGCGTTTGCTAGGCGCTTAATAAATAAAAGATTATTATTATTATTAGTAGTAGTAGTATTATATTATTTATTTATTATTTGTTAGCTTATTTATTTGCCGCCCTACCACAGAAGTCCAGCGCCGCTGCTCTCTTTTATTTGCTCCGCTGCGCAGGTAGAGCTCCTTGTCTTGCTTTCACAGATTGCGCCGGGAGTTCTCTTTGGCTGGAATTGGGCTTCTGCCAACACTTTATCTGACACCAATTATTATAGTCACTCTGCCCTGTTCTTCTCTGGCCTTAAGACTGTATTGTTCGACCGAGCTTGGGCTTCGAAAGTTCAGAATTGTACACGGCGCAGATGCAATTATATTGCAGAGCAATAATTGTGCGCGAAGAAGTTGCTAACGGTCTCTACACGGACGAGGATCGAACCCATACTCTCTGCGTTACATACCAACCGCTCTAACCAATCGGCCAAACGGTTTACCCGATAGCGCATTGGATAACATCTTGCGTAGAGAGCGAGATGTACGAGTTCGAGCCCCGTAGGCAGAAATAACCTTTGTACTCTGCTTTATTAGCGCCGTTGCCACCCAGCTGTAAAGTTCTGTTAGTAGTTCAGATTTAAATTGCATAACATGTAAATGTACAGCGCAGTGCGTTTGTCAGGCGCTTAATAAAGAAAAGATTATTATTATTATATTATTACCCTACTAGAAGCGCTTTATAAATGTCTTAATACAATACCATGTGATTGTCTGTTGTAGTTTCTTGGTTAGTTTCGTCGTTGATGCCCGTGGTGGATCAATGCAGGGACGCCGTCATTCCGGCGTCCATATAATGGTGCCACCTGGACAGGCGTGTATGCCAACACGGGTGACATGTAGGCTGAAAAGGAAGGAGAAGCTCACTCACCGTCCTCCGCTCGTCGAGGGAGAAGGTCTCGCCTGCCGGGTCCTCGAGATGGGTCCTCCAGGGGAACATTTTGACGGGTGAGGACCTTTTGTCAGTTCTGCTATGGGGGGCATTTGGGTCGTGTTTTTTAATCTCTTTGGGTTGCACTTTTAGCACTTTTAATATAATCGTATTTGATTCATTCCTTTGTACATTACATTGTATGTATGATGATTATATGAGAAATATATTAATTAAATTATTGAAACTGTGAACATTACTGATGATGATGATGTTGTTGATGATGATGATTAATTACAACGATGATGACGACGACGATGTTTCGTGTGATTTTAGTCCCGTAGGCATAGAAGTCCCACATTTTGCGTCTCTGCGAAATGGCGAGAGGGAGATATTGGTTCTGCGTTGTGATGATGGTGAGACGTGGTACGAACACAGGACGACGTTGGACGATATCGCAGCCTTGGAGGAGCAGTCTCCCTTTGAAGTGCCAACTGGTATGTTCGGCTGTTTCACTGTCTGGTAATCTAATATCATTTTAATTAGTAACTTCTATTTGTGACGATCGTGATGATGTCGACGAAATAGATGGTGTAGACGATGATGATGATGACGATGACAACAAAACGGCGGCGATGATGATAATACTGATGATGATGTCGACGAAATCGATCGCAATTGCGATGATGATGATGACATCGACGACAAAAACGGTGGTGATGGCGCTGATGGCGCTGATGGCGCTGATGAAGATGATGATGATGGTGATGACGACGGTGGTGATGATGATGATGACGGTGGGGATGATGATGATGACGGTGGGGATGATGATGATGACGATGATGACAGTGATGACATAAGGCAAGCAAGAGTTCAGCTGAAAAAATGTTTTTGAAAGTTGTCAACACAGAGCTACTTGTGATTGTCTCTCCTGATTTTCATTTCATGTCTTGACTGCAGCACTGTTGGCTGCAATTAGCTACAGTTCCTCTTTCACTTGTTATCTTTTATTTTATTTTTTAATCTTTGCTATCAAGGAGATTTGTCGGCAGAGCCAAAGCGCACCTATCGCATCGTGACTCGCGTCTTTCCTCAGTACTTTGCTCTCGTCTCGCGTATCCACCAGGATGTCGGTCTGTTTGGATCGGATGGAGGAAAGCTGAGTTCGACGAGGGACCCTCGGGTGCATGTCATCTTTCCTCCAAGCTCCATCAAACGAACGGCCAAAGTCAGACTGCAGGTAGGAAAATGGCACTTGCTGCTATTTATGTAGGGTGACAAGATGTCCTCTGGTCTTCGAATGTCGCTTCACCTCAAGACTTGAAACTTCGTTCAGCTGGCTTATAGTTGTTATTATTATTATTCTTTTTTCGTCCTAGGTAGAAATAATATCCATCAGGCTCTTAGAAACTATGCGAAGAGTTGCTTTTCCTGTGTCATTAGCGGTCCTCATCCCGGTCAACTGTGCGAATGTGCCTCGTAATGCAACAGCTTTAAATCGTTGCGTGCATACGAGGGGCACTGGAAAAGGTGTGTGGTCTCGAGTGGGTCTCCCATTACCACGGTCAAGAGCCGGCCTAGCTCTGTTAAGAGCCGAAGACCTGATCTTTTGATGGGACCCAGTGCTTCAAACGCAATGGGGACAAAATTATGTGTTGCGGTTAGGTCTGCGTACTTCGCAGTTTGTGTGTGGTACATAGACATTTTGGGTATTACGCTATTTCGTCAAAGATGAACTTGTAATTCTTCATGAACTCAAACATCACATAAAATTATGCGAGCAATTCGTAAAAGAATTACAGAGAAATGATCTTATTCACTTATGCTAAAATTTGACTGAGGCCTGTCATATTTTATGACATTACTGCATAGCTCAAATTTGGATCTTTCAGACAGTTTTGTTTTGTCTTTCTTTCGTTAGGTTCAACCTGTTCCAAATGAAATGGTTTCTAAGGTGTTTGGTGAAGATGTTACTGTCAGTCCAATAGTTACCCTTGAACCTAGAAGACGCAAGTTCCACAAAGCAGCAACCATTACCATTCCACTCCCCAGATCTTCCAAGGATTCACCAACAACTGGCAAAACAACCACTCCAAGACTGCTCTGCAGTGTCGCTGGTAAGCAAATTATTATTATTATTTATTATTATTATTATTATTATTATTATTATTATTATTATTATTATTATTATTTTATTATTATCTAATGACAAACATCATCATCATCATGAAGGACTTGCTCATCCCTACATATAGACATAACCACCCGAGCAGAGGGTCGATCCCATCATACATCATCATCATCAACCAATCAGCTACATCAACATTCATGCGAATCTACTCATCATCAGCTCATCGATCCTCCACTTACAAGGATCTTGAGCTAGTCTTTCAGTCATTGCATCAATGTTCTGTCTGTCATATATGGTCATCACTTCTGATTTGGAAGGAATACATTCATACACATTTTTATTGTATTGTATAAGTTACTGTTATCTACACCAGATAAATAAGTTTTTAGTAAATATTAAAAAAAATATATAGTATATAACACAGAAATGCATATGCTTGTTCTTCTTGTTCTGGCCATTGTGTAGGTGGAAATAGTCCGGCTCTTTGGGAAGATATTACCAGCACAGTTCCTCTGACAGTCGTCAATGATCTCGTCTCTTTCACTACAAACGTTTCAGCCAGGTAACTTATTTTTGTCTTCTTAGTCAAGGATCCTTTGCTTTTCGACAAGAAAACACGTGATTGCTTAATTTGTGGGATATAGGCCTCTTTTTTATTATAATTATATTTAAAGGCAAGGCCGTATTATCTACACCAAAATAAACTGTACAAAATTGTTTCTGTGGACATTTTTCATAATTACCTCACCTGACTCATATACTGCACTACCTTGTTAGCACAGATGTACCAATTTTTTATATAACGCTTAAATTTTATTACATGCAACAAACTATCTGACGACTTGTTAGCACACAGTAAAGTAAAATCATTGTGTTATGACAGATCTGAAACAGTCCGGCTCTTTGGGAAGATATTACCAGCACAGCGCGCCCACTCCTCTGACAGTCGTCAATGATCTCGTCTCTTTCACTACAAACGTTTCAGCCAGGTAATTCGTTTTGTCTTCTTACTCAAGGATCCTTTGCTTTTCGACAAGGAGACACGTCATTGCTTAATTTGTGGGATATAGGCCTGGTTTTTTATCATAATTATTTTTAAAGGAAGGGCCGTATTATCCATTAGGCACAGTATAGGCACTGGGGTTGGGAGCGCCTCAGGGAGCCTCCTCAAAGAGGCTCTATGCAAATTCTTGTAATGATTGAATTGAATGAATATATAAATTTACAATTACCATTCCCATATACTGTTTTTTATGACAGATACTGGTTAATTGATTGCAAACCTGAGGATAATCTGGTAAAGAAAGGCACGGAGCTGTACAAGGAGACAATGGCCGTTCCATACATGGCTAAGTTCCTCGTCTTTGCCAAGCGCCAAAGTCCACAAGAATCGAGAATTCGTCTTTTCTGTGTCGTTGATGATCGACTGGAAAAGACTTTGGAGAAGCAGGAGAACTTCCAGGAGGTCGTCAGGAGTCACGAAGTTGAGGTGAGGTTCTTATCGGTAAGGGGAGGCTTGATAGTGGTTAGTATGCTGGACTGTCAGCCGAGAGGTGAGGGTTTCAAATCCCCACAAGGGCAGAGCTTTGGTTCAAAATTTCTACCCCACCTGTGCACCCTAGCCAACTCGGCCACGATGAGTACACTGACTGTACACTGTTGGTGGGAAGAGGAGACGGTGAGGGAGAGGACTGGACACCTGTCTTGCAACTGCCAGATATGGTTTGTCTGAATGATCTGGTTAGCACAAATTCAGTCTGTTTTGGAGGACTGAAGAAATTTGTGATACGATTATAAGATAGACCTACCATAGGCCTACTCACTTTCCTTGATATAAAAATGACACCTTAGTATTTTCCATTGAAATAAGGGTGACACCATAATGTTTTCCTTGAAATAAGAATGACATCCTAGTTGACCTTATTGGGTGCTGAAAAATCTAGAGATCGTAATTACGCCATATTTTGAAGAGGTGCTTTATCATTTTAATGACTGACTGAATTAATGAATGACTGAATGAATGACAATGAATGACTGAATGAATGACTGAATGAATGACTAACTAATGAATTATCTAATGTGAATAATTAAGAATTAATGAAGAGTTAACCTTTATGAATTAATTAATGACTGAATGACCGAATTCCCATGACCGAATGAATTTTGAATGACTGACTGAATTTACGGAATGAATGACTGAATGACTGAATGAATGTTGTCTTCTTCAGGTACTCGAAGGAAAGCCACAGTACATGGATATGACCGGAAACGTTGTTCCTTTGAGCAAATCGGACGAACAGCTGCACGTTAACTTTCACGCCTTCAGAGAAAACCGCTTGCCTTTCGGACTGCGGGTTCACGACGTCTCACTGGAGCCGACCGGACAGATGGCGTTCGCACGGGAGCCAAGGTCGGCACTGAGCGGGGCTCCTCAGGCACCGGTCTGCACCCTCGACATCAGGCTGCCTGATCCAGTGGTCAGGATGAATGGAGAAACTCCGGCTCAGGCGCTCAAAGCGTCTTTGCTGGAAACTGTCAGACCAGGTTTGCTTACCTGTTAAGTTGAGAGTTATCGATGTTGTAAGGTGCTAGATAAGGTTTCGCATCTTTTGGCAGGGTTTAACGACATTTTACGGCAATAATGGCCGTTTGCGTCGGCATTAAATTAGTTTCAACAGTTCTCACCGTTCCTATGACATGATACAATACAATACAACTCCATTTTGATATTGCCCTTCCTACAATGGTAGACCAAAGCCATTTCCAACTTGCTAAGATGTTTTCCCCCCTCACATTATTCCATCAAAGGCACCAAGATACCTAACAATTCGTCTGGCTATGCTGTGGCATTCGGAACCTTGAGTAACATAGAGAGTACAGGCTCAAAACGGTTGAGCCTGTGTAGAGACCTTGAGCAAGTCCTTTACCCACAATTGCTCAGAACCATATGGTTGGTGCTTGGTCACAGTATAGTATGGTATGTGTACAATACCATACTATACCATGGTATGGTATAGTATAGTACTTGGCATTCTTTAGTAAATGGCATGTTGAGCGGGGACTAATACTAATAAATAATCCTTGCACTTGCTTTCAGCTGAGGAGCATATTTCGAAAGCGGAACTTCGTCTGACGGATATAGCCGATGCGCTGGAGACGGACTGGATCCCGCTGGCCCTCCAACTTGGCCTCACCCCAGCCGAGGTGAACAGCATCCAAACGGATTATGACTTTCTTGCGGAACAGGCTCTAGTCATGCTTCACTTCTGGGTCCAGAAGTGTAACGACCGAGCCACCGGGAACAATCTTGAGAAGGCTCTGAAGCACATCGGACGAGAAGACGTCCTCACGAAGTGCATGTACAACATCAAGGAGGTCACGGACCTAGAAGAAAAGGCTGTTGCACGGGGATACTTAGAAGAAAGTAAGACGATCGATTTGACGTAGCTTTCATTCAAATCGATCAATCAATACTTTCATTGATCACCATAATACTATCACATACAAACACAATTTAGACATTCATGTGCAGTGGCGTCAATTAGCAGACCCAAAGGAACATAAGGTTCCGCTAGCAGGGTCACCCTAGTTTCATCAAACATTAATCTAGCAGTATATCTAACAGTACGTCTTCAAACATTCTTTTTTTTAAATTATTCTACTACAGTAGGCCTACCATCCTTGGCATACCAGAGTCGTTTACAGCACACGTTATTATAATATGACTTATTATTATTATTTACTGGCCTCCCGCCCTCAAATGCCGCGGCTAAGAAAATGAAGTCGCGCTAACACTTCACACCCACAGCTGCCTCAGGGCTAGCTCAAGGGATTGCAGAATAGTTAAAGCTGCTAAAATATTACTTTTTGCCCAGAAGAAATTTCATTACTTTTTCTATCATTGCTTTGGTTGCTGTGCAGCTTTCGATCTGCAGAAAGACGACATCGGCTCGGCTCGGGACTTTGGTTCATCGCGAGGGTCATCTATAGGGCGAGGGTTTTCTCTGGATCGATCTTATGGGGAGCAATGCTCGTCCAGGGTAAGATATACAGTTGGCGTTTCTTATTAATTTCTGTTGTGATGTCAAAGATGTTGCAAGATGCAAACAAAGGACCTTGGACTAATTGGACTAGAGTCTTGGAGACAGGCAGACAGGAATAGGTTGAATTATAAGTTATGAACCTCTGACAACATATGTCTAAAACGAGGTCATTGTTTTCTTTGATCTTGAACTCACGATCTTACTCTGTTAGTGGCAGGATTCCATCTTGGAAGCATAAAACCAAAACCTCAGGTTCAGATCTACATACCTTGCACTTGTGATTTAAGTAACTACTAATTAATTAGCCCCCTCTGGCAATACGCCACCTCCCGAAGTTTACCTGCTCTCTGTTCCTTTTGCTGCTTAAGACTGCTTTCTTCAACTCAGCGTAGGTCAGAAGCACCTCTGAGTATGAATCTTGAAGGGGTGCTGTATAAATTCTGATTGATTGATTGATTGAGCTAAATACATAGAAAACATGTGTGTGAATGAAGCGAAATCTGGTTTTAATTAATATAATGAGGAATCTACTTTTAGGAATCTGGATCCTTTTATGATTCTGGAAGTGAAGCAAGTTCTGTTGTTGGAAAAGACTCCTACCTGAGACCTCGAATTGGTTCGTGTTTGACCTCATCATTCAATAAATAACAAAATATATTTGATGCTTAAACTGTGATTTTACAGTTACAATTAAAATGGCAGCTTGGAAGAGGGAAGACAAAATGGAGTTGATGAGAATTGTATTTTGAAGTCCTGAGTAATGTAGATAAATAAACAAAAAATAAATAATAAATGAGCAATAATTGGATAATAAATAAATAAATAAGCGATAAATAAATAGACAATATATGAACGATAAATAGATAAATAATAAATAAATAACAATTTAGTAATAATTAAATGAATAAGTGGATGGTTTTCTTTGTAGAACACATGTTCAAGGACAGTCGAATTGGTGAAAGATTTCTCTACGTTGATGGGTCCAAATCACCTTCAACTTACACAGCATCACCTCCAGAATCAGATACAGAAATGCTTCCAACAGATGAAGGTAATTAAGCAGCGTTAATTAATTAACATCTATTATTAATTATTAATTAACATCTATTAATTAACATCTATTAATTAGCCCGGGTAATTAGCATTTAGTTAATTAGCATTGGTTAATAAGCATTAATTAATTAGAATTGGTTAATGTGCATTAATAATTAGCATGGGTTAATCGACATTAAATAATTATCATTGGTTAATTAACTCTGGATAATTAGCATTACTCAATTATCATTAATTACCGGTAATTTCTATTCATAAATTAACATTAATTACTTAGCATAAATTAATTGACATCAATTAATTAGCATTAATTAGTTAGCATTAATTAATTAGCATTAATTAATTAATTAGCATTACGCAACTTTCCTTGTCGAATCTATGGCAGTTTCATAGACTGATATTCATAGGCGTTGTCCTAAATACGACTGGGCTTTGAGGAATTTTGTTTTTCTTCAAGTCTTTTTCCTTTTCCAGACCTTACGGCCGGCGAATTGGAAGCTGGTGTGGAGTACGAATTGGAGGAGGTCTGGGATGGTGCCAAGTGGCAAGTCATTCAGAAGATTGTTCCGAGAAAGCCCTTGCATGGTATGAAGATGAGCTGCTTGCCATTTGACTGTTAAGGAAAAACCTGTGTTGATATATAACAGTGTGATGCTGTTCTGAGAGTTTAAGTAGATCTTGAACTACATCCATTCATACATACATGGATACCTAGTTTGACCTACATACATAGATTTATATACATGAGTTCAATCATATTACATATATGCATGCTTACATACATACATACATGCATGTAATTATGTATGTATAATGACCTGATTTTACATTCCTGTTGGTTGGACTCTGCATGTCTTTGGTGACGTTTTGTGTCATCTCCACGTCGGGTAGCATTGGCAGCACTTTGGTTGGTTCCTAATGGCACTGTATTAAGTCTCTGAGCACATACGCCTCTGATGAGCCTCTCTGTAAGTGGCGCTATATAAATTTACAATTACCATTACATATAAACACGTAATCAGGTCAGTACTAAGTCGTAATTGATCGTTAGCCTGATCATGGCTTGATATTGACCTGATTATGGGATGGTTTTGACCTGATTATGGCTTGGTATTGACCTGATTGGCATTGCCCTGATCATGGCTTGGTATTGACGTGATTACGGCTTGGTATTGACCTGATCATGGCTTGGTATTGACCTGATTACGGCTTGGTATTGACCTGATTATGGCTTTGTATTTACCTGATTATGGCTTGGTATTGACCTGATTACGGCTTGGTATTGACCTGTTTATAGCTTGGTATTTCCTTACCTTACCCTACCTTTTTGTAGAAGTTGAAGTTCGTGGGACAACTGCCACTCCACCAGAGACCTCGAAAACAGAAGACGAAGCTCCAAGTGAGGTGGTAGAGATGCACGAGAGCTTCGACAGAGAGCAAACACCGGTTCCATCAGATATCGACGCTCTGGTGGCACAGTCGGGTGAAGAGGTTGTTCGCCACATCGAGGAGGGTGAGGTCTCCCTCAGGTCGGAGGTGGAAGAGGGACAGGAAACCCTCAAGGACGGAACAAGGTTAAGACGCAAGGTCATCACAACGAGACACTTCAAACCGGTCTCAGAAACGTTTCTCAAGGGCAACGCGGTCGTAGGGTCAAGGTCATGGGACGAAATCGTCGGTTCAAACATCGAGGAGGAGATCGTGGAGCTGGCGCCTGATGTAACGGTGGAATTCGGAGCGAACCTGGAAAGCGAAACGACGGTGGACGAATCTGACGAAACGCTGCCGGATGGAACGTGGGAAACGAGGAAGGTAACGAGGGTGAAGGTCAGTCGGAAGAAGTCCTTTACGTCACTTCCGTCTTGGGCTGTTAAACCCGGAGCTACGAGGGCTACGGGCGCCTTAGTCAAATCGGAACTTCCCATCGAAAGATTCCTAACCAAGGCGGAGGATAGAGAGGCGGAAATGGAGGCAGTGGTTAAGTCGGAAAGTTTAACGAGAGACAAAGTGACGGAGGCGAGAGAAAAAGAACCTGTGATTTCTGGTATTGAAGAACGGGAAATAAACGAACGAGAACCGAAGGCGGTTTCTGTGGTACGACATGAAACCGCAGAAAGAGACAGGAGTTTCGCCGTTAAAGAGCCAGAGATTAGAGAAAAGGAACCAGTTGGTACTGTAACAGAACAACTGAAGTTCAGAGAAACAGAGCTGGTTGCGACTGGCATAGACAAACCAGGGATTAAAGGAAGAGAACCAGTTGCAACTGCTACTGTAGAATTGGAGATTAAAGTTAAAGAACCAGTTGCAACTGTACCAGAGCAACAGGAGATTAGAGAAAGAGAACCTGTTGCAACTGTCATTGAACAACCAGAGGTTAGAGGAATGAAACCTGTTGCAACTGTCACTGGACAACCAGAGATTTAGAGGAATGAGAACCTGTTGCAACTGTTACTGCACAAGGAGAGCTTAGAGGAAGAGAACCTGTTGTAACTGTTACTGGACAACCCGATATTAGAGAACGAGAATCTGTTCCAACTGTTACAAAACAACAAGAGATTAGAGAAAGAGAACCTATTGCAAGTGTCATTGGACAACCGGAGATTGGAGAAAGAGAACCTGTTGCAACTGTCTTTGGACATCCAGAGATTAGAGGAAGGGAACCTGTTGCAACTGTTATTGGACAACCGGAGATTAGAGGAAGAGAACCTGTTGTAACTGTTGCAGGACAACCAGAGATTAGAGGAAGGGAACCTGTTGCAACTGTTATTGAACAACCGGAGATTAGAGGAAGGGAACCTGTTGCAACTGTTATTGGACAACCGGAGATTAGAGAAAGGGAACCTGTTGCAACTGTTATTGGACAACCAGAGAGATTAGAGAGAAGGGAACCTGTTGCAACTGTTGCAGAACAACCAGAGATTGGAGATAAACAGACAATTGCACTTGCTACAGAACAACGAGAGATCAGAGAAAGAGAACGCGTTTCAACTGCTATAGGACAACAAGAGATTAGAGACAGAGAAATATCACCAACTGTTACTGAGCAATTGGAGATTAAAGTTACAGAACCAGTTGCAACTGTTGCAGAACAAATGGAGTTTAGAGAAAGAGAACCAATTGCAATTGGCATAGAACAACAGGAGATTAAAGTAAAAGAACCTGTTGCATCTGTTAGAGAGCAACTGGTATATAGGGAAACAGACCTAGATGCAACTGGTTTAGAACAACCAGAGATAAGGCCAGTTGCAACAGGTATAGAAGAAACTGAGTTTAGAGAAAGGGAACCATTGTCAACAGCTAGTGAACGACTTGAGTTCAGAGAAAGAGAACCATTTGCAATTGACGTAGGACAACCAGAGATTTTCACAGGAGGAGAACCTGTTGCCACTGTTGCAGAACAACTTGAGATTAAAGGAAGAGCACCTGTTGCAACTATTAGAGAACAACCATGGATTAAAGTTACAGAACCAGCTGCAACTGTTACAGAACAACCAGAGATTAGAGGAAGAGAACCAGTTGCAATTGCTGTTGAGCAATCGGAGATCGAAGAACCAGTTGTAACCGTCCCAGAACAACCAGAGTTTGGAGAAAAACAACTGGTTGCAACTGTTACAGAAAAACAGCCAGAGTTTAGAGATACAGAACCGATTGCAGCTGGTATAGCACAACTCGAGATTGAAGTGGAAGAACCAGAGATCAGAGGAAGAGAACCAGTTGCAGCGGTTACACAACATCCAGAGATTAAAGTTGCAGAACCAGTTGCAACTGTTACAGAACAACCAGAGATTAGAGAAAGAGAACCTGTTGCCACTGTTGCAGCACAACTGGAGATTGGAGGAAGAGAACCTGTTGCAATTGGTAGAGAACAACCATGGATTAAAGTTACAGAACCTGTTGCAACTGTTACAGAACAACAAGAGATTAAAGTTACAGAACCAGTTGCAACTGTTACAGAACAACCATTGACAACAGCTACGACTGAACGACTTGAATTCAGAGAAAGAGAACCGTTTGCAATTGACATAGGACAACCAGAGATTACAGGAAGAGAACCAGTTGCATCTGTTAGAGAACAACAAGAGATTAAAGTTACAGAACCAGTTGCATCTGTTAGAGAACAACAAGAGATTAAAGTTAAAGAACCAGTTGAAACTGTTACAGAACAACAGAGATTAGAGGAAGAGAACCAGTTGCAATTGCTGTTGAGCAATCGGAGATTGAAGAACCAGTCGTAACTGTCCCAGAACAACTGGAATTTGGAGAAAGACAACCAGTTGCAACTGTTACAGAAAAACAACTGCAGTTTAGAGCAACAGAACCGGTTGCAACTGGTATAGAACAACTCAAGACTGAAGTGAAACAACTAGAGATTAGAGGAAGAGAACCAGTTGCAACGGCTACAGAACAACAAGAGGTTACAGAACAAGCAGGAACTAGAGAGAGAAGACCAGTTGTAAAATTCGCAGAGCAACCAGAGATCATAGAACAAGAACCCGCTGTAACCGTTACACGGCATCCAGGGTTTGGATTTTCATCCTCTGACCACTCCCCAACAAGGGATGCTGACAGGCTGTCCATGGAATCCGTGGACGTGAGTGACATCAGACTGGATAGACCCTTTCTCGAAACATCAGCTGCTCCTGAGATCGAGGTCGAGAACGCAAGGCCAGTGATCATAGACTGGACCGAGATGAAACTGGAAAATCAGGGCCACGTGGAGTTGTCTCCAGTTCGGGAGAAGGCGATCATTCCCGTTGAAAGTCCTCGGCCATGCAAAGCAGCTTATTTTCCAGATTACCAGCAGGTGGAAGCGGATGAAGACCTCATTACGCAAGAGCCGACGCTTATCCAGTTTGCTTCCGTGTCGGATTTCCATCCAGAACAGGTGGAGGAAGAGATAGTGGTCGAGGAAACGTTCAAAAATCCAGGTATTGGATTTAAGTGTCATTCACTGACTCAGTCTTCTTTGGGTTCTCTGTCCTCAGCCAGGTTCAAATGTCCAATGATGCCACTCCTCTCGGTGATGGCTCTCAGCTTATTCTTTAAGCCTCATGTATCCCCGTGTATTTTCTTCTATGCCATTGTATTTTGACGTGGATTGACTTGAACTGGGACTTGATCTTTAATGACTTGGACTGGGACTTGATCTCTAGTGACTTGGACTGGGACTTGATCTTTAGTGACTTGGACTGAGACTTTATCTTTAGTGACTTGGACTTGGACGGACTTGATCTTTAGTGACTTGATCTGTAGTGACTTGATCTTTGGTGACTTGGACTGAGACCATCTTTAGTTACTCGGACTGGGACTTGATCTTTAGTGACTCGGACTGTAACCTTGAAACCGTGAACTGCTGGTGGGCAGATCAGTTGGCCAGGCAGGGAACTGGTTACTCCCCCCTCTTTGTTGAGGCTAAGAATATGAAGTAGAAATGCTTCATACCCATGGCTGCCATCCTGGGTTAGCTATTGATATGGAGTACCGCTCTTCTTCGTTCACTGTTACTGTAGTCGATATTACTGTTATCGTTATTACTGTTATTGTTTATTACTGTTATCGTTATTACTGTTATCGTTATTACTATTATCGTTATTACTGTTATCGTTATTGTTACTGTTATCGGTTTTTACTAACCCACCCTTCTAAGCAACTTCCTCTGTTGCCTCCTATTAGCTGCAGCTGTTTTGTTCTTATGTTATCTCTTTGCTAGATGGTGACAACGTTTTATGTTGTCTTTTCTAATTTAACTAAACGGACCTTGGACCACGATGCATTGTGATTGTAATAGTAAAATTATAAATTTATATATCGCCATTGTTTATTGAAAGTGTTTTATTGAATCACCACACTACAGACAAATCAAATGATGACAGTTCCTCCAATAGCATTTCAAGTGCTGGTGTCAAAAGGGCAATCCATCAGGGTTAAAAGCCCCGCTACAGCCTGGAATAACCTCTCACATTAGCAGATTACAAGTGGTCGGTCAGTTCAATACAGCATAACATTCACATCTATTATTAGATCTTTTGCGCGCGTCTGAAAGGCTTTTGCTGTGAGAAACGCTTTATAGGCCTAAATAGCCAAATACAATACAATACATTACAATAGACAGATTTCTAAATCGACGATTAAGTTGATTTTCTGTGTTCACCAGTCCGAGTTCCTGACCTGGATGAGATCCAGCGCCGTATCCTTCTGGAGCCAACGGTGGAGGCAGTGATCATCCCGGAGAGTACCATCTCTCAGATGCGATCGGCTTTTGTCGAGGACTACCCGAGACGAGTGGAAGAGAGAGACGATGAGGTCCTGGTAGAGGATGTACATCCGGCGCTGTTTGCTGCTCTTCCTACATTCCACCCACATCCAGCGGGTGAAGAGGAAATTGTCGAAGACAGAAGACCAACATCAGGTTCCTAATAATTGCTAATCATGTTCAGCTGCTTAGTTTGCCGTTATTAAATGCTTAAAATTATTAAGTATAAGAAGAAGAGCAGTCCTTAAGCTAGCCCTGAGGCAGGCAGCCATGGCCTCGGCATATGGTGGCGAATGAATTCCTCTCCCTTGCCGTCTATCCTCCCACCGACAGTGTACGGTCAGTGTACTCATTACGGCTGAGTTGGATAGGGGCGCACAAGGAGCAGAAATCTCGAATCAAATTTCAGCTCTGGTGGGGATTTGAACCCCCAACCTCTCGATTTACAGTCCAACACGCTAACCACTACACTATCGAGAACCCCCATGAACCGAATTTTTATGTACTTTTGGGATGACGTCCGCTTCCAATCTCAGCCTCTCTTTGCCTCTTTTCCCAACGCTTGAAGACCATTTGGGGGCCCTATAGCGCATTGAATAACACACTGGCATAGAGAGCGAGAGGTACCGAGTTCGAGTACCGTAGGCGGACATGTTTTGTAGGCTGCTATTAGCGCCGTGTAATTGCAGGCTGTCTGTTCTGTTAGTAGTTAAGATTTATGTCTTCTGTCATTTGTGTTCTTGTGAATTGTTTAATTGTCATAACATGTAAATGTACAGCACAGTGCGTTTGTCAGGCGCTTCATTAAAGAGAAGATATTATTTCGATCGTGGTGTCATTGTATTAGGTCAGAAGCGCCTCTGATGATTCTCTCGTGAAGTGGCGCTATATAAATTTTGCAATTACCATTACCATAATACAATGGACACATACATCATGTGACTAAATTCGTGCTGATTTCTTTTGTCTAGTTGATCGTCCTCTGTCTTTCGAAGAGCTGTTCAGATCTTGTTCTGTGCCATCTGAGACTGAAAAAGCAGATTCTTTTGACAGTATGTACCAAGACTTCTATATTGTATTGTATTGTATTGTATTTATTGTATTGCTATTTATAAAGCGCTTCTCACAGCAAAAGTCTTTCAGAAGCGCTCCCAGTGAGAGCAACCCGACGGAAAAGTAAATTTGAAGAAACAGATGGGCATTAAAACTTCTACGGACATAGCTACATTATCCATTTAATTGCTAATAATAATTTGCTTTCAGTAAACATTTTAGAATGGTTTTATTCTCTTGCATGCTTACTGAGTCTTAAGTAAGTCATTAGACTAAACACGGAAATTTTGTCTTCACAGCCCTTTGCTACCCATGGCCTAGGCTATCACGGGCTCACTCAACACGACCTTACACCATACAATAGTGTCGATGGTACAGAGCAGCTGCAGGCTCCTCTATCCATCACCCCCAAGGCTTTCCTGCTAAAGTCTCTCCTTTCATGTACGTATCCTGCCTATAATCCTGTACCATCCAATGCTCGACCTAAAGGACTTTGATAAGGCCTTACATCTGATAAGGGCGCGATCCTCTGGAAACCGGACGCGACACAATAGAGCGCACTACTCTTTTGGACAACCCTCTGACATAAGGGCGTGAATAAGCTGGTGCCCTGCGCTTGTCAAATAAAAGCTTTAGCTTTGGAGATACGATTAAAGGACCTCAAGTTCCAACATGAGCGCGCAACTCATTCTTTAACTTCATTATGAAGCGCTGAAGTCGCTGATTACATAAATAGGCTATACAGTATCAATACAACTGTACTTTGATAAGGTTTACATCGATAGGGCTACATAATAAATGCAATGGCAATTCAGAAATCATTGTCGCGGATAAAGCGCTGGTTAAAACTTTGATTATAGCGCGCACCAATTTAAATCTCTATTAATCCAACGAATGAAAATGTAGTAGATAAGGTTGTCGCTTAATAACTCATTGATTATGAAGCAAACATAATAATAATATTTAATTGCAGTTTCCGTGCTAATGAAGTCGTGTGTAGATAAGGTTGTCGCTTCATAACACATTGATTAAGAAGCAACCATAACAGAGATTTAAATGCGCCTATAATAAGAGGGTAAAACCGTAGCCTACGTTGCTAAATTAGTTTATATTGTCAATTTAAAATTAATGGAAATTGGATCGATGAAAATAATTGTTGGCCTAAATCAAAGTATGTATTCATGACACATTTTGGATATCAATAAGCGTCGAACTGTCTATGCGTTAACTACAGACTGGTAGTCCTTTGACCGATAACAGTGCCAAGACACAGGTGTAGACTAAGTAACACTTTTACACAAGTCGTCTTGTGCTAAACTTGAACATGATTGAGCTTCCGTCTGCGAAAGACGAACTTGCAAGAAACTACTTTCGCCTCGTGAAGCTGACGATGATTGAAGGGACGAAGGCGATTCGAAACACAGTGGTTCGTCAGCTTCCCGGTGGCCAGACATTACACATGATCCTGAGACTCAGAGAAGACAAGATCCGATCGCTGCACAAAGGCCCACGTTCGGTGATAAACAGTCGACAGCTGGCCATACTCTACCCAGAAAACGGGTGCTGCGATCTCTCGGCCATAGACATGACACTCTGGTGTGTGCTAGCAAGAAATCTCCTCTCGTTTCCAAGGGGTGTTGCCATCAACTGGAAAGACGACGATCATCCACCTTCTCCCGGAGAGGAGGAATGGTACCACAACGTCGTTCGCATCCGTCTGACCAGGAACAAACTCTTCCATCTCCAGCGACCTGAACTGGACGACGAAACGTTCTGGGATCTGTGGAACTACGTTTCCAGGGCCCTGCTTCATCTCGACGCCTCCGTTGACTTTGAGAGCTACCTGTCCGCGGAGTTCGATCGGAGCGCTGCGAGGGAACTGGAGATCCAGGTGAAGGAGCAAGTCCTTCAGGAGATGAACGACGTCCTGAGGGCTGAGCTGGGTGGACGTAGTCGCTTCAATCGGATACTTGTCGCAGTTGGTGTCCTGTTGCTTGGATTCCTCATCGCTACGATTTCTACCATTGTTGTAAGCTGCAGCCAGGAGTCTCCGTGTGAAAAGGGCGTCAGATATCAAACCGTTGGTAAGGACTACTTAAGTATTTTTATTTGCAACATGACGCAATTTTAAGTATAAGCAAGCAAGTAAGTAAGTATATTCTTTGTTAAACTAACTGCCTAACGCACTTAGGCAATTTTAAACAACTGATACTCAACGTCCTTAACCCTCTCAGTCTTTGGATCCGTTTTAATAGACGAGGTCCACGAGACTTCTGAGGGATGATATAGACACCTAAGCTTTCAGAAATGTTCAAATCCAACGGCTACAGCTTCGGATCGGCTGATCGGACTCCGTTTAGCGATCCTCTGGGTCAGTTGCTCGCCCATGTTCGTCTCAGATTCAGTACCAAAAGAATTCGCCTTGTAATGCGCAGAGTACGGGTTCGAGTCTTTTCCCGAGACGGTAAACCTGTGTAGAGACTTTGGGCAAGTCCTTCACCCACAACTGTTCATGCTATTTATGTTTTGTCATTAGACAGTGGCGCTCAATAAAATAAATGCATAATAATAGCCTAATACTGGCCATGCATGAAATTATAAATCCAACGTGTCTGTTTCTGCGTATGAATTAAAGAGATAATAAAATAATAAGCGCGTTTCCGAATTCAAGGAATAAAGGAAGAACTGTTGACGCATGACTGTATTACACTGTACCATAGAACGAGTATGCGCATATTACGAATATTAAGATTTTTAGAAATTTACGAATATTGACGAATATTAAAATGGCCAACGAATATTAAAAATTTCAAGTTCCTTTAATTCTTAATTCTTCAAAATCCTTACTCATAAATGACATCTTTTGACGGAAGTGACCATAGTGTGTTTTTCCGGAATTTGCCGCCCCTTAAGCAGCCGCCTTAAGCAGCCGCCTATTATCTCCTATACCTAAGGCTGGCACTGAACGTCGTAGCTATTTGATATTTGGACCTAGACGAGTGACATCAATATTAAACAACATACAGCGACATTATGCGTCAGCCTAATTCCTTATCAGTCAACCGCCTCTGACTTATAAGGCAAACGCTAAGCTGAAGTGAAGGCATCATTGGAACTAATTGAAACGAATCTTCTTCATAATACTGGCATTACTCATACTGAGTGTGGGGTTTTCGGATGGTAACCTCTGAGATGGTTACTGTGTACTACTTGTGTAGGGACCTTGAACAAGTCCTTCACTAACTTGTTGGAGAGACTGCAGAGAGATACAGAAACAGACAGACAGACGGACAAAGACTGAGAGTGAGTGAGAGTGTGTGTGTAAGAGAGAAGAGAGAGAGAGAGAGAGAGAGAGAGAGAGAGAGAGAGAGAGAGACTTTGATTCGGGTCAGATCATTTGCCCTCAGCTTTGCTTGGAACATTATACACAAGGTGTCTCATTCCCTTGGTTCTGTCTCACAAACACAAAGGCTATATTGTTATGCATGAAACAGTTTAGCGCGCAAATGATAATATTATTTTATCGTATTAATCTTACCTCAAAGTCGCCGCGTAGGGACCCTGGGCAAGTCCTTCACTCGCAATTGCTCATGCGCTTCGGCGTGAAACTCCGATTCAGCGTCCGCGCAGTAGTCGGGAGCGCCTCTGAATGGGAAATCTGGTAGGGGCGCTATAACAAGTGTTCAAATACAATACAATACAATACAAAGCCAAAACTTGTGAGAGATTCGTCACCTTTGGCTCTAGGCCTATAGCATAGATTCCCGGGCCTCTGGTCATGGTCGGCTTTTTTTACAGAGTACCTCAAGGGTAGGGTAAGATTTGGCTAAGCGTATACCAGCTTACGGACCACAGCACTTAGTATAGCGCCGCATAACCACTGCACATGTTCTTAATTAGTAGTCTTAAATAAGTTCGTAACCAACAGGAAAACAGTGACGTCATCAACGAATATTTACGAATATTTACGAATATGAAAAATAACCTAATATTCACGAATATTTACGAATATTAAAGCCTGTAGTCACGAATTCTCGTTCTATGCACTGTACAGTATGTTTGTATGTATTGTATGTATGTATGTATGTATGTATGTATGTATGTATGTATGTATGTATGTATGTATGTATGTATGTATGTATGTATGTATGTATGTATATGGCCATTTATATAGCGCCTTATAAGAAAACTCACGAACGCGCTAAACGTGACTACCCAACAGATCTAAACAGATGCGACTTAAGAAGTTTCGAAAATGTTTCCTGAGCTGCCTGCGGTGCAATGTTACGAATTGTTAATGTGAGGCTGTTCCAGTGCGAAGGTCCAATACATGAAAAGGCACGGTGCGCCCGCATCGATGTACGGGAGTGTGGGACCATCAAGTCACCACGAGCTGCAGAGCGTAAGGATCGACGACCTGGCTGGCTGGAGACTGGAACACAGAGCTCCCTGATGTACTCTGGGGCTGTATGTATGTATGTATGTATGTATGTATGTATGTATGTATGTATGTATGTATGTATGTATGTATGTATGTATGTATGTATGTATGTATGTATGTATGTATGTATGTATGTATGTGTGTATGTATGTATGTATGTATGTATGTATGCATGTATGCATGTATGCATGTATGTATGTATGCTATGCATGCATGCATGACACACAGATGATGTATGTGATCATGTATGTATGTATTCTTGTATGTGCTAATTTTTACCACTTACCTCTTAGGTGGAAGTGGAGCGATCCATTTGGTTCCTCGTTCGGCCTGGGGTGCTCTTCAACCATCGGGACCGTACAAATACATGGACCTTCCAGTGTCTAGTGTCTTCTACGGTCACACAGCTGAAGTGGCTGAGTGTTCTGTCACGCAGGACTGTTGTAGCCAAGTGAAGAACATTCAGATCCTGCACATGCATCCGAACAGTGAGTTCTATATATATATATATATATATACATGTATATATATACAATTCACACTCCTTGTGTATATATATATATATATACATGCTATATATATATAATTGCCTCAGTTCTTCGTTGCATCTTATCAAACGCCGAATGAGAGTCATTGTTTGCGTAGGAATTCGGGGCGGATGACTGATTAAGAGGAAAGAAGTACGGAACTAAATACATACACTAGGTATATATATATGCATACATACATACACATATTTATACATATGCATACATACATCAATACATACAGATACATACATACACATATGAATGCATACACATAGCATGTCATGCATACATACATACTTAAATACATGTATACATACATACATACACAAATGCATACACACCTACAAAACATGTCATACATACATACTTAAATACATACATACATACATACATACATGTACACAAATACATACATATATTCTCTGTTGTTGGTCCCATGGCATGGAATGGCAACCCATTAGCATTACGCCTTATGCCTAGGGTTTACTCAGATGTGTTTAACTGCAGCCTTTAAGACCGTCCTCTTCAGGGAGCGCTCCTTATTAGTAACCTTGAAGGGGCGCTATGTAAATTTTCGTAGTGAACGAATGAATATATAAGTACATACATAAATGCATATCAAGTGCCAATTCTGGACTTTTGTTTCTAATTCTGAATGATTTATGAGTTTGATATTGTCGCAGACATCATATTTAGTGGTGTGGATATCGCGTATCACTATCTCATTGACCGCAACGGATACGTGTACGAAGGACGACCGCCTAACACAGTGCCGGGCTCTCGTCATAGGTAATATTTTTCCCGAACAATTAATAAAAATGTGATTAAAAAATACCTTTCAAAAAGTTTCGAGACACTGACTTAGGCTACCCAGTAGGCCCTACTCTCACCTGCCAGCATTTTCGTGGGTCTTATATGGGACCCGTGTGAACTCTTGTAAGAAATCCACTCCAGTTGTTATTGCGTTGAAGATAGTGATTTTGGTCTAGATTTTCTTCTGTGCTTTCGTCAACAGGTCCAACTATACATACATAAGCATCGTGCTTATCGGGAACTTCATGTACGCTGAGCCGACCATACCAGCGCTGGCAGCATTCGACCTACTGCTCGAGTATCTGGAGGATTCGTTGAAGATTGTGAAGAAAAATTTCCAGCTGTACGCACTGTGCGAATACTTTCCTACCAAAAGCCCTGGCATCAATCTGTACCGGAAGATTAAGGTGCTGGACGCGCAACAGTATCCTCACATCAAGCAACACGTGGTAGTTCTCGAGTAATTTTAAATCATATTTATAAACGCCTGAAGGTCAACCTTCCAGCTTAAATAAATACAATAATAAATTTAAAAAATAAATGAACAACTAATAAATAAATAATAAATGATAAATAAATGATAATAAATAATAAATAACAAATAAATTAATTAAAAATTAATAAACAAGTAGATATATGTCAGCTGATTTGACGTTATGGAAAATTAAAACCAAGGTTACAAGAAATTTTACGCCCTATTGAAGTCATAATAGACACAGGAGATCGTTCCTTGTTTTTTCCCGAATATCTTCATTCTTGGTGGTGCATAATTATTTAGCAACATCAATGCCAAAATCAAAAGAAAGAAATAATAGATTGATTACAATACTGACGCATAGTCCACTCGTCACTTGTCTTTCTTCGGACGGAAAGACGTTCTTAGCAAGTGATCGATTTCCAGCAGGAGGTATTTCTGGCTGCTTAACTCTAGTTTAACTCATTGGCGTTGTGACAATTTGTCCTGCACACTATAGGCCTGCATCCTTGCCAGCATTTCCGTAGGCATTAGGTGAGATCCATATGGACTCAATCCCCAATATGGGAATATGAGTCTTTTGTGGTCTTGTGTGGTTTATCGTGTGGGCATGATGGCACGCGTATTGTAATTTACTTTACATAATTTGCTGACCTCTAATTTGTGTTCGCTCGCTCTGCCGATGAATAACAGTTCCGTGGTATTACGTTTGTCTTAACAATGTATTGTTTCTTTTAATCACAGACCTACCGCAATGGCAGCAAATGCTTTGTGAGGAATACGATAGAACGACAGGTTTCAGAGCAAGCACAGCCACACGTTTATGCTTAGGCATATCTGACTGTATGGAAGCTGACAGAAGTCTTTGTAACTATACCTTGGCATCGCATAACATTTGTATGCAGATTTATTTTATTAGATTCTCATTTTTTAAGAACTTGTAGTATACTTCGTTCTGCTGAATCTTTGATGGCACGCCAATCTCGATGCGAAACTTAATACTGTATGTTCACATGTAATCACTTCATTTCTATTATTCTGCCAGTATAGGCTGATTGCCAAGTTGTGCAACTTAAATTCATTATAAATATTGTTTTTAGGTTCATCTCAACTCTGCCATTGTCTTTACTCTGGTTGTGCCAGTCCCAAGCCTTAATAAGGTAGGAGGGAGACGTTAGTCATCTTTGTTATGACACAACGTCGTTAAACAGCAACTAACCAACCCTATGAGTGAGATGAATATTGAGTTATCGTGGTTTATCTGGCAAAATGTTTCTCATGGAAAACAATGTCGCTCTGTAAGTCGCATCTGATTCATATTAGCATTGACATCGTAGAGCTGAGTCATCTGAATCAGTTATAACTAGACCTCTGCTGCTCGCGGCTATCTTTGAGAGTTCTTCATATACTAATTACTGATCTTGCTGTTGCTTTTCGTTTTATCCGAGCCCGATTCCTAGTCTTCCTCTTAATTGTATCGCCGGTCCAATTCTAAGCCACCGTGTCTCCATCATTCTGGAACCGAACGAAACCTCAGCTGCCTGTCTATTTTGTTCTGTGAGAGCTATTTAATAATTGGACAATTCCCCAGCTTTCTTTGGAGTTAATTTGTCCGCGCCATTTAATATGCGAGGCTCAACGATAACGAATGGTGAAAACAGCACCACAATGGTTTAAGTGATCAAATACTCATTACTATAAAACACGTATTTTCTCAGTATGGGTCTGTTACAAGTTGTCGTGCTAACTCTTGTGCTTTGCTGTAAACTGGTCTCCCAGTTTCAGATTTCAGATCGTTGTTTCAGGGTTGAATTTTCTCAGTGGAAGATTTTTTGTCTTACTGTGTAAACTGACATCATCAAGCTATTTATGGGGAGGGTAGTAAGAGTTGGGTGGTTGAGCATTTCAGATAAATAATTGGAGTGGTTATAACAGGTCTTCTGAACCATACTGAACCCATGTTGTGCTATGATATGTTGTTAATTTATGTCACGTTATGTCATGTCATGTTATTATATGTTATATCATGTCTGGAATGACATGATTATATTGTCATGTCAAGTCATGCGATTTTATGTCATGTTGTGCTATGTTATGTTATGTCATGCCAGTTGATGTGTGGTAAAGTCATTGATTAAAAAGAGACGTCAGTTTTTCTTATGCCCTTCTTCGCTTGCTACTGACGTGTAAATCACGTTATAGAACTTAACATTGATATATATTCGAACTACATAAATCGTCTCATTCGCGTAACATTACATGATGCAACGATTTTAAGTGGCTCGCGTCCGGTTACAAGTTCTACTAAGATTGAAATATGAACGTTTATCAATGAATATGTTCATAACTGTTGCTTCAAAGACACCACGTACACTTCAAAGTTCCCAAATCAAACACAGCCTGCCAACAATATACAGTGCAGATGAAACGAATGCAATACAGATATAAATCAATCGATGGTGCGTCAGTCAGTTCTATCTACCCTACTCAGAGATGTCCTCTCTGAGAACAAGAAACCTATTATAGCGACCCTGCAAAGCGCCAAATTCAATTCAGACGTGTTTGATTACAAGCCGAGCTTTAAAAGTCGTTTGGTTTCTTAACAAACAATGCTTCTATTCTTAACATTTTGTGTTCAATGTTTGTTTTACATACATGTAGGCTAAGTCTTATCATCAGTTGAAGATATTGCTGCATAACAGAGGCACTGATCAATTATAGGCCTACACGACATTAATATTGTATGTGTCTCATTGTATTATGCATCTGTGTGTGTGGAGTTTAAAGTACTGTTATTAGACCACTCTTGAAAGAAGTAGCTTAGACTAGCTTAGGAAGAGTGAGCATCTGGAATAAGCATCTTCAACTGGTAAGATTAGTTTTCTGACAGCTTGTGTGATTAAAAAATTTAAAGGTGGGAACAACGTCATAGTTTTTGCTCCAATAATATTTTTAACCGTCACCACTACCCTCGTCGTCGCACCATGACTGTCTTCTTGCCGTCTGATCATCGTCGTTACCGTCACCGTCACCATCATCGTCATCGTCATCGACATTGTCACCAGCACCACCACCACCACCACCACCACCACCACCACCACCATCATCATCATCATCATTATCATCGCCCTCATTATCATGGTAATCATATTCATTGTCATCGTCAATTCATCATTGTCATCATCATAGTTATCACCATCATCACCATCACCACCATTTTCATCATCATCTTCGTCATCGTCATAATCATAATCTTCGTCATCATTATAGTCATCATCATCATCATCATCATCATCATCATCATCATCATCATCATCATCATCACCACCATCATCACCACCACCACTACCTTAATGATCATCATCATCAGAGACGGAGGGGAAATGATTAGAACAAAATAAAGAAGAATTACAAGTTTTATTTGATTTATTTCATCGACTAATCGCCATAATAACATATAGTGCAAAACATACAGATACACGCTTTTTCAGATAAACACTAGTTAAATACTATTCATCAGAAATTTAATGTCTTTCGGCTTCGCAGTTGTAACGATGGCCTCCGTTGGGTCTCTACAATACTCGATGAACCAGCTAAACTGGACTAAGGACCCATTCGATGCAGGACCAGCATCTTATCAAAGCCAGTCAGCAGCTGAAAATTGGTCACAACAGATGCCAGAATTCCAGTTCAACCGATCAAATTGGACGAAACCAGATGAGCTGCCTGTCTATTTATCCTCTGCCGAGTATTGCTCTGTTGCTTTCAGTGGCATCATATCCTTAATCCTATGTGTAATTGGTTTTCTGACGAACTTATTAACAATCTTTGGACTTAGACGAGTTCCAGAAAAGGACAACGCGACCATTTGGCTCCTGAAGACTTTGGCTTTGGTATCTATCTTTCACTTATCTTCGTGTATTCTTCTACCTTTACGATTGCAAGACACACCGATTGGATATCTGGAATGCGGAGAGTGTATTCATATATTTATTTAGTTCTGCAGCCTCTGATTTTAATCACGCACAGTCTTATCATCTGGGTTGTGGTGCTAGTAACAGTTGACCGTTATTTAGCTGTATGCAAGCCGATGGATAGGAAATGGCGGACCTTACGACGAATGAAGATGACTGTTAAATGGCTGGTGCTTATGTCTGCAGTATTGAACGCACCTATTTTACCTGAGGTTGCACTGTCCACATTTTATAGCGACAAATGTATACACGACCAGAGCGCAGAATATGATACTTGCTTAACGATAGAGCATTTCTATAATGCACTAATCATCTGCAATGTAGTGTTACATTCAGTCATTGCTTCCTTTGTTCCGTTTATCATTTTGATTATTCTAAACGTTCGTATTGGCCTGAGGCATCTTGCCTTGACGAAGAAACGACGCCAGATGTCGCAACAAATGATCAGGGAAAGAAGTCTTACTAAGACGCTGGTCATAGTCGTTGGCGTTTTCGTCGTGTGTCAAATGCCAGAAACTGTTATTCATTTCATACATGTCGCTGAAGATTATGTAAACGTTCAAATGCTGCGTTGTGCTCTAGGCATAACACATGCACTCATCATTTTAAATTCACCGCTAAATTTTCTTATCTACTGCCTTTCCAACAGAAGATTCAGACGAATTTTTAGCGACATGTTATCATGTGACACTCGGCAAAGAAGAACTGTCGCTCTCGTAATATAGAAGGTTGTGAACGGTTTTAAATCGTCGTAGAAGTGCTGTACCGGTACTACAGCGAAAATGAATAAATTTTACATTTTAAACGAGGACACTCATCTAATACCTGAGTAGTTCTAAATACTTTTAACTTTTCGTGTTGAAAATGTTTGACATATGGACAACATAAGTTATCCAGACTTGTAAAACATGTCTTCCCTCTGGCAGCTTACCATTTTATTAATTAGTGTATTCACAGGACCTACCTACATGCATGAATGCATGCGTGCATACGTGCATACGTGCATAAATTCAAATTAATGTACTGACGAGTATTCGGAATGCACCCACATATACCCAAGTTAAGAAGCTGTGGAGTAGTTACTTGAAGGACTGTTGAAAGATTAATCATACTTCATTCATCACTGTTTCATTGAGTTGTTTACACATTGATCTTCTTAAAAAATTTCAATGTTAATATTTAGTAAAGAACATTATTGAGCTGATGAACCTTTTTTCTTTTCAACGGATTAACCAGCCATAATTGAATATAATTAAAAAAGGGTGACCTTTTGGGTCTCCTCTGTTCCCTAGCCAATAATGCACCGATATGTTATAGTCAAGTTATAATTGTTATATGGATTGTGCTTCTGGAAATAAAAGTTTGTCAATACATACATACATGCATACAAACATACATGCATGCATGCATACATGCATATATATATATATATATATATATATATATATATATATATATATATATATATATATATATATATATATATATATATATATTATATATATATATACGCCTACATACAAATATACATAAATACATTATATACATACTGCCTTTTTAAAGATAGTTTTGTTAGACTTATAGGACAGTAATGCATGACCTGTTTCTATAAGGTATGGTCATTTAGTTAAGATTGGATTTCCTGGTTAGATAGATGCTGTTCTGTTTGAGAACCGGTTTTATGAAACCAAGTGTCCGTTTATAGTAGTTGAGAATAGAATTACTGTGTAAGGTTAAGTCGGTTTCAACCTTAAGAAGCTTTCTGTTTCGAGTTTTGTAAAACCGACAGAAGTGCTTTTGTTGCCTGAAATTTGTTTGAGTGATGTGTTTAGTTCTGTTATACGCAGGTATACTTGTATCTTGTGTTGTTTCTTTGAAAGAATATATTCTTATCGCAAACCCCAGTGAGCGTTATCTTTTCTATTTGTGAACTTCTAACAATACATACATACATGCATACATAGAAAAATACATACATGCATGCATACATACGTACGTACATACATGCATGCATGCATGCAAGCATGCATACACATAAATACATAGATACACACATACATGAATGCATACATACATACATACATACATACATGCATACATACATACAAGCAAACATACATACAAGCATACATAATATATTGATAGAGTGTTTCAGACACCCTAGCATGTTGTGCTACAATCGACGTTATTAGTCCGACTCTTAATCTGTGACTCTACCCAATAGGCTATCAGTCAGGAGACTATAGTACTGTTAGTCCTTTATTTTGACCTTGCTTTACTGGATGTAATATTCCTCGGCCGTGTGATTGACCTGCACTGAGTTCATACTAATGTTAAGTGGTGAGAAATACATTTAAAAGTATGACCTGTGACAGTCGTCATGCAGGCAACGGGCTAACTATGTCGTCTGACTAACGGTAATGGGAAACTAAAAACTTCGAAAGTGCCACTTGAAAGACAAGAGCAGGGCACCAGCTTATTGACTATTGCTATTTGCTGAATATGGCAAACGATTTTCAGAATAAATTGGACCAGATGGCTTTTGAAATATTGAAATATTTAGATAGAAACGTTAGAGAAATGTCAGCACAGATGCTCCATTGTTGTTTAACGGATGGAGCAGTCTTAACCCTCGGGCTACCAAATTAGGGGTGGTTGCCACCCCCTAGGTTTTTTTCATCTCAAACTTTTTCTGTATGGAATAAAAATTTGACCTTTTAGGTAGCTGTAGGGGGTTCATTTGCACACGTTTTGAGGTAAAATGTGAGATGATATCTCACACCGTTCAAAAGTTATACCCAATATACCCGAGGTACCAGGGGGGTGGATACCACCTAGATTTTCGATATATCTTATCCGTCATTTAATATTAAGAGACACAAATTATACCATTCTATAGAGGGAATGTGGGGCTACATTTCTATGGTCACTGAGTTGACCTGAGACAACCGGAAGTGCTCAAAATAAATTATAATACGCGTAACATGCGTGAAAAATGGCTGAATGGAAGCACTCCCCCTTAGTTTTTTGTCTGTAGCGTATTCATTTGTCTTCCTGAAAGAGAAACAAAGATACCATTCTTTAGAGGGAATGAAGGGCTTCATTTGCATACCTACATCTTTGTCTTTTGAATACCGGAAGTGATCAAAATAAATAATAATACGCGTAATCTGTGTGAAAATGGCTGAATACAGCGTTATAACGTAAACCGATATATATGTATGGATATATATGTATGGATGTACATTTATACTATATAAACATGTGTAGGGATGATTTTGTGTATCTTTTATACATAGATTAGTTTCAAAACACACATAATCTTATATTTGTTTATCCAAAAAGTACAAAATGTACGCAATAATATACAATATTGCTAATTAATGGGTCCCGTTGTTAAAAGTGATGTAATTTCGAGGTGCATTCACATAATGTACAACTAAATATACCATTCTGTGAAGAAATGAATGCTGAATCCAATGCTATATTACAAGTTATGATATGTAAAACCAAACACGAAATCCAGGGGGGGTGGTAACCACCCCCCTTGGTAGTCCGTGTTACAAAAAAAAGCTTGGTAGCCCTAGGGTTAAAGTGGAAAATTTCCTTTGAGGTCCAGCCACCAAAATGAGATGCAGATGTTAATCAAAATACAAAGCTCCATTTTGTTTCTCAAATTTTCCATTGCAGAACAATAATACAATTGTAACAACACTCTACTGCATTGTTTGTAAATGTACTTTACTAGATTGGTTTTAAAAGGCTTGTATAATTATCTAGTGATTTCTGTAGCGCCATTATCAAAGCTCATGTGATGGTCAATTCAAATGAAAAATAAGTCCAACGCATAATAAATTAGAGAATCTAGGTCGATATCCGAATCCGATAACTCTGAGAAGACAGAAGTCTAGCTTCGGAGGAGCTGTTAGTAAGCGGCATCTCGTGTATGATTAAACACTGATGTTAGTATGAAACTTTCAACTGGTGTAATGTGTCATGGGTCTCAATAGAGTATAGGGCCTACTGCTAAAGGCGCGAAATCTTGTCTTTCTCATGCGCCGATGCTAAGGTCCTTATTAATATTGAAGACATCACGGCCTTCTTTGCTTATTAGTTATTATCCAATACGTTTTCGACTGGAAAGACTTGGCCAATCCAATAGTGATTTCCGAACTGCGTTTCGGAAAACAAGGATTACTAAGTTCTATAACACGTCGTTATTCATATATTGAGGTCATTAGAATAGACTTTTGACAAATATCCTAACTGGTGGGTTCTTGTATTTATTTATTTATTTAGTCCTTAGTCCTTATGCCTTTAGTCTTTACTAGAACGCTTAGTAGGCTACTTTGTCGTTCCGGCGCAGGTCTGGACATCGGGCAACGCATCTTCTTCACTCGTCTCTATCCATCACCATTCACCAGTCCTCCGGCCTCGTCCCACGACATCCCCAGGCTCCTCAAGTCGTCTCTGACGGTCTCCGTCCAGTTCGTCCGTGGACTTCCCTTTCTCTTTGCAAAATTCTGGTTACAGGATGAACAATTATAGGCGGGCTTAAGAAATCTTACTAAGTATTTAAATTACAGATTTTTACCAGCTTTGACATTATCGTAATGTACAGTAGATATCTTTATCATTATGGACACCGTATATTATATTAAGGAAGTTGTAGCTTTAGCCATCACTTTATGCATGATATTAGTTTTCTGACAGTTGTCTTCAGCAATTAGCCAATCAATTAATGAATCAATCAATCAATTTAGTTTATTCTAAGTATCAAGCGTACAGGTCGCAACTTATAAAACCAGTAACTTATGTTTACATAAATCATGCGCCTTTCAGTAGCACATGCATTGTCTACCTTACACTTTCTCTGTGCAACAAAGCGTTTCAAGTGATAATTATTGCTAAACAAAAAGATAGCGGTACGACTGCATACAAACCAACTAGTGCTCCAGCAAATCTTCAAGCATACCAGTGTTGTTCTAATATGTTGAAGTATTAAAACATTTCGAGCTACTGATCTTTCACATTTCTTATAAAAATTACTTCGCTCCTTTTATCAGCTTCGACAGTAGCCATCCATATTACAGTAGATATGTATGTATGTATGTATGTATGTATGTATGTATGTATGTATGTATGTATGTATGTATGTATGTATGTATGTATGTATGTATGTATGTATGTATGTATGTATGTATGTATGTATGTATGTATGTATGTATGTATGTATGTATGTATGTATGTATGTATGTAAAACTATGTATGTATGCAGGGGCGTCCATCCCCTTACGCCTATGAAGCATTTCCCCCCCTCTTGTCATCGGATTGCCCCCACGACGACGGCCCATACGATTGGTCGTTTGTCGACAAAAGAAGAAGATATTGATTATCTAAATTTGAAGCACAGTTTTACTGTTGAATCTCTGTAACATTTAGTTTACTATTCAAGCAACGTTATGCACTATAAAAAAAATTAAAAATATGAAGGCTTGTACACAGACATAGGCATACCGACAAAGCGGCCAGACAGTACTAACATATAAGTACTGAAATTACAATAGGTGCTTCTTCAGAGCAGCAGATTGCGTAGCCAAGCAATCAAAAATTTCGTCCACTTTTAGTGATAGAGTAGTGCCTCATTCACAGGTTAATGCTATCAGAAGTGCAAACCATGCAGTCATCAGCCATGGTTGATCTCAGTCGATTTTTCACAATGCGGATGCGACTCATTATTCGCTCAGCTGAGCAGCTGGTCACCGTAAGGAAGACCAGGATTTTGTACAAGCTGGCGAGCGTGGGATAGACTGAAAGTTGCCATATCACAAGTAATGGCCTCTGCTGTGCTTCTGTAACTAGAGACTGCCATGAATGTTTTTCTCTGATCTGGTCGAAAGGACAGTGGATTGAAAGCAGTAATGTTAATAACTGCTTTCAATCCACTGTGATGTATGTTGCTCGTCATCATCGTCACTGCCTGTGTCTGCATCATCTAGGTGAATCAGTTTCAGCTTTCCATCGTCTGGAGGCACCCTTGCAACTCGTCATTAAAGTGTTGAGTTTCAATCCAGAGCTAATGTTGCTACAAAATCAGACATTTGCTGCCTGCATTCAAGTTATAGATGTGATTTTCTTTTGTTTTCTATTGACTAATTTTTTATTGATAAATTCTAGGATCTATCATTCATTCAAACTGTTGTGGTTGTCTTTTGTGGCTCATCTACAAACCGTTGTTATATTCCATTTCTAGTTAGTGTTTGTAAATTCAAGCAACTTCATGCCGTGTTGGAGAAATCAAAGTCTTTAAGAGGCACAGTGTCTTGTATGGCGCGATATGCGTGTCGAAACTCCTTTTCTGAGTTTCTCGTCATGTTGCCATGGGTGGACATTTGGTGGTTGTCTTGCTCAATAACCCGGAAAGTTTGCATCAAATTCGTGGGTCCTTGCAATTCGTTGTGCTTCTGTAACTAGAGACTGCCATGAATGTTCGTCTTCTCTGATCAGTTTCTGACTGCGCTGACGTATCAGCTGAGCCGCAACTGCCATCTCAGCAGAGGTTGATAGCCAGATTCTTGAATAGGGACCAGTAATCTGAAACACTTGCTGTAAGATATGCAAACAGACAATCACCTCGAAGTCTAATCGCTTGAGTAGTCCGTGGGCAGACGTTTAAGGTAGGCCTACTAAAAATTTCTTTCCCCCCTGAAAAGGCTATGAAGATTTCTGCTTCATTCCCCCCATGGGATGGACGCCCCTGTATGTATGTATGTATGTATGTATGTATGTATGTATGTATGTATGTATGTATGTATGTATGTATGTATGTATGTATGTATGTATGTATGTATGTATGTATGTATGTATGTATGTATGTATGTATGTATGTATGTATGTATGTATGTATGTATGTATGTATGTATGTATGAGCACTTGCTATAGCGCCCCTTCAAGATTTCTACTCAGAGGCGCTCCCGACTACAGCGCGAACACTGAATCGGAGTTTCACGCCGAAGCGCATGAGCAATTGCGAGTGAAGGACTTGCCCAGGGTCCTTACGCGGCGGCTTGAGGTGGATTCGAACCCGCAACCCTTCGATATGACGTGGGGTGTTTCCATAAATAAAGACAAATCGAATTCAAACTAAATATCTATCCTAGCTATGATCCATGTAATTTACTGCTTAACTACTTTCGTCACAAAATCACAATTCGCTGTCGGAATCGTGAAATCGAGATTCCACTCATTTACGGGAACCACCTTATTAGCAATCAGCTCAGTCTAAGGC
>JACEVL010000437.1:517500-540000 GCA_020284085.1 Aporrectodea caliginosa | reverse complement strand
ATACATACATACATACATACATACATACATACATACATACATACATACATACATACATACATACATACATACATGCATACATATAAAAGTGATTGCATACACGGATGCATACATAAATGCATGTAAAAATACATTCATGTACACATACATGTACATTCGTATGTCCTGCGTACATATTTTCGAAACGCTACAGGCGACAATTGACGCCTTGTTAAACTGACTGAGGGTCTCTCTCTTACGCTACCTATGAATGTCATTATTCAGTAGACAATGACTAGTTTTGACTTTGACTTATCTCACATATTATTTCTAATCAAACATGCTACATGTATTTCTCATCAGCCATGGTATCGACCTGTACTTAGCCCATAGCAAATGTTGAGCAGTGTGAGATAGATTCACAAATATCATCCTATGACAGTCATCTTGACAGAAGCTTATAACGTAAGTCTTCCGGTCTTCCGACTAGCCATTTGCTTAGTTTAAGTAAGTAAGTATATTGCAAATATAAAGTTTCATACACTATAGTCGTTTCTGCAAGTCTCATGTGTGGGTTGGATCAGTGTTCGGAGCTGAGGCGTCATTCAGTTCTTCCCTGAAAAGAGATATCGCCGAGGAGTACACAGAAAACTGCCGTTAGAACATCGTGAAAGTTTGCATAATTTATTACAAAGAGGCCATTTGTCTACGTGCAGGCCAAGTTCTACAGAGCTGTGTCGGCTATTATTAAACATTGCTGCTATAAACGCTTCAATATTTGTGTCGTTTCATGTTTCACTGGTTAGCTCTTACCCGAGGCCAATGGCCTACCCACATACATCGTCAATGGAAGACATTGTCAGACTTTAATTAAATGCAGGCTCCACTTGGAAAGACACTGTCCTGATTAAAATATAACGTCATATCCTGTTCTCCCTGTCTCTTAGAAACACGCAGGTTTCTTTGTCTCATTGTCTCTTGCTCTCATGCATGGGTTGGATCAGTGTTCGAAGCTGAGGCTGCTGCAAAACCCTTAGAACGAAAAAGGCTGAAGAAAAAGCATCTCCAACTGGTAAGATTAATATTTCTCATATATTTTCTGATAACATTGATTGAAGTTGAGAACAGCATCGTGGTATTCGTTGTAATCATTCTACTATTCACCACACTAGTCGTCGTCATCTTAAGTGGTTTGTTCTTCTCGTTTGGTGATTATCATCCATTACCATCATCATGGTAATAATTCTAGGAGAAATCTTCGCCGTCATCTTCACCATCATTACCAGCAACATAAAACATCAGCATCATCGTCGTCATCATCATTATCATCATCATAATCAACACCATCATCGACATAATTATCAATATCCTTACAGCAAGCTCAATCATTGTCGTTCTGTTTAACATCATCATCATCGGCGGCGTCATCATCATCATATTCGTCATCGTCATCATCAACAGCAGCAGCATTATTGTTGTGGTCATCACAGCATAATTTTATTTTGCCACTGTCGTTTTGCGCCTAATCAACGCCATGTATGTAAACAACAATAATGGGGTCATCTTGTTAACATTCCTCGTGAATCTACCTCGCTTGTGTGTGATATTCACCGATATCCCTAGAAATCTTACGAAGAACATTTCTTTCATGTTTCAGTGATAGCTACAGTAGCATCCTCCAAAGCATTTAAAAATGCAGCATTACGTGACCTTTTAAGGGCAATCATACAATCCTTTTTGTCAAGTACAATATCGTACATGTTAGCTTCTCATTTGCATCATATCATCATCATCATCATCATCATCATTATCATCATCATCATCGTCGTCGTCACCATCATCATCATCATCATCATCATCAACAACATCATCATCATCATTATTATATATTATTTTGATTATTATTTTTAGTAGTAGTAGCGCAGGTCTAAACTCTACAAGGTCTACATCGATGGCGTACCAAACTACAGTCTATAGATCAGAATTAGAAGACCAGTAGTCTCATTATTATTATTATTATTATTATTATTATTATTATTATTATTATTATTATTATTATTATTATTATTATTATTATTATTATTATTATTATTATTCATATAAGCAGTGTTTTTCCTAGAAAAAAAGGTTCTATTATTATGGAAGACACTATTATTATTATTATTATCATTATTAATATTATTATTATTATTATTATTATTATTATTATTATTCTGTCTGAAGGAAACATTGCATTATTATTATTATTATTATTATTATTAATAATTACTTACTCTGTAACCCAATTACAGCGCAGATTTAAACTCTACAAGGCATAAATCGATGGAGCACCACTGTTTAACTATATAGATATTGTTTGGATTTGTGTCAGACTAGATCAGGTCAACATCCAATAGGTGACTCTCAAACCATCCTTTTATTGCTAGTGATTAATATACTACAGTATAAAAGTCAAGTAGACCAAAATTAGAGCAAAATAAAGAATAAGCAATCGTTTTTGATTGGTTTATTTACATTTAAAATCTAATCTTCGTAATGTATTAGTATATTAAAATGCACAGTGATGTACGAGTTTGGCTTTTTCCAGATAAACCAAGAATTCATGATACAGTTCACACAACCAATTTGTTTACTCTCTAGGTGTAATGATGACCTCGGTTAAGCCTTTACAATCATCGGTGAACCAGTCGAACTGGACTATGGACCCATTCGATGCGGGACCAGCATTTTATCAGAACCAGTCAACAGCTGAAAATTGGCCACAGCAGATGCCAGAAGTCGAGGTCGACCAATCAAATTGCACGAAACCAGTTGAGCCGCTGATCGATTTATCCTCTAGCGAGTACTGCTATATTGCTTTCAATGGCATCGTAGTCCTATTCCTGTGTGTCTTTGGTTTTCTGACCAACTTAGTAACAATCCTTGGTCTCAGACGAGATCCGGAAAAAGACAACGCAACCATTTGGCTCCTGAAGACTTTGGCTGTGGTCGACAACGTCTATCTTTCACTTCTATCTGTAGCCAGGCCGATCCAAACGGTTGAATTTTATAAGTCTTTGACAAGAGGAACGTGGGAAATTTATTATTATATCACTTTAGGCCTAATGCCATTAGTTTTCATCGCTCATGCTCTCGCCGTGTGGATTGTGGTACTTGTTACAGTTGCCCGTTATCTAAGCATAATCAGGCCGATGGATGTTAAATGGCGCTACTCAAGGCGAATGAAGGTAGCAGTCATTTGGCTACTAATTCTAAATGTTGTATTGAATATACCTACTTTCCTCTGGGCACTAGGGCGTATATACTATCATGAGAAATGCAGATGTGTAGAAGTCCAGACTCCAGCATCCAGTATTTGTTTAACGATAGAGCATTTCCGAAATGCTTTATGGATCTGCTATTCAGTGTTAAAGTCAGTTATTGCTTCCTTTATTCCACTTATCATTTTGATTATTCTGAACCTTCGCATTGCTCTGGCCCTTCGTAACCTGAAAGAGAAAAGGCGCCAGATGTCACTACAAATGATCAAGGAAAGAAGTCTTACAAAGACGCTTGTCATGGTAGTAGGCGCTTTTGCTATGTGTAAAATGCCAGCAGATGTCAGTTATTTCATATATATTGCAAGGTATATTGCCGATGACGATGGTATGCTAAATCTTTGTGCTACAAGCATATTTAACGCCCTCGTAGTTTTAAACTCGCCGGTAAATTTTCTAATCTACTGTCTTTTCAGCAAAAGATTCAAGCAATTCTTTAGGGACATGTTACCATGTCATAAACGGCAAAGAACAAATGTCGTTCCGATATTGTAATAGGTTTCGAACGGTTTCAAAACGTTATTGAAGCGCTGATCTACTGGAAAATGATTATGTTCAACATTTTAAAAATAGACACTGATTTGATACTTGAGTAGTTCTAAGCATTTTGTCATATGTCAGATAGCGGGTGCATAGCGTTTACACTTCTATGGGAGTATTCATTCCTTTATTCCAAGTTGTCATCTGGTCTGTTTGTGAAAGAGTTTTTGTATTTCTTACTTTTGTTCTTGTCTTCGTTTAGGTTTTTGGCTCTGCTTTGTGATATTTCTTTCTGACAGCTTAATAATTTCATTATTGTGTTCGGCCTGTTTACTTGTTGTATTTTAATAATAGGACTATAAACGGATAATAGCTACATAATTGTTAGTCTGCAACAAGTCGGTTATATGCGGTAAAAGAGAGATAAGTTGCAGTTGTAGAGCCTGTGGGTCTAAATCCAAACTGGTCCATCAACTCGGCGGCAGTTTCATCTTCGTTAAAGGCTCGATAGGCCTATATGTTCTCTCTAACGACCGCCTTCTCCGCAAGTCTGGATAGTATCGGCACCACAGAGATGGGTCTAAAATCCACTGGAGAGGATGGATTCTTTACTTTAGGCTTAGGATTTATGAGTGCTATTTTCCATTGTTTAGGCACAAATGATTGCGTGAGTGAATTGTTAAAGAGTTGTGACAGTGTGGAAGCACATACCGGGGACTGTCAGGCGAAGAAACCAGGCTGGTAGTAGGTCAAATCCTTCAGCGGTGAGATGGAGTCGATCTAATGCATGAAAGACTGAGCTTTCAGTGAAGATAGGTTGGTTATCATAAGCTGTTGCCTGAATAGGAGGGTCGACATATTCGGTGTCAGATGAGATTGTTGCATTGGACACTGCTCTTAGACAAGCAGCTTCAAAGCAAATTTATAAGCCTCGGTAGCCACGCGTTGTCTGGCCTGTTTGCCAGCTTTCCCCAGCAATGCTCTCAGCTCAGATCTAATACAACATCGTGAAGTGTAAAACAGATCATTCAACTTTCCATGTTTCTTTGCCATACTGCAATGTTTTGTTATTTAGTTGTTTGGCTATGATTTAGCCCTAACATTGTTATTTAAGTTGAATTTTATATAATTGCATGATCATAAAATCGTCTTGCCATCAGTAAATGTAATGTGGAAAAGGGGCAGCCCTGCAATAGCGGATTATTTTATTTTTTAGGGCTGTCCTATTGACGGCATCAGCAGATTAACATTTTTTAAATGACTGATTGTTAATTAATTGTGCTGTTGTTGATTCAATAAACGGCTGATTGATTGATTGATTGATTCCACCCCAACCGTTACATGTACTGGCACTTATCTATAGACAGCTTCAGACAACGCCCGCTGATTATCACGAACAAGCAGGTTAAGGGGAAAGATTCCGGCACAGCCTACTAAAAAAAAGCACACGCGGGCACAGAAACACATGCAAACACACGCACACACACACCTACGCATACAGGCACACACATGCACATACACGTCATAAGGGATCCTAACTTCTAAGTGTACATAATATATAATCATGTAAACAAACCCACATGCAGCATGATATATACACGCATAATATTTATCATCCATATATATATATATACATACACGCACACACGCACAAACACACACACACGCATACATATATATATATATATATATATATATATATATATATATATATATATATATATATATATATATATAATCATAAACAAATTCGATATCCATAAGCAACATTATATATATATATATAGTATTAAATGCCCTTGGGCGTTACTTATAGGTGCTCTGATACACACATATAATTTTATGTATATAATTATGTGCATATCATATTGCTTCAGCTGCTGAGCCTTGCTGGTTGTTCGGCTTCGTCGCTGGGGTATCGGCAATCACTCGGTGGCGCCAGTGTATGGCTGTTTTCCCTATTGGCGCCACAAGTCCTGCGCAAATAATGGAACTCGAGCTTTATCATCGCTTAGTAAACGAGAACGCTGCCAAAGGATAGGACAATAATTATTTTGTTGGATCGATGAGGCTTCCCGATACGAAAACAATAATTCTGATAAAACTGTGAAAACAATTCACAACTTTCTCCCGTGAATAGTCCACAATAATTCCGAAACGCTTTGTGTAAATACGGTGCGAAATATGCCGCCGTCGCTTTCGATATAGGCCTACGTGAGCTTGTTGCCCGGAATATAGACATTTCAGCCGTGTGTTTGTTTTATAAAGCGACGCGTAGTGGAGATACTGGATAACAAAAGACTCGTACAGTACGTCTGTGTTGACAGATAGTAGTAGTAGTTTCAGTTTAACGACACTGCGTGATAACAAAGATCATTAGCGTCGCCTCCTCCTTTATCCAGGCTTGGGACTGGCACTGACAGAGAACGATCAGTGGCGGAGCTGACAGATCCATGGTCGACGTAGCGTCATTAGTGATGTAATATCGGCTCAACTAACACGTGAAGTGAGTACGATTTGTTGTTTGTTATCTAATCTAATCTAATCTAATCTAATCTAATCTAAGAACGTCTACAGCGCGCATGTTACAATGCTGAAAGCTTCTTCGGTCGATGGTCGCTACTAAGCAAAAATCTTTATGCAATTCTGAGGTGATTCTGGTCGAAAGCCAAAAAATGAGACCTAGTAGACATGGAAACAGTCTACGAAAGGAATAAAACTAGGAAGCGATGAGTTCTTAGTCCGAAGTAGAAAAGCCAGAGCAGAATGAACATCTGGCAGAAGAGAATTCCGAAATCTAGTTCAACCAACAGGAAAGTCTAGGGCCACCAACAGGAAAGTCTAGGGCCACCAACAGGAAAGTCTAGGGCCACCAACAGGAAAGGCGCACCTTCCGCTAGCTGTCCTTGTCCACGGACTGAGAAAGTCAAAAGACCTGGTCGAGTACAGAAAATTCTTTGGAGCCAGAATCGACTGAAGATAGTAAGGTTGGCTGATATGTTGTCTTGTATGCAATTATCCCTGTCTTGAAAGTTATTTGCTTTTCTATGGCAACCGAATCAGCAATTTAAGTATCGGCGATAAATGATAGCTATAGGATCAAGGCATTTTGGACTGCTTGAAGTTTAATCAAGTTACTTTTTAAATGTCAGTAAGAACCGAATAGCAGTATTTCAGAAGGCTGGAAGCAGAACATTAGTCAGATAGAATCGGAGCAGAAGAGGAATGTGGTGTCTAATAATAAAGACACGACCAGTACCCGTGACACTGAACCGTTACCCGTACTCAAAACTGAAAATACTGCTCTTTTACAAATCCTATTCTGATCCCTCTTGCCCCTTGCCTCCCTCGCCATTACAACTAAAAGCACAAATCCATCGTGGTCGTCTGACTGACCCCTTTGGATCTTGACCTGGATACGAATTTGACCCTGCCTGTCTATCGATTTTGTTTTTACTAAGCGCCTGCGAATAAGCTGGCTCTTGGGACTTCTCAAGGCGACTCTATAGTCCGGTTACTAAACCTACCTGGATTGTAATATTGAAGTAGCCTATATTTATGGTTTCTGGAATATGCACGACTGTCGCCTTAAGGCAATTGCAAATTTAAAGTTTGCTACGTAGTCCTTTCTGCGAACAATAGCGAATGCAGTGAAACAAGAGGAAAAGTGTCGTTCACTTCTTCCCTGCACAGAGATATCGACGCGGAGAACAAGAAAACTTGTCATGACTTCATGTGACGTAATTTATTACATAGAGGATCTATGTTTACAGGTCGAGTTCTACAAAGTCGTGTTGTCTCCTAATAGACAATGCTACCATTCTTCAATATCTGTGTCGTTTAATGTGTAAGCTTAATTGAGAGCTTCCATACACGCATGCCTCGTCAGTGGAAAATATTGATAAATACATTTGCACGTACACCATTTTCATGTTCTCTTCGCTTGCCACTGACTTTCAGATGTGGTTTTCGTACTAATCCTAGTGACAGAACGTTTCTTTGTCTCGTTATAATGCATATCGTTTTGTGCGGATTAAAGTTCGGAGCTTAGGCTACTCCAGGATCGTTAAAAGACGTAAGATAGGCATCGTCTCAAACTGGTAAGATAGGGGGTTCGGACTGATTTTCTGATAACATAGATTGAAGTTGAGAACAGCGTCGTTGTAAATATTTCTACTCATCACCAAAATCGTTGTCGTTGTTGTCTTCATAGATTTGCTCCTGTCGTTCGTTAATCATCATTACCATCATGGCAATAATCTTGGTAATAATCTTCGCCGTCATTTCATCATCATCACCAGGAACGGAAAACATCATCATCATCATCGTCGTCGTCGTCGTCATCATCATCATCATCATCGTCATCATCATCATCGTCATCATCGTCATCATTAACAGCAATCTAAATTATCATTGCATATCCGAGAGTGTTGTCTTCAATAGCTGTTTAAGTTTTATATATCAACCATCTACTAAGTTACATTATGATAATTATATATTATTATTATTATTAAATAAATTTGTAACGCGCGCAAGGTCACACCGAAGTGTGAATCTGAGGCGCGGATAGTCAGCCGCCAGGTGAAAATGCATTTAGATTTCTAAATCCTTGAAAGCCAAGGAGAAATAGTGAGTTTTGAGCCGCTTTTTGAAGGAAGGAAGTGAAGTTGAGCTACGAAGAGAAAGTGGTAGTCGATTCCATTCTTTTGGAGCAGAGGCGTGGAATGCACGAGAGCCCATAACTGTTCTGCATCGTGGCTCAGCTAGAAGACCTGTACTTGATGATCGCAGGCAACGAGGAGGGATGTAAGGAGTTAGTAGTGCATGAATATAGGTAGGTGTGCTGGTGTTGAGGGCTTTGTAGGTCAAACAGGCCAATTTAAATTTTATTCTGAATTCAACAGGAAGCCAATGCAGCTCGTGGAGTAGGACTGAGGAGCATGTTCGTAGTGGGACACGCATCACTACACGAGCTAAGGAGTTTTGGATTCGTTGCAGCCTTTTGAGTTCAAGGTTTGAGACACCCACAAAAAGGGAATTAGCATAATCAAGACGAGAGGATACAAGTGAACAGGCTATAGTTTGAGACATATTCTTAGTTAGAGCCGACCTGATGTGTCGTATTGCCCTGATGTGATAGAAACAAGATTTACAAAGGTTTGTTATGTGTGGTCGGAATGTGAGCTTACTGTCCAGGGTTACCCCAAGCGTTTTGACAGTATCTAAAAGAGACACAGCAGTGCCTGCGAGGTCGACACTAGAAAGTGAAGGGAAAGAACGCAGGCGTTGGCCTGAACCGAACAGAATTGCCTCAGACTTGTTTGGGTTTATGGCCAAACCATTGAAACAAAACCATGCATACATAGATGAGAGGCACTCTTCAAGTTTTAGTTTACCAGACTGGTCAGTGTGCGAAAGAGCAATATGTAGCTGAGTATCATCCGCGTACTGTTGTAATTGGATTCCAAAGTGCTTAGCTATATGACTGATTGGGGAAGTAAAGACTGTAAATAATAAAGGACCGAGGACAGATCCTTGTGGTACTCCAGAAGTACAAAGCGTGGGTTCAGACCGAGCGGTACCGATGCCTACCTGTTGACTACGGTCACACAGGTAAGAAGCTAACCAGTTTAAGGCAGTTTCAGAGACACCGAAGCTTTTGGTTAGTCTTGAAAGAAGTAGCTGGTGGTCTACGGTGTCGAAGGCTGCACTGAGGTCAAGACATACTGAGAGGCAGGCTTTACCATTGTCAACACAGGAGAAGATGTTATCCAGTGTAGAGACAAGGGCAGTTTCAGTGGAATAGCCTTCGCGGTAAGCTGACTGATAAGGGCTGAAGTTAGGTGAAGAAGTGATGTGTTTCTTGATACGTGTAAGAAAAAGACGTTCAAGGATCTTGGAAATGTTATTGAGGTTAGAGATAGGTCTAAAGTTAGAAAGGTTGCTGGTGTCAAGGTCGGGTTTTTGAGTAAAGGCGTGACTAGAGCAGATTTGAAGCATCACGGAAAACACCCTTCAGCAAAAGACAGGTTGGCCAATATATATATATATATATATATATATATATATATATATATATATATATATATATAGCCAATCTACATTTAACTTTAGACCCAGTATTTCATTTCACACAAAGAGTCTATTTATAAATATTATCATTCACTCAGATGCCTTTTTCCAAACCAACATTTTACGCCCTATTTTCTTAGGGCCAGGCCACATAACATTAACCTTCCTGACAAAAACTGACGAACTTATTTTATATCTCGTATGTTATTCCTGCACTCTTACTACCCTGTTACTTCATAGGCTACTATAATAGCTAGCGTTTTTTGTTTGTATGTACACCTACAGCGTTATATCTGTTGTTAACATGTCACAATAAACGAATATATATATATATATATAGAACAGTTAATTCGCTGTCGTTAGAGCATAGTTGATGCAAATGTATAATATGCTGTATATACCTATAAAAATTTATATATATTTATCCAGCGAGTCGGTCTTTGCCATTTTGGCACATAATTTCACAGCGTAATAATACCAGGGTTGAACCCTAGCAAGCAGAGCCGATTAGTTATAATTGCAGTAGCATAGCACCGGTCACAAAGCTCATGTCCAATCATCAGCCTGCATCCTGGCTAACGTCTAACTTAAGAGCCTCATGCCAATACATCCGGGTCATGGTGCATACAAATATGACAGCAGCTGCATGTAAAATATGTTCGCTTTATTAGTCTATAGGTGTGCGTTGGGTTGGTTCAGTGGTCGTACAATTCTTTGAGGGGCTGGGGGGCTTATTTGCGGATAAAATTTAACATGTTTTTAATGTTAGACTGTTTTCTAAACGCTGATTATCACCTACTAGCTCTTACATATATGTATGTCTGCTAAGTGAAACGCATTGATAAATACTTCTGCACTGACGCCATTTTCATGTACTCTTCGCTTGCCATTGACTTTCAGATGTGGTTTGCGTACTAATCCTAGTAACAGAAAGTTTCCTTGTCTCGTTTTACGCATATCGTATATACGGATTAAAGTCCGAAGCTTTGGCCACTCCATGATCGTTAGAAAGAGTGAGCCTGTGAAATAGTCGCCGTCTCAAACTGGTAAGATTAATATTTCTGATATATTTTCGGATAACATAGATTGAAGCTGATAACAGCGTCGTCATATTCGTTGCAATAAATCTCCTCCTCCCCACTCTCATAATCGTCATCTTCATTGGTTTGTTCCTGCACTTCTCTAATCATCATTACCATCATCAGGTAATTATCTTGGTAAAAATCTACGCCGTCATTTTCACCATAATTACCAGCAGGAGCAGAAATATTGTCGTCATCGTCGTCATCATCGTCATCACAATTCATCGCCATCATCATCATCATCATCATCATCATCATCATCATCATCATCATCATCATCATCATCATTATTCGTCACCATCATCGTCATAATCATCATTATCCTTCACAGCAATCTAAATCATCATCGTTCTGGTTACCACTATTATCATCGTCGTCATTATCATCATATTCTTCATCGTCGACATCAGCAGCATTAATGGCAATCTAAACTATTATTGCTATGGTCATTACAAGCATAATTCTGATTTGCCTAATCAACTCAATACTTGTAAACAACAATAATAGGGTCTACTTGTTAACATTCCTCAAGATTTTAATATAGTAAATCACGATCCTGTGTGGCATTCACCGATATCACTAGTAGTTCTACGACAAGCATTTCTTCCATGTTTTATTGATATTTCTATTTATAATATTTGTATTTAGTGCATCCTGAGAAGCATTTTAAAATTAATCTTTAGGTGATCCCGTTAACGAAGAAAACCTACTAAAAACACTTTAAAATGCATCTTTATGTAGCCCCTCAACAATTTAACGACGAGAGTGTACTAAAAGCGACTAGGAAACCAACGCAGCTCGTTATTAAACTGTTAAAGTGCAATCACAAAAACATTTTTTAAAAGGTGCAATTGCACTTTGCCAGCCAAAGGGAGAAGGGAATGCTCCAGTCTGTAATGAACAGATTGATCCGTCAGCGATACCTCCCAAGTGATAGCCCAACCTTTGAACAACTATGCCTTAAAGCCGACACCTGCTTGTTTTCGGCGGTCCTGGCAAACCCGGGCCATGTTCTCCATAGGTTTCTTCCCTCCAAAAAAGCTGTTGGCCTATTCCCTTCGACCCCGGTCACATGACCGTGTTTTACCTTTAGCTAATCATAATATGAAAAAAACTTTTATAGTTAGAATGCTTTATTCATATTGACTATTGATTGTTTATTGTTTATTATATATGATGTATGTGCACCAGAATGCGGATTGCAACTGGTTCAATAAAGAATATACTTACTTACTTACTTACTTACTTACATTATTGTTATAGTCATTATTCATTAATTAGCAGGTGTACACTGCACAAGGCATCAACGGATGGCTCACCAAATCTTAGCCGTATATGAGGTCAACAACCAGAAGATCAGTCCCAACAGTCCTTGCTGATGATCAACATAGTCAAAGATCAGAGTACGGTTGACAAAGATTTGGAAAAAACTTCAAAAACGTCAAGTCTAATCTTCGTAATGTATTAGTGGGCCCCACATTAAAATACACACTGATGTACGAGTTTAGTTTTTTTCCAGATAAGTCAAGAATTTATTATAACTAGTCGTAGAACCATTTGTTCCCTTTCTAGATGAAAATGATGACCTCTGCTGAGCTTTTACAATCATCGATGAATCAGTTAAACTGGACTATGGACCCATTCGATGCAGGACCAGCATTTTATGAGAACCAGTCAACAGCTGAAAATTGGTCACAGCAGATTCCAGAATTCCAGTTCGACTCATTAAATTCGACGAAACCAGTTGAGCCGCCTTTCTATTTAATTTCTGGCGGTAACTGCTATGTTGCTTTCAATGGCATCGTAATCTTAATCCTCTGCGTATTTGGTTTTCTGACAAACCTAGTAACAATCTTTGGTCTCAGACGAGATCCAGAAAAAGACAACGAAACCATTTGGCTCCTGAAGACTTTGGCTGTGGTCGACAACGTCCATCTCTCACTTCGTTTTGTAGGCATGCTGATGGAAACGATCGCATTCTACAGTTATTGGACAAATGGAAATTGGTTAATTTATCATCATATTTCTGTCGGCATGCGGCCCCTATTCTCAATCGGTCACGACCTCAGCGTTTGGATTGTGGTGCTAGTTACAGTTGCACGTTATCTATGCATAATTAGGCCGATGGATACTAAATGGCGTAACTTACGGCGAATGAAGGTGGCAGTCATTTGGCTACTTATTCTGGCTGTTGTTTTGAACATACCTACTTTCCTGTGGGCTCTAATGCGTATATATCGTGAGAAATGTATGGACAGCGATTTCCAAGACCATACTCCAAAGTGTATTATTTGTTTATATATAAAGCGTTTTGGTGAAGCAATATGGATCTGTCGTGTAGTATTAAATTCAGTTATTGGTTCCTTTATTCCACTAATCAGTTTGATAATTCTGAACCTTCGCATTGCCCTGGCCCTTCGTACCTTGAAGGAGAAACGGCGCCAGATGTCGCTACAAATGATCAGGGAAAGAAGTCTTACTAAGACGCTGGTCATAGTTGTTGGGGTTTTTGCTGTTTGTCAAATACCAAATACCGTCCTCTACTTCATACGCCGGTTTATCTCTAGATTTGGTGACAGCCCTGAAAAAGTGCTTTGTTCTTTGGGCATATCTAACGCCCTCCTAGTTTTAAACTCTCCGATAAATTTTGTAATCTACTGTCTCTTCAGCAAAAGATTCAAGCAAATCTTTAAGGACATGTTACTATGTCATAAAAGACAAAGAACAGATGTCGTTATGAATGTGTAAAAGGTTTCGAACGGTTGTAAAACGTTGTTGATGAGCTGAACTACTCAAAAAATTTACATGTTCGACACATTAAACCAAGGCACTGATTTCAAGCTTTAGTAGTCGTAGATACTTTACGTTTTTCAGTTTCAAATGTTTGACATAAGGATGACCTGAGATATCCGAACATCTACAGGATTATCGGGTATATATACTTTCTCAAGGTTCAATGACTTAATTCATCATTGTTTTCGACTTTCTCACTTGTTGTATTATAATATATGTTTTGGATATGATTTGTATATTGATTCATTATGCTGTTCGGCTTGTTGACTCATTGCATTATAATTACACAAAATACGAGTTGCGATTCATGCCAACATGAATCCATATGAAACCGTATTGGACCCATATTCACATATGTGTCCTATATGGGAACATTTGGGACTTATCCAATGTCCAAGGAAATACTGGCAGAGATTTATTGAAGGATGACGCAGTGAGAGCAGACCTGTCCTAAAGGAACATGTATCGACGGCGTTTGACGAGTTGAAAGAGCGACCGTGGATAGAAAATCTCTTGATTAAAGAAGCCGCAATGGAAGATTTTTAGCAGGATCCAAGCCTGTATTGTATAGCTATCCGCTGATTGTTTGAACAATGAAAAGTCGATTATTTAGTTTTAGCTTTTCTTCCTGCATGTAACTCACACCCCATACTATTAGTCTAGTAATAGATTGTCTGCTGTTACAATCGACAGTGGTTACTATATCAGCCTAACCCTTTATCTGTGACTCTGCCCAGTAAGCTGGCTATCAGGAGACTAGTAGCTTTTTCTAATTTTGACCTTGGTTTATCGGATGGTAATATTTCTCAGCCGTGTGACTGACCTGCACTTAGCCCATACTAGATGTTAAGTAGTGGGAAATGGATTTAAAAAATAATCGGCCTATGAAGTCATCGTGGAGGCGTCGGACCAAATAATATGTCTTCACATTAATCGGAATCCTAAGCTCCAGATTTTATTAAGTCAAGGAAGAACCGCCCGTGCATTAGATGTCCCACGTTAACCAGAAAGACCGTGTTTCTGAATTGTCAATGTGCTTAGCACTTCTCACTTGCGAGTTACGAGGTATCAGATCGGCACCAGGAGCGTAGCCAGACTTAAAGTCAAGAGGAGGCAACTTCACAGACCATTGGCAAAATTCTGGTTATTGGGGTCATTGGTCAATAGAAGTTCCAATATATAAAGAAAGCAAGAGGAGGCTACTGCAGTAGCTACGCCTATGATCGGCACATGACAGTTTTATAGCGCAAGAACAAAAGACAGTTGAGCGAGGCTTACGGAGACAGCTTCTTCAAGAGTACAAGACATTCGCCTCAATACAGTTGTCAAAAGTCAAGAAATGGCCGCGAAACCAAGACTAAGACATTATTTATGTTTCACAGACAGAGAACGAGGCTTAGACATCAAAAAACCTATCTCGATACCATGCAACTCTGGTAAAATGACATTGAGAAACAATTTACAAATTACAGCATACAAGCTACTCGCTAACACGGCCATTGACTTGCGTTAGACTACGTTGTGGAATGAATTATAGTTGCCCTAGCGCCCGGTCACTAACACTTCCAATATTGTGCCATTGAATTAGGCTATGCGTATGACTATCGCCGTAAGGACATTGCAGCTTCAAAGTTTGAAACTGAAATCCTGCCTGCAAGCATTAACGAATGCAGTGAATCAAAACACAAAGCGACATTCTCTTCAAAGAGATATCTCTACAGAATAGGCCTACGCCTACCCGATGCTAGCAAGAAAACTGTTCCTACAACATCATAGGGCTTAATTTATTACAAGCCGCTCTTTGCTTATATATTGACCTATAGTATCACCAAAGTCGTGGTGTGGCCCTTATCAAACAATGCTGCTTTTCTTGTTTGTGTCGTTCCATATTTAACTGGTTAGCAGCTCTTACATAGGCTTACACATATACATCGTCACTGGAAGATATTGCTAAGGACTTTCATACTGACTCCACTTGCTGCGGAGTAAAAACACTGAACTGATTAATCAATGACGTCATTTCCTGTTCTCTCCTGCTGTCTATGAACAGAAAGGGTTCTTTGCCTCATTGTCTCGTAGTCTCATACGAGGATTGGAGTTAAGTTCGGAGCTGAGGCTGGTTCGAAACCCTTACAGAGATAAAGGCTGAAGAATAAGCTTCTCCAACTGGTAAGACTAATATTTCTTATATATTTTCTGATAACAAAGACTAAAGCTAAAACACTGTCGTGATATTCGTTGTAATAATTGAGGAGCACACTTCCAAAACTCACTCAGTCCATTTTTTTTAATTTTTGAGTTATCACTGCCATTTTATTCCTTATATGCAAGTCTATAATATACATTATCAAACGGTGCCAAAACTCACTCAAATTATGAAATTGCAGGAGGAAAACCTTATACCGAAGAACTGGAAAGACAGACTTTTCGCCTAATAATGTATACAAAAAAGCCTTATTAAAGACTAATAAATTGGTTATGAGTTGAATTTTCTGTATTGTTTTGGTAGCTTGTAGGTACACTTGACATATACTAACAAGAGAAACAGACAGATAATAGTAAGGATTGAACACAGGCTTGAAAACTATTAAAACTCGTTTATCCCGTTTTTCTCAACAAAAGTCTCGGTGGACTGAGTGAGTTTTGGAAAAGTGCTCCTCAATTATCCTCACCACTCTCACAATCGTCCTCATCTTCATTGGTTTTGTTCCTGTCGTTCGGCAATCATCATCAGGTCATAATCTTGGTAAAAATCTAAGCCGTCATTTTCACCATCATTATCAGGAGCAGAAACATCATCATCATCATTCATCACCATCATCGTCATAAATCATCCTCGTTCTGGTCACCACTATTATCATCGTCATCAATATCATCATATTCGGCATTTTCTTCATCATGATCAGCAGCATTGATGGCAATCCAAACTGTCATTGTTATGGTCATCACAAACATAATTCTGATTTGCCAATGTCATTGTGCGTCTATTCAGCGCAATAGCCTACCTGTCAATAACAATGACAGGGCCTAATTGCAAAGACATTCCTGAAGATTTAGTAAACCACGAATCTCTGTGGCAATCGCCGATATCACTAGTAGTGCTACGACAAGCATTTTTTCCATGTCTTATTGATATTTCTATTTATAATATTTATATTAACTGCATCTTCAAAAGCTATTTAAAATGCATCTCTTTGCGTGGATCCTTAACACTTTAACGGCGAGAGTGAATTAAAAGTGACAAGGAAACCAAACCAGCTCGTCATTAATCAGTTAAACAGCAATCAAACCAACATTTCTAACAAGTACAATTAGGCATGTAAGTCTTTACACTGTTTACATTATTATTATTTTCATTAGTTAGGGAGTTCTAGGGTGCAGGTGTTCAATGCACAAGGCATCAACCGATGGCGCATCAAAACTAAGCCGTAATCAGTTTAGCATCCAGAAGATCAGTCCCAAAGGTCCTTGCTGATTATCAACATAGTCTAATACAGCGTTTCCCAAACTGTGGGTCGCGACCCACAGGTGGGTCGCGAGCCGATTTTCGGTGGGTCGCGAAAAGGTTTTGAAATGTGATTTTTAAATACATAAAAATTAGAAATTGGAAAGTAAAAATCGAAAAAAATTGAAAATGGTATAAAAATGAAGGCATAGGGGGGCCTATAATATAGGCCTACGCATATATACGGAATTTATTTATCGGGTGAGATCCTTCACCACCGCTCGTCCGTTTGAATGGACGCCACGCCATCTAGGGTCCTCGTTCAAGGACCGTGCTATAGCCCGATATTTAAATCTCTTAAATAAAAGCCAGCGTCGGGAAACGACCCGCGAATCCGCGATCCGCGTGCTCTCTTTCACAGAGGCGCATGAGACACAGCTTAAGTTTATTTAGTGACCCTACGCTCTTACCAGTATTATAGCTAACATGGGCCATCGAGAGCCTACTGGTAGCTTCCTCCAGCACGTCCTCGTTTCCTCGAGTTATGTTCACGCTATGGTTGTTAGATGGAGGCACATTTCCATTGCTAGAGGATTTTAGCACTTCTTATCACCATATTTAAGAACGTCCAACCGCGGATCGCGGTTCGTTGTCCATCGGGTACAACAGTGTGTGCGTTACGTAACTTTAAAGCGATCTATCGTCATCAGCGTTACTCGATTTTTTTATTTTTCAATTATTGTCTCTTCTAAGTTTATAGGCCTACACTCTGCCTTATGGATAACTGGTTTACAAAGAAAGCAACAACGACAGTCAATTAAGACGAACCTTAAACAACGAATTCAAAGCATTCAAAACGAAGAAAAGTGATGAGAAAGTATCGCTCCGCCTATACTTAAAAATCGGATTTTCGTGGAATAGAGATGAAGAGATCCCCGATCACAGCGAGTTCTTTGCTGTGAAGTAGACATGTGCCCGAAAATGTACCCTGCACACACGCCTCACTATGAGAAATAGATCGAGGTTTTTGTAAAAAAAATTTCAATAATAAATAAAGAATGCCGTTTCTTCTTTTAGAACTTTTTGTCCACTAAAGCTATGTGGGTCGCGACAGGTTGTAGTTCCAAAAATTAGGGTCGCGGTGCTAAAAAGTTTGGGAAGCACTGGTCTAATATAACAGTACGGTTGACAAAGATTTGGACAAGATAGACACTACGAAATCGTTTTATTGCTTTATTTAAATTTCAAGTGTAATCTTGCTAATGTAGCAGTATATTAAAATATACACTGATGTCCGAGTTTAATTTTTCCCAGATAACTTAAGAGTTTATGCAAACAAGTCACAAAACCAATTTGTTCACTTTCTAGAAATAATGATGAGCTCTGTTAAGCCGTTGGAATCATTGGTGAACCATTTAAACTGGACTATGGACCCATTCGATGCAGGACCAACATTCTATCAAAGCCAGTCAACAGCTGAAAATTGGTCACCGCCAATGCCGGAATTCCAGTTCAACCAATCAAATTCGAAGAAAACAGTTCCGGCGCCTTTCTATTTAACTTCTGGCGATAACTGCTTTGTTGCTTTCAATGGCATCGTAATCTTAATCCTGTGCGTATTTGGTTTTCTGACGAACCTAGTAACAATCTTTGGTCTCAGACGAGATCCGGAAAAAGACAACGCAACCATTTGGCTCCTGAAGACTTTGGCTGTGGTCGACAACGTCCATCTCTCACTTCGTTTCGTAGTCAAGCTGATGGAAACGATCGCTTTTTATAGCTATTGGTCAAATGGAAATTGGTTAATTTATTATCATATTTCTGTCGGCATGCGACCCCTATTTTCAATCGGTCACGACCTCAGCGTATGGATTGTGGTGCTAGTTACAGTTGCCCGTTATCTATGCATAATTAGGCCGATGGATATTAAATGGCGTAACTTACGGCGAATGAAGGTGGCAGTAACATGGCTGCTAATTCTAGCTGTTCTATTGAATATACCTACTTTACTCTGGGCAGTAATGGGTATATATTATCTTGAGAAATGTATAAACAGCGATTTCGAAATCCAGACTCCAAAATCTAGTACTTGTTTAACGATAGAGCGTTTTCATGGGGCAATGTGGATCTGTCGTGTAGTATTAAATTCAGTTATTGGTTCCTTTATTCCGCTTATCATTTTGATTATTCTGAACCTTCGCATTGCCCTGGCCCTTCGTACCTTGAAGGAGAAACGACGCCATATGTCGCTACAGATGATCAGGGAAAGAAGTCTTACTAAGACGCTGGTCATAGTTATTGGTTCTTTTGCTGTTTGTCAAGTACCAAATACCGTCCTTTACTTCATATACCGGTTTATCGGTAGATTTGGTGACAGCCCTGAAAAGATGCTTTGTTCTTTGGGCATATCTAACGCCCTCCTAGTTTTAAACTCGCCGATAAATTTTTTAATCTACTGTCTTTTCAGCAAAAGATTCAAACACATCTTTAGGGACATGTTACTATGTCATAAACGGCAAAGAACAGACGTTGTTCTGAATGTGTGAAAGGTTTCGAACGGTTGTAAGACGTTGTTGTATTGCTGAACTATATTGGAAAAATGAATATGTAATATTTTAAAAGAAGAGAATATGAAGTATGAAGTAAAGGACGGTATTTGGTACTTGACAAGAGAACTTGATTAGTCCTAAGCGATTTATGCTTTTTAGTTCAAATGTTTGACATAAGGATAATCGAAGATATCCGGCATCAACAAGAATATATTGTTTTCACTTTTTCTGATAGTTTCGTAGTTTGAATCATTGTTGTTTTCGGCTTAGTTGCCTTTTGTATTATAATTGCATGACTATACTTATAGAATTATACGATTTGTTGATGGAAAAAATGCAATAAAAGAAAACCTCTTGTAAAGAACCACGCAAGACTTACATCAAAATTGTTTGACGATTTGAACATAGAGTCATTGATGCATAAAAACGGACAGACGATCCTTCATACATACATACACATGGGTCCTACACACGTACTGGGTATCATCCCTGTGACTATAGCCCTGGCTTAGTATTTCGCAATACATTCACATAATGCATATAGCGTTTCAAGCACCCTAGCGTCTGCTGCTACGATCGACAAACGACCATTTAGTGGTCTGACTCTAAATCTGTAACTCTACACATGTTTTCATCGGTCAGTTGGCTATATCTAATGAGTTTCTCAAACGTTGGCCTTGGCTTAACCCACGTAATATTTCTCAGCCTCCGGATTGACCTGCACTTAAAATCATATCAAATGATAAGTAGTGTGAAATAGATTTTAAAAGATCAGCCGATGACAGTCATCATGCAGCCGAGGACTAAGTATATCCTCAGCCATTTGTTTCATTTGGAAAAAGAGTTACAGAATTAATAATTGAACCAGATGATAAGTTTGAGATATTTAAACATTAATAGATAGAAACGTCAGAGAGCAATCAGCACAGATGGCCAATTGCTACTTTGTGAACAAAGCAGTTTTATAGTGGAAAATATCATAGCCTATGAAGCCCCATTCATTATTGTGAAATGCAGATGTGAATTAATTAATATATCTGGAGTTTAAGTTTCAGGGACTCTTATCGTTTGGTAACATCTTTGTGAGCAAAGAATCTACTAGCAGCCTACATGCATATTCCTATAGCTATAGTGATTAGCTGCAACTTCGTTAACTTCGTTAGTATATACTGGCCATATCTTAGATGTTTTAGTTAACGGATCGTGGCTCTGAGAGTCTTGTTTCACATAATTCATACATACATACATAAATGTGAACTGAGATCTTCCACGCGACCAGACGATCATTCTCCATTTGTCCATCCACACATCAACACGTCCTTGCTTCCTAGGTATCTGGAAATAAAGCTGGAAATAGATCTTCCAAGAGCAATGTAGAAGACTAACGTCTCAGGTTTCACTGATCCAAGTCTTCCGGTGTGGTACTACATCGTGTCCGAAGTGAAGATGTGTCCGAAAAGTTCTCTCACGTGACCGATGACCTCAGATAGCAACTGGCACTACTGTTAACGACAATGATAGATCTATTTCGGGAAACACATTAAGTACACAACACAATTATTCCAATGTACCAAAGAAGCGGAGCGTAAGTTTGTATGGAAATCCGTTAGCTTCCTAATACTATGGGTTTTTTAAAGTACGTCAGTACAATGCTGGTATTAATATATTACTACATCTCGAGCGTGCAGTCTCATTCAAACAGGCAGCGGTGGTGAAAGATTTCTCACCAGATCAATACATTGAAAATGGGCAGGGTTAAGGCAACTCGGCTGCTATAGAAAGGCGTATACAAATATATCTAGTGCAATAGAGAGTTGAGCCCTGACGCTAGGAATAACAATAGCACATTTGTTCTACTGCTTCAGCTGCGACGCGACAGAAGGGGCGGAGTTCGCTGATATTTGGATTGAATTACCATAGAAAGAAGAGAGCTTTTGTTCCCGAAGACTGGAGAATGAAAACTTATCGTGTAGCTGCTGTTCACTTGTGTGCTCATTGTGTTGAGACGTGCAATAGGGAGACATTGGATTTAAGAGTATTCCAGCAAGTACATATTCGATGAGTAACAAATAACGACATAGGAGTTACAGCGTGTAGAACGAAGTCATCAATAAACCCAACAGCTGAAAAGTATTTGGGTAAGTAGGCTATCCATGCATTTACGTATGTGCGAGCTCCACTTCAAACCAGATGCATGCAAGTACGTATGCTTATTTGTGCGTACATGGGTATGTATGTATATACATGTCTTTGTCGATTGTATGTATGCATTCATATTTATTTCTTGATATTTATATATAACGCCTCTAGAAATAATATATCTCAGCTGTTCATAGACACTCGATCAGGATCAGCATAGTGGTTGGTAAAATAAATAAAGATTGATTGTAAAGTGTACGTCATACACAACTTAACATTTTACAGTACAATGCAACTGTTGTTTGAAGATGCCCTTCTTACAAAGTTCTGGAAAGATAGTAAGCGTTATAAGAACGGACTCTGGAAGAGGTAATTTTTCAATCTAGAGTGCAAGTTATTCTCTCCGTTGGAGAAACGAGAAGGTAGAGAGTTCCAGATGGAGGGAGTGGCAACTTTTTGAATCAACGCCGGCCAAAGACAAGACGTGTACCAGCAATGACATACATTTCCAGCAGATGCTGATCGAAGAGAGGGTCGGTCTCTAACAGAAATACAGGGTAGAACCATTGGGGTGAATATGGATGACAAACGAATTGATCGTGCATTGAACATGAAGAGTGAGAGCTTGAAACGGACACGCTGAC